>OY829507.1:10495720-10847120 GCA_963691665.1 Clepsis dumicolana | reverse complement strand
AACTAGTAAAAAAATTAAACAAGTATTGGACTCGTCGAAGCAGGCGGTTGTTTTGTTTTAATGAATAGACGCAGCGTTTGATAGGTTGCACATAATTTTATTTTACTTCAGTTCAGGCAATTTAATGCACCAAATGTGTCGAGCGCTGCGATCTTTGCACAAACCAAATGACAACGGTTCTTTTAGTTTAGTTCAGATTTACTGGAAACTGAACCAATTCAAAATACTTGTTGTTATAAATAATCAACGTTTATTGCACTATACTTAAAAAAAAAAACAAGTTGTGTAATCAAATAAATAAACAAGTTTACATGGATAGCGAGGAAGAAAGTCCTCCTTGCTTTCCTTGTCTATCATTGTGACATATTTAAATAAATAAATTTAAATATGCCTATCAAAAATGAGCCCTATTGCAAAGTGAAATCGAATACCGAATCAATTCAATGTATGGTTGGAGCGCTATTTTACACATTAAATTTTCACTTTCCTTGCTTTTTTTTTCAGAAAAATCTTTGATGCAAGAATCAATATCAATATTTACTGAATGTTCTATAGTTAATATTGATAGATTGCAAAGTCTTAGCTCTGACATCGTTGAGCGTAGATAATTTTTTATTATTTTCAACTTAGAGAAGCTTCTCTCACAACTGGCGTTACTTATTGCGGTTGTTAAAAATATCCTCATCATTATACTAACGTTGGGTAAGCCCTCCTCTAGCCTGGCTTCCACAATATATTTAAATAATTCGAATGTGTTCGATGTCATTAATTTTGCTTTCTTTGAACCTTTGTTCAATCTCAGATATCACTCGGTCTATAGAAGCAAACATTTTACGTCGCAAATCTGCTTCATAAGACAGGCCGGCATCTCTACTTCCATCACCATAAATATGCTTCTCTGAGCACGGGGTCGTATTTTGCCAGTAATTGCACCAATTCTAAAAAGTTACCCCTGTTTGCACTGTCTTCATTTTCCCTGTGACCACGGAGTGCTAAATTTTGTTTTGCCAGAAATCGTATTATATCAAACATTATTGTTAGCAATTCGTGCCATTTTTTAATTTCTTTTGCCACTACTTCTTGTTCTGTTTGGTCAATGGTTTGTCCTATTCGAAGTCTTTTTTCTAATTCTTTCCATTTACAAAAGTTTTGGTTGTGCTGAACACTGGCCTCATGATCCGAGACTTTAGGATTCAGTTTCCACCATGTGTTGAATTCGTCTGTAGAGCAAAATTTAGACTTAGAATGATCAAATAAGCGACAGCAGAAACAGAATCAAATCTAAAATGCGAGGTCACATTCTGTGCTGATGTAATTTTTTCTTGTATATCAGCATCAGCAAATGTACTTGAATCCGACAATGTAGAGCTATCAACCAAAGGAGGCGGAACAATACTATCGCCATTATCCGCTGTATCTGCTGTTTGTATTACTTGGTTTAATTCTCCGTTAGGACCATCAGTTGCAGGAGAGATACCTGAACAACCAGGCGCAAATTCTAAGCGCTTTGGCAGCTCTGGTGTTGTACTGTCCGAATTGTCCGAAACCTTCATAAACTTTAATATAGATCCTTCATTTTTTTTGATATCTTCTTCTTTTGCTTTTTTCTTATTTCGATACTACGCCCCACTTTCTTTTGTCCTTTTCATATTAAAAGTGACGCACCTAAAATATAAAACATCAAACCATTCAAACCAAAACTATATTACGACACCTAAAGTCCCTAAAGAATACAATCTAGAACTAACGCGAAGAATAAAGACATTTCACGGCTATTACGTCCTAGCCACGACTTTGCGCGACCGGCTTAGGCGACCAGCGGTTTTCTAGTTCAAAGCGCAGTTTTGATAGGTACTCACCGCGCAAACGTTAGTACAGCTACAGCCACGTCTAAAAAGTTCGATACAAAAATAATGGCAATAATATATGTATACACGACCTTATTGTCTTCATGTTAAGATAGTGTATACATGTTATTGACAATATTTTTGTTTCGATATTTTCAGACGTGACCGTACGCAACACAAGCAAAGAACTCGAAATCCGCTTGCCGCCTATGAGCTCGTTCCCACTATGTCGTGTGTCGGGACGATTTTTTATCGTGTGTCGTAGCGGCAGAACATTTTATATGAAGCTATTCACACAGCACACTTGTCGGGTACCGATTTTCATATTAAATTTCCGATCCGATTAAAAATCGGGCCGACATCCGACATGTGGGAACGAGCTCTCAGCCTGTCGTGCAGCCGCAATGTCGTGGCCAAGACGCTGGACGTCAGCATGTACACCAGGAATGGGCTTAAATTAAGTTTCTATGGTTAGAATTGTTAGGAATACAAAATAGGAATAGTAGGTATTCATAAGCTATAAAAATAAGCTATTCTATTTTGTTTCATTCATAGTATGTACCTGTAGTTTTTTTATTACACTACATAAACACTAAAATATGTACAGTCCATAGAGTAGAATCTTATAAGGGTTGTTGCGGCTTTTATGGAACATCATTTAACATGACTGCTTCTAACACTCTGTGTATAAAGAATATTTAGGTACCAAACAATTTCCTAACCATTACCAAAAAATACCTTTGCCTAACAACAATTCAACAAAAATTACTAACTTTAGATAATTACTCAACATTTAAAAACAAAAAGTAATAATTATCTACTACTTACTACTTACCATTCCTCAATAACAGAAACGCCGATTCCAATCCAATCTATTATTTTCCCGAATATAATTACACTTTTCACTCAACTGCACTGTTTTCCAAATCAAAACAAATGACGTATTGCAAATTCGTTTGTTTGTAAACAGAGCTCACAAGTAAGAGAGTTTAAAAACTCACACATTCCAAAATATTGCTACACTACGTGACAATAAAGAGTTTAATCGCGTGATAAACCAGAGCTCTTTAAGCTCTTTCGCGCTCGGCCATCGCTTTTTCGCTCGGAACCGATCGCCGCCCCGCAGCGTCGCCTGCGCCGCCTGGCGGCAGCCGCGCGCGCCTTTCGTTCGCGTTCCCGTCTGCATTGGCGCGTTTTGCGGCGCGATTTGAAAGTTTTGATTCTGTAATTTTACATTTTTTTTAATGGCTCGCGTGCCGTATGTCTTTTCTTTCGTTCGCGTTTTTATCTGCATTGGCGCATTTCGCGCCTCGCGGCGCGTTTTGAAATTTTTTTTTGTAATTTTATATTTTTTTGAATGCCTATTTTGCCGCCCCCTGCCATATGCCGCCCGGGGCCATGGCCCCCCCGGCCCCCCCCTCGCTACGCCACTGCAACGTTTACTATTCGATTTTACGTTACGCAGCATTCGTAAAGTCTTGCTTGACCCTCAGATCATTTTGTTAAATTTTCAGTTGCTCACATATTATTGAAGGCTTGCTCAGATGAATATGATAGGAGATTCGTACATGTATTTTTGGTTGTTTAATCTGTTCTGATATTTATGTACCGTTCTACGTACAGATATTTTTGAAGCCTTGGAAATGCTCTTATATTTATGAACTTGACTGTACATAAGTGTGAACTAAAAACAATTACTTTGCTCACCCGCCACTAGGGTTTGGGAATTCTCGACAATTTCAACGTCCCGGGACACGAGACAGGCTACGATCAAAGTCCCGGGACTTCGAGACTTTTTTTAATTATAAAATTTGAACTTTGATTTCTGGTGAAACGTATTAATAAAAAGGGATTTTTTTTTTAAATCAACATTTATTAAACATAAAATATAATCACAATAGTTTTAACTTTAATATGTCAAATAATTGGTATGTTTATTCCTATAATCACAGATTAACTTTTAATTTAAAACAATTATTAAATATTATTATAATAAAAGAAACTTAGTAACAATCATACTAACTTTAATATCATGTCATAATCATATTAATCATAATTTGGTAATTTTTATAATCACAGATTTGTTTCCTTATCTGTAAAACAGACTTTTGAATCAGTCTTTCAAATTATTAATCAGTTAAAAAAATAAAATTACTTTGATTTTATAAAATAGGCTTTTAAAAAAATCAGAGCATTAACAGCTTTGTCCGACAATCTGCTTCTGATTTTTGTAATAACGCCACCGGACAAGGAAAACACTCTCTCATTTTCAACAGAAGTCGGTTTAATTGAGTTTAAGGCTTTATAAAGTAGTTCTAAATTTTCTGTACGTTTTCCGGTTGCTTCGAACAACTGAAACTCCTTTTTCAATGTTGCTCTTGTTGTTGTTTTTTGAACCTCGGGTACATTTTCTTTGATTTTTTTTATTGCTTGTTCCATTTGATTTACAAACGACTCATCCGGCTCGTTGTGTACTTGAGAGCTACTAGTACTAGGTTCAGCGCTTATTATTTCCATATCTGGTGTCGGGATATGAGGTATATTTTCAAAAAGCCTGCAATACAGTTCTTACGCAAAGCCAATTAGGGCAGTTTTACTTAAATTTGAAGTAAAAAAGTCCGTGTTTTGAGACTGTGAGGTGTGATGACCAGTGTGTAAATATTTTAATAAACAGATAACTCGTTGTGGTCTTCTCTCTTCTAGACGAGCTTTTAAAGTTTCTAAGAACCGACTCGATAAATCATCATTTGTCGTTGTCGATTGAATTTTTTTCAGTAATACATCAATTATTGCTTCAGCTGTTAGTAACGTAGCGTTTTGTCTCCCTAAGGCTTCTACAGCTATCTTGACTGGCTGCAACAAATCAACAATCGACTGCAAAAGAAGAAGATTGTCTTCATTCCACTTGTCTAACATGTTTAAATCAATCAAAGCTTTCTTCACGCAATTTTTGAGCTTCAGAAACCGTTCTGCCATCACAATGATGGAATTCCACCTTGTTTTGACATCCAGTAGTAAACTGAGTTCTTTCCCAAATTCAGCTTTCACATAATTCTGTAATTGGCTATTTTTCAGTGGACTCTTTCTAAATAATTTCACTAAGGACCTTGTTTCGTCGAGCACTCGTTTAATTTCATCAATGGGTTGTAATCGGAAGTTTGTGTCGTAGCTGGCATTGTCGTCCGCTTCGTCATCAGAAGAGTTTTTGTTCTCCATTATTTCATCGTCACTATCATCGGTATCTTCGGAGCTCGAAACTGCGGATGTAGCCTGTCTCTTTTTATAAAATGTATCTACAACTCCTAGATGGATTGCGTGGTTCAAGCATAGGATCATCTCGCTGGGGCTTTCCCTGCCAAACTTTTTCATTACATTTGGGCCATCGCTGGTGGTGGCTACAATATGTTTTTCAAAATTCAATTGAAATCTTTTTAATGTATCTTCAACCATTTTTTTGGTCTCTTCAGCACCGCATTTACCTGGTATATAGATTAATCCCAAATTGAAAACTTCTCCGTCCTCAACATACAAACACAAATTAAAGTACCTTCGGTTTCGGACGCTGGTCCACTCGTCTACTGAAAGGCTGAAACGTGTACCAGAAGCGACCAAGTTTTTAAATTTCTGAATCATTTCTGCTTTTTTTTCTTCATAATAATTTAATATAATTTTCATAATTTCAGTTTCGTTTTTAGGCATTTTATAACCTCGCTGGGTAATACTCTCACGAATAAATTTACTCTTTGTGATTGCTCTTATAGTAAGGCCATCCTCTGCCGCCAAACGAGAAATTATTTCAAACAAAGACTTTCTAGCAACGTATCGTGTAATTTCAGACTGATTTTCACGTTTAATTTTTTTTGATTTCGGTTCGCAAGATGTCCCAGGTTGTACAACTGATTTTGATTCATCCGGCGGCGGTTGATTCACAGAAATATTGTGGACTCTTTGGAGGTGTCTGTCAAGGCCCGTAGTATTCGACCCTTTGCATGAAATTTGTTTTGGACATAACGAACACTGTGCCGTTGATTCATTTATCTTTTTAAAATGTTTCCATACTTTTGCTGTACGCTCCATATTAAAAGATCTATTTTTGTTTAAAGTATCTGTAAAAATAATAATAATCCAAAATTAATTTCATAAGTTTATACACTGAGTGAGTACTTATCACTTTATTATGTATTTTATAAAAAAACCATAACAGACATAACTTAAACATAATTAATACATGATAACAGATATGAAGATTATTTGTCAAGTCACTATCATGAAACCTATGTAAACGTCTTACCTACTTAATTTACCATTGAAGTAAACAAAATCAAGAACTTACATGAGATCGATGGCCGTCGTTGAATTTTTATAATCGCTACTGCAACAAAAGCACCACACCACACTCAATGAAATTTGCGACTGAGCTTGTGTCAGGCAGGATAAACAAAATGGCGGCGCGGCAAACTCAGTATGTAGACCAAGTAATTATTCATTACAGTAACAGATGGCGCTAGCTAGGCTCATGCAATGCTTTGAAAATAAAAATTAATACAATACATACGACTATCGTGTCTCGTCTCGAGTCTCGACCCAAAAGTCCTGGGACACGAGACAACGAAATTTACAAAAAGTCCCGGGACTTCGAGACACGAGACGTCCCGGGACCCAAACCCTACCCGCCACCACAAGTGAAAAATAGTTATATCTGTGCGGCAAGTACATAAGTAAACAATCCCTCCTCACAATTATTAAATAGGTGAAACGCGAAGTTACCCAGCAGCTATGCCTGCCCCCGAACATTCGAACTTCGTATCGTGCCGTCCGTCCCTCTCAAGCTAATATTATTCAATACGAGATTGAGCGGGACGTTACGATACGAACTTCGAATTTCGTAGTATGGGGGCTGCTTATTTGGGATGATCGTATTATATATTCTTTGGATGAACCAATTTGGACGCGGCTTTTTAGGGTTTCGAAAGGATACGAACCCATTGGTGTCACTCAGTCAATCTGTTTGTCTGTCATGTCATAAGTGTTTATCTCCGGAATTAACTAATGCTATCGACTTGAAATTTGGAGTAGTTTTTAACCGATTTCAAAAAAGGAGGAGGTTCTCAATTCGTCGGAATATATAAGCACAGTATATATACATAAGCTAAAGCAGTACAGAAACTAGGCCTTTTTGTTGAGATGATGACGTAAGCGCCAATTGAGCATTAGGGTTGTCCTCTTATTTTTATAAAAAATTAAAAAGTTTTTGTGTAGTTAGCTCTGTATCTCAGCTATTTAAGCCTTTTTTGAGATAACTAGCTAGTTTTCATTAGAGCATTAGGGTTGTCACTTTTAATTGACAACATTTCATATTTTTCACACCTGGAAATTAATATAGGTATCGAAAGGGCTTGGCCTGCTGAACACAATACCATGTTTATAAAAGAAATATATTACTTAATTTTTAAATACAAGAGAATAAAACAAAATTACCAATTCTACCAAAATTACGCAAGAATGGTTGTAATACCTTTGCCTTTTTCATACAAACCGCAAGCACAACAATAATTAGACATAACACGTATTATGTTTGACAATGTCAGATTTGACATCTTGGGTTTTGTTTTTTTGATCGAGACAAGACAAAGACAATTGATCCATCCTAGCGTAGTTTCGGAGTTACGTCCTTTTGGAATAATTTAATAAATTGATAATAAATTAATTACAAATCCTAATGAAAATTTAAAATTGTAGGTTTGCTCCTCTTTCAAAGTAGATTGCAGACAATTATCCAATCAAATCAAACCAATCAAATTATAGTCTCAAAAATATGAAATGTTGTCAATTATTATAAAATCAATAGATTTTTATTTATTAAAACGTTTATTTGAATTTTATAATGATCAAATAATCGAATGGATGAATCGAATGACCTATCTAATAACTAGTAGGTTTTAAACACAAGCAGTCACCACTCGTCTCGACGCGGCACCCGCGACTGACAGCACTGCGACTGACGCTTATTAGCCTTGTAAAGATGTGCGTCTGTGTGCGTGTGTCATTTCAAACGTTTGTACGTAGTTTCTGTACTGCTTTAGCTTATATACAGGGTGTTTGGTATGACGATGTAGGAACTTTAGGAGGTGATGCAGGGGACTATTAGGAATAGTTTAAAGCCTAGATTGTCTTAGTCCAATATGTGATACTAGTTTTTTAGGGTTCCGTACCTCAAAAGGAAAAAACGGAACCATTATAGGATCACTTTGCTGTCCGTCCGTCCGTCAGTCTGTCTGTTTGTCTGTCTGTCTGTCAAGACCCTTTTTCTCTGGAACGCGTATAGGTAGCAAGCTGAAATTAATATCAAAAACTCAGGCCTGCAGTCCCTTGAAGCTGTGAAAAAATCAAACTGCTAAGTCAACGCAATCAAAAAATACAGTCATTAAAAAAGTTGTTTTCATACAAATTGTGGTACCCGGAAAACCTAAAGGGTACTTCCAATTTCATTCTATGAATGTTTCATAAAAACAAAAAAAACAAAAATAATCAATAAATCGATTATTTTCATTGATTCAGAAAATAGTTCCATCTTTTGCCACTAATGCGTAACTGTAGAAGTTCCGTAGTGGGTGAGCCGCTTGATTAAGATACTCATAGATGGCGCTGAGGAGAGATCTTCCAAATAAAAATATGACACAAGGCATTGAAAAATTCGTTAGGTACACCAACGTTAAGTATAGCTTAATTGGTGGAGCGTGGTACGGATTACCGAGGTTGCTGGTTCAAGTCCAGCTGCTTAACGGATTTTTCTTTGCATTGTCATTGTATGTTGAATTTCATTCTATGAATGTTTCATAAAAACAAAAAAAAAACAAAAATAATCAATAAATCGATTATTTTCATTGGTACTTCCAATTGTCCTAGAAACTTGAATTTTGGTACGAAGGTAGCTCTTATAGCACAACCACTCAGAAAATTCTCAAAATCTTAAATAATTATGTCTGTTTGTTTCGTAGATTGAAATGTCGTAGATTTCACAGACTAATGTAAGATGACCCCACACTGCGTACAGTTTGCTTAGGAGCAGGGCTCTGCTAACACTGGACTGCTTAAAACACTTATTATGGCCATGTAAAATGTTTGGAGTTTAATTTTCAAATTTGGCTAAATGCGTCAGCAACTTTGAGGTAATTGCGTCTGTGCAACGCATTTGCACCAATGTCAGTGGTCAACAACATTTTCCTTGATTTGAAGTTTTAAAAGTTTTAGTACAATGTGTGTTACCCTTTTTAACCGATGTATGTACATCGATTACTCCGTCAATTGTAGACCGATTTTCAATTTTTTTTTTATTTGAAAGGGTATACTCCTGAGGTGGTCCCATTGTCACCAAGTCATGATCTGATGATGGGATCACAGGGAAATCGAGGGCAACCCTCAAATTTTACAGGCACGTACTACGTGTTTCATATAATATCTAAGGTTACTCAAGTATTTACGTCTGGTAGTCATCATCTCATGATGATGAGCTGATGATGGAAGGTACAACTCCTTAGCGGTTAGGAGTTGGAGGATAATTCTGAAAATGTTAAATCATTATTCGAAAGGATATACTCTTGAGCTGGTCCCACTGTCACCAAGTCATGATCTGATGATGAGATCTCAGGGAAATCGAGGGCAACCCTCAAATTTTATAGGCACGTATCATGTGTTTCATATATTTTCTAAGGTTATTCAAGTATTTGCGTCCGGTAGTCATCATCTTATGTTGATGAGCTGATGATGGAAGGTACAACTCCTTAACGGTTAGGAGTTGGAGGATAATTCTGAAAATGTTAAATCAACGTAAAATTGTGAAATAAAAATCTTGTAACAAAAAAGTAAAACCGCCTTCAAAAAAACCTTAGAAAAAAAAAACGTAAAATAATCCTCTAAAATAATGATAAATAAATAAAATAAAATAAAATGCGTTTATTTCGGACAACAGAAACTAAAGCCTAAAGTTTTATGCCCTAGCACTAAGCAGTAGAAATATGAAGTCGGTGCTTCATTCAAAGAATATTCCGCTCGCACTGCACCGACTTCATATTTCTGCTGCTTAGTGCTAGGCCATAAAACTTTAGGCTTTAGTTTCTGTTGTCCGAAATAAACGCATTTTATTTTATTTTATTTATTTATCATTATTTTAGAGGATTATTTTACGTTTTTTTCCTAAGGTTTTTTTTGTCTTTTTATTTAAACGTTCACAGATTGATAAATAAATGACTGAATTCTAAAGTGTGTTTATTAATTCTTCAGCAACATCTAAAATTCAGATATACTCATAGCTAAGGTACTTTACTATTTGATTTATTTTTAGATTTAACAATAATTAAAGTGAAAATAGGTGGGTAGTAACATTTGACTTTTACAATACAGTACAATACAAATATTCTTTATTGAAAACCATAAAACAGTACAAGGAGATTACAGAAAAACAGGTAGGTATGGTAGACAATAGGGGGTCTTATCGCTTAAAACGATCTCTTACAGACAACCAAAATACAGAAACCAATCTTGGTTTCATCTGAAGAGGCTAATTTATACTTTTCTGTATTGTTTGTATAATAAAAATCCTTAGTAGTATATCCGATCTCTTTCTGTATCGGAATACATACAAATGACAGGATCGAATAAACATGGAACGTGAAAAAAGGCCTTAAGTAGAAAGAAGTAGAAAAGCCTAAAGGAGAAAACCTTAAGTTAGTATTTTATTTCACCCGTAGAATGGGTCACTGATAGAGGGAAAAATATCGTCACTATAATAAACTTTTTTCTAAATCACTCTTTTCGATCGAATAAAAATGTTTGCAACATCTGGTATTTAGGTTTGGATAAAAGCGTCTACAAATTGAAGACACATTTTCCCCAATTATACTATTTTGTATCTTATTTAGTTTTTAGTGGTTTTTTGACCCTATGTATTAACAATACCTTCTAGAATGCTGTATTGCGAACACATTGCACGATGTTTCAAAGGCCTAATCCCAATCGTTTATAACCATTATTTAAAAAAAACGCATTAAAAAAAAGCCTTTGTATTTTCTAATAATTATAGGTAGTAATTTTAATAGTAATATAAATAAGAATCCAAGTAAAAACCCAAGTATTTTACGATGGTGGTCTGTGGAAGAATGCTTTTACCTAGTTTTACATGCAAACATAAAAGTCATTTCTGAAGGTTAAAGTTTTGTATTGAGATTTGGAAGCACTAGCCCTAATGCGCCATTTTTGCAGCTAGACTTTGGTTGCGTCCAGTTAGTCCTGCCCTGCAGTTGGTTGTTTGCTACTCGTTAATCGAGACTGATTGATAGGAGTGTTGTCAGCAAAAGTTGTATCTGATGGCACGGTTGGAAGATCGCGTGTAAATATGTTATACACTACTGGTTCAAGAACAGCCTTGCCATTTCAAGAACAGCCATTCCTTGAATCGACAACCCCCACTTTGAAAAATCTATCCCTTAGATAGGATACAATCACAGGGTAAATAGAGTGGGGCAGGTATTTTTTAATCTTGCACAGTACGCTCATATGCCACATTATATCAAACGCCTGTTGGATATCCAAGAAGGCAGCTGAGCAGTATGCTCTCTTCTCTAGGCAGAGTCTAGTGGTGTTATAGAAGCGAAATATTCGTTTGACTGTAGAATGTTGCTTACGAAAGCCAAACTGGTACCAACCACCAGCTCACTACCAGGTGAGGTATCTCCGCTTCAGCCAGGTGGGTATCCAGTCTTCGAAGAAGTATTTTCCCCAGTTTTTGGTATCACAAAAATGTAAGACTTACACCACATTCTATAGGTTTCCTTAACGAGTTTTCCAGGTTTCTGAATCATAATGATCCGAGATGCTTTTCAAAGACTCTGGGTAGTAGCACTAACAGCATTATCACACTAGCGATTTGCGAGCGAGTTTTGTATTGAGGCGATGACGCAACGTGTTCGCCGCGAGCGATATTAGTATGAAGCACTCGCTGGCAAATCGCTAGTGTGATAAGGCTTTAAGTCTTGCACGTGCAGGTGTCGAGTGATTAGTGATTACTGAGTGTTAAGTTGTGCAAGTAGGGTCCAATAGAAATAGGGTAGGGTAGGGTTAAATATTTACCTGCTAAAATCAGTCAATTGTCGGATCTCGAAAAATAACAACTTTAATAATGGACGAACATTCACGCTTGAATTTGAAATTGCAGGAAGTAATGAAAGAAATATTAAACGTAATTCTGTTTGTTGATTAATGTTTTCGGACCATTTTTCCATGATAACAAGCATCTCGGTAAAACGCTAAGCAAATCGAACACGGCAGCAGTGCGTCTGCAAATGTGAAATTGAACTAAGGGCTCTCATTGCTGTCTAGCAATGAGAGCCCTTAGTTCAATTTCACGTCGCAACAAGTGTCTCGAGCGTGTTTGCGTTAGGGTGTTAATTACCATGAGAATAGTTTTTTGCCGATAAGCGCCGCTGTCGATTTACCCATTTTAATGGAAACGTTGGCGTGAATGTGATCCGAGACGTTTTCTTGTGTTGAAAGTTACACTAGAGGCTCAGCGCGCAGTGCATCACTTCTTGTTACTTCTCAAGTACGTTTTTTATGATTGGTAAATACGTAAATAAAAAATCCGGATATCCGGATTTTCGAATGAAAAATCCGGATTTCCAAAACATGCCAAAATCCTTAAAAATCCGGCTCTTCGGACTCCGGATTATCCGGATTTCAATCCCTATGATGGCTTGATGGCGCTGGAGACAGGTTGTAAAAACACAATAAATAACGACATCAGATTACTAAGAAGACTTTTATTATTACTACATATGTAGGTAGTTCCATTGGGTTACAGAAAAAAAAACCGGACAAGTCGATTCGGACTCGCGCACGAAGGTTGCGTGGAAAGATTTTAACGCTTTTCCCCAGTGTTTTAAGTTGTCCAATGTTAGCATAGCCCTGCTCCTAGGCAGAATGTACGCAATGTGGGGTCATCTCAATATTGGTCTGTGAAACCTTGGACATAAAAATTCAAGATTTTGAGTTATCGCGTTATTTTCTACGCGTAAGAAGTCGCGGGCAAAAGCTAGTAATAAATAAGGCTCACTTATTTGTACCATTAATATACCTAACTTGCCGTCAAATGGTCACGTGTGTGTTTATAATATGTACCTATTACTTACGGTAAGTATTCGTATTGGAAAATATTATTGACTGTAAAGTAGACCCCATTTTACGACTCTGCTTGCGCCTCATCAAATTTCGTAGGTATCCTGTAGTTTCTTTAATAATAGTACATTACTGCAAAGGCTGTGAATTAAGGGATTGCTGGACGAGCTTTGGGTTAGACGGCCGAGTCGTAGAGTCAAGTAAAAATTGTTTAATCAGGGGGAACCGTAAAAAGCACCGCAAAAGGAAAAAGGGAAACCTTAGAGGATTACGTTGTTGTCCGTATGTCAGTCAGTTGGTCGGTCGGTCGGTCAGCCTGTCAGTCTGTTTGTCAGTCTGTCAGTGTGACAGACAGTGTCAGTGTCATGTCGTAAGTATGGTTAGAGTCTAGTGATGGTTTGTTGAACTGAAGTATGGTCCGGTGGACTGAAGTACGTGTCCTATGCCGTTGGGCACAACGATGTTGACTTCGGAGAAAAATAAAGATTACAGTTTGTTCCGTAACGTGGCCACATTTATTTTCAAAATAAGCACAGCACGTACAGGTCAAGATTCCTTAAATAATTAATAATATAATATAAGGGCACTCGCGAGACACCATACATACATGCAGGAGGTTAGCACAGAGAGAGAAGACAATCAAAGGGAAACGGATGTAGACCAAACGTCATCTGTCAAACATTGCGTTATGATATATGCTTAGACTTAACATGGTTGATGTTTGTTTTGGCAGTGTGTCATTTTCCTATTGTCAGTTTAATCTTAGTACATAAGCAAATTTTGAAAGTAAGAGCAGCGGACAGTAGGTAAAGAAGTGGAGCTTGAGCGGAACGGAGCGAGTGAGAATGAACAAGCAGGGCAACGCAGCGCGGCCGCGGTGCGAGCGAGATAAATAGCGCTCGATCGAAGTGTCTCTAGAGCAAGTGGGAGTGAGATGACCAACTGTCATTCCGTTTCGTGTCCTTCACAAATCGAAACAGTTCTAACTCGTTTGTACGCTCGGATCGGAGCGCTCCCTTTAAAGACCGAGCAGGCACAACTATATATTCATGATTTATTTGTACATAAGTACCTACATGTAAACGAATACATTTTATTTTTATACTTAGTAAAGTGTATTCTATTAGCAACACAAGCAGGAGTACCAATTTTAGACTTTCTAAAGTCTCTCAGCGCCATATAGTCATCGAACGTGCTTCGCAGTTTTCTGTTCTACATCGCGCTGACGAAGTTTCTCAAGTCGGTTGCATAAATACAACTTGCAACTCTCTTTCTTTACACTTCAGTCCCCAGGCATAACATCTGCCTGGAGAAGATCTCTCTATTGTGGTCCTCCCCACAGGTAGGTACAATCCCTATCCCATGGCATTAATTTCATCTTTGTAGCTCAGGGGGCCCCGCTAGGTACACACATTATACAACTTCAGTTTATTTTAGTATTAAAAATAATAAAATAATGAAACAATCTTGACCGTCTTTTATTGAAAAACGCCTTTTAAAAATAAGTAAAACAAGTAACAATTAAATAACAATGAGATTTTATTTATTATTTATGGTTTTATACGTAACGGTTACTTGATTTAAATAAATGGTTTTAAATAAAAAGACATGTCAAAATTGTTTTGTTCTTTTTAATGCTAAAATAACGAAGTATAGCTGCCTACCTAGCTACTTACCAATTGTACTTGTTTGGTCTGTGGATCTGGTTTTCTACGTCTGTGGTACCCCGTTTTTTTTCTTTTATAAAGATAGTGCAATTGTACTTAAGGTCAACCGGGGTAAAACCGTCACCGTTTTTTTTGGTATTTTTTAAATCCTATATTATGAAATACGTATATTTCGCTCTGTTCTTTGTAAAACTCTTTACGAATTCAATTCGTGAAGTAATTAAAAGATGCTTTTACCCCATTTTAGGAAAATGCACCTTTTTTAAATAACCATTAAACGATTGGAATTACGCCTTTGAAACATCATGAAACGTGTTCGCAATACAGTATTCTAGAAGGTATTGTTAATACAATAAACGAAAAAATACCAGAATAGAAATGAGACACAAAATAGTACGATTGGGGAAAATGCGTCTTTAATTTGTAGACGCATTTATGCAAACCAAAATACCAGACGTTGCCAACATTTTTATTCGATCGAAAAGAGTGAGGTAGAAAAAAAAGATTATTATAGTTACCATATTTTCCCCTCTATCAGTGACCCACTCTACGGGTAAAATAAAATACTTACTTTTTGTTTCGTTAAATCTAAAGAATAAATCAAATAATAAAGTACTAATGAGTATATCTGAATTTTAAATGTTGCTGAAGAATTAATTAGCGCACTTTAGAATTCAGTCATATACCTATTTAACATTCTGTTATTTTTAATCTTTAAGTAAAAAAACTTGGTAGGTAACCTACATTGTACTAAAACTGTTAAAACAACAAATCAAGGAAAAGGTTGTTGACCACTGACATTGGGGCAAATGCGTTGCGCAGATGCATATAATTCTAGCAATAAAGCGTTTTTAATAAAAAATATAATTCGGGCGTATGAGCCAACTAATACTGATTATGTTGAACAAAAATTGATATTAAAAACTTAAAGAAAAATGAGCATGTAAATGGATTTTGTTCACTTCCCTTCCCTCACACACCGCGTTGGTCTGGTGTGACAGTAAATTTCAACATGGCCGATATCTTGAATACGATTCGCCAAACGCCCTCTATGTTACGTGCTGTCCTCCAAGTAGTTCAGGTGCCTATCACAAGATGGCGGGAGCTATTGTAACTCACGTGGTTTAAAAAATAACTCAAACGCAATAGCCCCAGTCGCTTTTACCCCGGGTGACCTTACCTATATTTTGTTGAATTTACAGGTGCTACTGATTCCAAGAATGTCAAGATACAAACAACCGAAAAAGCTGGAGGACTTGGCTCTGAGCAAGCTCGGAGATTGGATAGCGGAACAAGCAGAAATACTAATGTTTCCAATAGCTGCTGAAGCACAAAGAGATACTACAAAGGCCCATATTTTATTGTCACACCACGTTAACAGCATTCGTTCATATTTAGATTATAACGTTCCATGGATGGTCCATGATATATTAAGTACAGAGGCTATACGAGCATTGTCCGCGCTTTTGGAGAAAACAAAACGGTCACTAGGGTTCCGTGGATCAATGCCGGGGAAGTTTGTCAGTCAAATGAATGTCATTGTAAGAATGACCGAGGTGTTGTTCACAAAGAATTTGACTTTTATTTCAATTGATAATGTTCCGAAAATGATGCGTTCCGTTTTCTACTCAAAACTACAAATGCTTTCTGGGTTAGTTCATTTAAACCTAGGGTCACTTTCTGGAGGATGGAAAACGGCAGATATGGAGGCATCTGTAATAGAAGCATTAAAAGAACTTCACAATTTAAAATACTTAATAATCAATTATGACTGCACTGATAATATATTACACTGTATCAGTAAGAACTGCAAAAAAATCGAAAAGCTAGACGTATCTAGTTCTAAGTGTGTGACAAATGAAAGTGTAATTATTTTGATCAAATTGATATTTTTGAGAAGTATCCAGTTATACAGAACGTCCGTAACATTAGAAGGGTTTGCTAAATTACTAATCAATTGTCACAATCTGGAAGATATAGGACGATGTGACGAAATTGGACGGGTTTTAGAGTTTATAGATTTGACCGACTCTTCCGCTCCGCCATTTAAATTGAAAATATATGTTAGTCGGTATGCACCGGCCAACCACTTGCAACTAGCTGTCGATATGTGTCCGGATATAAGAAGCATGACTATTTTCCATCATAATGTTCATGGCGATTTAATGATGTTAATAGACCTAAAAGATTTATGTGAACTTAAATTACTTTCGTGTGACTTTTACGCTGATCAAGTAAAACAGATACTTCAAGTTAAAGGCTGTAATATTATCCACTTACACCTGGAGCATGTAGATCAAATAGATTTAAATGCTCTAATGTACATCAGCCAAATGTGTCCTCTAATGGAAACTTTTACTCTTTATAACTGTACGTTGATACATCACACATCATTATACACGAAAAAATTAGAGATATTGCCATTTCGAAATTTAAAAAAGTTTACTTGTGTAGCTACCTGTACTGACGATCAGTTATTTTTTATACTTACAAATTGTTTAAACGTAGATTATATTCATTTAGGTACAGCTGTTAATGTCACTGATGAATTTATGTTTAAGCTTTTAGACAAAAATCCTTTGATTCATTTAAAAGAACTCAGAGTTATGCAGTCAGATTTTTTAACAATGGCATCAGTTGAAAGGATAATTCAGAGTTGCATGAGTTTGGAAATATTGTTAGAGTTGGAAAGCTGGTCTTTACTAACTGACGCTGATCGCGAATACATAAGGAATTACATTAAAATTAGTAATTTCAATATATATACTATACGAAGATATGATGTTCATGACATCTCATAGATATCTAGGTATAGGCCGCGCGGTGAATTAAGATCGCTCGGCGAAACTGGTGGGAGCAATTTAGCGCATCTGTACAATTGCGCACAAAATTGTTAAGTTTCGAGTGTATTTCTTTGAAACGTATTTTTCTTATTTCGCATTTTTTGTACCTTTAGTCACCTAACATATAACACTCATTTTTGCTTGCGACTTATTTTGCTGGTATGTATATTCAGAATCTTGGTAGTATTTTTTACCTGCTTAAATTACCCATTATTTAATTAGTTTCCTTTTTAACATAACAATTCACGTCGTAAACCATTTCTCTGGCTTGCCCTGTTAAAACTATATATTTGGGCATTTTTTCACTAACTACGACATCATAACGTACTTACTACTAATACAGTAAAACAATCCGTACGCAACAGAACCCAAGAGACACGAGTCGCGTGAACGAAGCGAGGGAGGGGAAGAACGACTTGATCTACCAATAACGTGTCGGCGCCAGCGCGCCCCTCACCTCACTCCTCTGCGCAACCAAAAAGACCTAAGAATTGACTTCTGCGCATGTCCCTTCCACTTTTGCCGAGCGATCTTAATCCGCTGATCTTATAACTAATTTATTTATTAAGTATTTCTATATGTAAAGTCACGAATTAGGTATGATAAATCCTGAGATCTACCAAGTGAATTAGCAACTCTTTGGTTGATAGTAGTATTAATAATTACTTAATTATTTATTGCTATTAGTATATCAAATAATTAGCCAGAATAATTTGAATTAAACTTGATACCTATTTCTGTACAAGTTTATTACTTAATGCAACAGCATTGGAAGGGTTTAAATTGTTTTTTCGACATCACACCTTCATAACAAGTCCTTGTTTCACATTTCAGCTGCAGATGTATCCGGCACAAGAGCAAACATATACACAGGGTATATACCATTGGGAAAATTTGTTTGTTTACACTGTTTTACTCTCTTCAATTTAGCCTTACTAAAGATCTTTATGTAGTCTTTCAAGGGTCTTGTAACAGATGAGTCTGCATCATCTTTTTCTATCTTCCCAGAAGATGTTACATTTTCTTTGACAATAATTACTCCATTTTCAGACAGGGCATTTCTGAAATAAAATATGCAGTTTATTTAAGTTAAGAAAGTAGGTAGGTATGCAGTAATTAAAATGTTGTCAACACAAGTTCGTCTGTCTGTTTGTCAAGTCCTTCTTTCTCTAAAACATGTAGAAGTAGCATGCTGAAATTTATATCAAATAAGTACTCAAGCCTGCAGTCTCATGAAGCTGTGAAAAAATCAAACTTCTAAGTCAATGCAATCAAAAGATAGTTGTTTCCATACAAATTGCCGTACTGTGTAAACCTAAAGTTGTCCCAGAAACTTGAAATTTGGTATAAAGGTAGCTCTTATAGCACAACCACTCAGGAAAATCAGAAAATCGTAAATTTATATGTCTGCCTGCATAATTATGTCACAGACCAATATAAAATGACCCCATACTGCATACATTTTGCTTAGGAGCAGGGCTCTGCTAACACTGGACAACATAAAACACAGGGGAAAAGCGGGAAAAATCTTTGTATGGAACCCTCGAAGGGCGAGTCTGACTCACACTCGGCCTGTTTTTTAGTGATAAATTAGTTATAAGTAATTCAAAGAAAACAACTGTCATTTCAACATGGTGTGAAAGATGACTCTATAAAAATCTTCCACTGATTCACAGTCTGTTAATTAAAGTTTATGCAACAGTTACATAATGAGGGTCCTTAAAAAGCCTCATTTCACAAGTGTTTTAAGACCTAATTATGTAGAGTTGCATACATTACTTTATCTACACACATATTATAAGTACGCTAATATGGGTTCAGAAGCCGAAGGCATAAGATACCTGTCACAAATTTGGCTGTTTTCTTTTAATCAGAGACAAACATATCAAGCTGATATTTTATATAGTTTTTTTTTAGATTGTATTGGTTTTTGAAGATGACAATTGACTCTGCCACAACCACAAGTGAAAAATAGTTATGTATGTTTCCATGCTGTTGTAACTGATAGCATGTTGAATGCTTGTTTTGGTGCTTTGACAATGGCCTCATAGTGGGTGCCAAACGCGTCAGTGTTTAGTGTCATGGTGGTGGTGGTGAGAGTTGGGTCTATGTGGTATGTGTTGATTCGTGTAGCAGTGGAGGCGGAGGTGTTGCATGGAAAGATACATTTGCTGCACAGACATAATTATTATTCACTTGTGGTCGTGAGTGAGCAAGGTGAGCGGATTTGATTCATAAATACGGACCTCCGGAAAGTAACACCTGATTCAATAAATAAAGTCTTGTTCAGATCTGGTTTGAATAATATGATTGGTCATTTTAATTTCTCATACAATAGATTTTTTTATTAATACAATGTTATTAGTATTACCTACTATAGTAAATATTACCTGCACAAGGTTAAAAATGTAAGCAAATCTTCAACTTTCAAATATCCTAAAACCCACTGATTCCAAATAACATCATATTTTTTGTCTGGCCGAAATTCTTGTAAGCTTACTTTATAAAAGTTTCCTAATTTTGAGGCATCATTGCCAACATACTCGCCAATGGAGTTAATGAATTTTTCGTCTGGTTCAACAACATCCACAGATTTGAATTGGGGTATTAATAAATATTTGGAAATTCGTCCGATACCGGCACCGCAATCGAGAGCTAAATTAGTAGATGGTGGTTTTTGCGATGTTAGAATAGACTGCAAAAACAATTTTGACCCCTCTATGTCAATATCTGAAATAAAACCAAAGCCACCAAGTACACCATTAACAGTTGCTGGAATTTCTGACCAGTACTCTAATGCTTTCTCATAGCAAATCTCTTCTGTGGTGGTCATCTTCCCTTTCCTTGAAATTCTGGGTAACAGCAGGCTGGGTTTTGATAATAACTTCCAGACTAAGCGGTAATAAGTATAACAATGATAATCATAATGCTTAAAATGGTGATTACAATAACGATTATCGAAATAATGATGATGGCGCTGGAAACGTTACTTCACTGGTTAATTCCGTTAGTTCTCTCTCGATGTAGTTGAGCGCCTAGTGTAATCGCCGACCGCCAAGAAATACGTCTCGCTCGCTCGAGCGCGTTTCAATTCTTTTTTTTTTACCGTACGGGATAGGCAAAGGAACTGAGTCCATACAGCCACGTCTGATGTGTTTTGTAAATTTCTGTATATTAAAGTCCTGTCACCGTCAGAGTTGTCAATCTGTCCTAGTCACGTCCTGTCAGCTGCTCATGCCTTCCGTAAAGCGGTAGCGTACTTTACGGCGAGCTACGGCGAGCAGCAGCCGGCGGATATGTGGGGATCACAAACAAAGAGAATACGCGTTTTTATTCGAATTCTTCATTTGCTGGGCACTGTCACGTTAATTTGTTGTATAACACACTATATTATCCAGCAAACAACATTAAGAACAGAAACTAAGATTCAATTAACGACACGATCCACTCTCATCGGTTTCCCGACAAAAAAAGAAAAATCTTAACAATTCTCATACTATTTGATTTGAGTATTTGACACTTTAACGCAAACGCGATCGAGACGTATTTTTACACAACCGCCCAAAGAATCACATGAACCCTGAAAACAATACACTCTTTTTCTTTGGGCAGTCGTGTAAAAAGAAACAAAAAGAGTGTATTGTTTTCAGGGAAATTAATCAAGAAGCTTATATCCAAAATGGAGATAGCACAGTAAACAAAAAATTTAAGATCAAATATTGGGCCTTGAATGACGTCACTGTTGTTCGCTGTCTCTTTCGTTAGGGTGACAATACATTTGTTGAGATTGTGGATATAGGTAGGAATGGAGTTAGCCCTAATTTAAAAACCAGCCAAATACAAAATGGACTCGCACTCGCGCACCGAGGATTCAATACATACATAACACATTTATTTACTTAATGTATGGATACTAACCAAAAACAGCATGCTTATTGTCTACCGCGCTCGCAATAGCCATCTTGTTCAGTATGGGCTAAACAGCTAACGTAGCTGGTAGCCGTCACAGTCGTACAAAAGCTGACATTTTAATCCTATGACGAGTGTCATTAACAGAAAAGTAAAACCACCTTAAAAAATAACCTTAGAAAAAAAACGTTAAGTAATCCTCTAAAATAGCAATAAATAAATAAAATTAAATGCATTTATTTCGGACAACAGAAACTAAAGCCTAAAGTTTTATGGCCTAGCACTAAGTAGCAGAAATATGAAGTCGGTGCGGTGCGAGCGGAATAATCTTTGAATGAAGCACCGACTTCAGATTTCTGCTATTTAGTGCTAGGCCATAAAACTTTGGGCTTTAGTTTCTGTTGTCCGAAATAAATGCATTTTATTTTACTTATTTATTATTATTTCCTAGTATTATTTTACGTTTTTTTTCTAAGGTTTTTTTTAAGGCGGTTTTACTTTTTTGTTAAAAGATTTTTATTTCACAATTTTACGTTGATTTAACATTTTCAGAATTATCGTCCAACTTCTAACCGTTAAGGAGTTGTACCTTCCATCATCAGCTCATCAACATGAGATGATGACTACCAGACTCAAATACTTGAATAGCCATAGAAAATATATGAATCACAAAATACGTGCCTATTAATTTTGAGGGTTGCCCTCGATTTCCCTGGGATTCCATCATCAGATCTTGATTTGGTGACAATGGGACCATCTCAGGAGTATACCCTTTCGAATAAAAAAAGAATTTTGAAAATCGGTCTACAATTGTCGGAGTATTCGATGTACATACATAAAAAAAATACATACAGTGGAACGTAGAACCTCCTCCTTTTTTGGAGTCGGTTAAAAATTGTTACGCCACTACCCTGCGGCTCTAACAGAACGGACAAGTGCGGCTGAAAGACAAACTTATCTTTACCGTTTCTGAGTGTTAAGTTGAATTACCTAGCATTTACACCGCGCTATATTACGAGACCTCTTTCATACAAGTAAAGACGAATATTACAACCGATACCATGTATGTATTTGCAGCTCTATTATATAGTATAAGGGTTCCCTTTCGTCCTTTTGAGGTACGGAACCAAACAAATACAAATTAATAAATTAATTATTATTAATTATTTTAATGGGTTTTACTGATGCCAAAAATCAATCAACAAATATATTTTATCTACACACATATCATAAGTCCTCTATAGCGAGGTCAGAAACCGTAGAAAATGACCAGCATTTCAGTACGCCGTCGCCTTCTCGCCGACAGCGCGAGCCCCAGCACCACCCACCAACACCAGCAGTAAAGTAATAGTCATTACGACATCGATTTCGATATCGTAATGACTTTTCGATATCGAATTCAATGTTCCAAATTTGAAAACCAACGTAATTTACAATCATAGTGAAATAAAACGGATCACTCACGTATATAAGTCGAGTTCAGTCGGACATGTATAAATAATAATGTGATATATATATTTTTTTACAATAAAAAAAAACAGTTTACGAAACGTCAGCTCGGTATGTTTGTCTATGATTAAAAAAAACAGTCAATTTCGTGACAGGTATGGGTATGATATATGCCTTCGGCTTCTGAATGTTGAAAATATGGCATTTAATGCAGGCATGCTCACATGATGTTGGTACGCCTGTCATTTAATTAAGTAGCATCTAGAGCAAATAACACTTCGTCTCATTGATCGGATGTGATTATCTGTTGTACATCTCTCTCTGTATCCGGTTGCTCCGATGGTAGCTAGCATATTTTGTGTCGGTCTCGAATCCAATAAAATCTTCATTAAAAGACGTTAACCACTATTTAATACTTCCTCAACCTCTACATTATAACACTGAACCCATCTTAGAGTACTTATAATATGTGTGTAGATAAAGTAATGTATGCAACTCCACATAATTAGGCCTTAAAACACTCATTATGTAGCAGTTGCATAAACTACTATTTTCTACTCCTATATTATAATCTGTCAATTAAATGGTTAAAAAGGATACAATAATGACTAATGTTATAAATCTGTTTCAAGTTCTATGCTCTGTGGTAAAAAAAACAGTAACATAATAACCCATACAAATTTCATTAAGTTACTCTTATTCAGTAAAATAATAGCATTTGAAAAAAGAATACTAAGTTCAATTCTGATATCGAGTTTTTTAAACATGCATGTGCCTCGTGATTGGTTGCTTAAACATGAGTAAGAACAGCTGTAAGCCAATCATAATTAAGGAGTATTTTTTAAGCAAAATTTCCTAACTGAGAACACGCTAATATCCTAATATCCTAGCTCTGTTGTGGTCTGTGGTACACATGCAAATAAAAAAAAAAGAGTCAGCTGGCGAGTTTTACTGTTAAAGCAAAACGTAGTGATTATATTCTCTTTGATGCAAAAATTGCACTTAATTGGCTATCGGATTGGTTTCGGTTCAGTAAAAGAAATTCTAAATGAGCGATGAAAATGAGATTGGTACAATGTACTACCGAAAAAATTAAAATAATGGCGCAAACAGTGACGGAAAATGTGCTGCGGGAAAAGTACAAAAACTTTATAACAAAAATAGATAAACAACTTCGTGAAATGGTGAATTCATTATTAAACGTCATTTTTCTCATTGTCAATGGATTAAACGATGTGTTGCTCTGTAAAGTTTTATTTGAATGAGTTATATTCAATGAGAAAACTTTACACTGAACTTAGGGAAAACTTACCCGATGTAAGTAAACAAAGAAACGACACATTGTCAATTCCTATATAGATCTTTTTGCAATAATCCAAACAAATTAAATTAAGTAAATAAGGTTTAGTCATCGCCATTATCATCATATTTTTATTTACAATATTCTTTTAACCTCTAAAACTATTCCGCTTTACCGACCGACCACTCTGCTTTACCGACCGGGTAGGTAGTCTGCTTTATCGACAGTACCTATAACTTTAAATTTGAAAATGAAGAAATGTTTTAACTATTTTGTTACGAATATTTCTGATTTCTACAACGAAGTCGTAGAAAAAATAATGTATGCAACTGTACATAATTGGTCATTATACACTCGTGTGATTTATTATAAAAACACTCATGTATAATGACCTCGGTTATGTTACAGTTGCATAAAATATTATTAACAGGGTTCAACAAAGTTATACAGGTTACAAAAATATCCGTAAAGCCGAATGGGAGTCAAAAGGTCCCTTGTAAAGAGTCTATTGGCAATATTTGAAAACCGTACTGTGATCCAAAACAAATAATTCGCATAAAACATAAAACAATCATCATTGAAACCATATTGAAACGCTACCCTGAAAACATAAAAGTAAAGAGTAGACTACCTAGTAAGTTACTTACATTCTTACCTAATTTCCTCTGAGAGCTAAATGACATCAATCATAAATATTACTTGAAACTACTTGATTATTTACAGTAATAATAAAAACTAGTTATTTTTAAACTTTTAGAATTCCTGAATAAAGTTCTAATTTTCGAGTCTACTCAACTAAATTAGGGGAGCGGCCTGTGTTGCATTTCGAATCATCGTAGGTTATATAATATATATTTCGACCGCAGTAGAGCAATCGGTGGAATATACTTTCTCCTTCTCATAACCCCACAAAAAAGTGTAGCGGAGTGACGTCTGGAGAGCGAACAGGCCATGGCACCGGTGAGGATCCATCTTCGCGGGAAGCGAGCGTTAAGGTGTTGCAGCATTTCAGGAGCAAAATGCGCCGACGCTTCGTCGTGTTGGAAATATGCCCTCTCTCACTCCAAACATATTCAAGATAAAACAGTTTAATTATTATTAAATTAGGTACAAATGATGATCAGCTATTATTATTTTCCGTAAAAAAAATCTATGAAAATTCAACTTGATTGAGGTGATAGGTTATGCACTTTTTTCCGATTAAACCAATATTTTCTTTTTCATGGGAAATTATGTAGCACGTTGTATGATAGAGCACGTTGTCTTGGTATGAATAGGAATAAGAATAAATAATTACATAGTAGAATGGAAACTCCCGCTCCGGATGGGCTCAAGGTCACGATATTAGAGTATTCGTTAAACAAACTACTCAGTCAGGTCAGGCTGTCACGGCCGGCGTCGCAGCACGCGCGCGTTTGGTTGTTTATAATTTGGATGTAATAGTTTTACGTGAGCCTGTATGTGCTTTATTTTATATTTGTAGGTAAGTAATACTTACTTAAATCACCTTAAATGACTTCATTTAGTATGGCACTTATAATAACTTCTTATTTAGAAGTGTCTATAATTATGTAGGTACGTAATGATTTATAAATCTCATATTTTGTTAAACTAGAATAAAATAATGATTTCAAAGTAAAGAAAAACATACATCTTAGCGATATTATCTTTAGACGTAAGTACCTAATATTTAACAGCAAGCAACCCTAGCAACACGCCTGGATGACAGAGGGGTGTAACGACGTGAAGGGGGAAGTAGGTATATAAATGGCGGCGTTTTGGACTCGGTCAAAAGAGATTTCGTTCTACTATGTTGTCGCGAACGCATGTCCTTAAGGGAAGTTATATAACAACAATGGTAGAGTAAATTATGAGCATGACAGGCGTCGCGATGGAATGAGATAAAGATGTTTGAATCTCACCTTTATCTCCTGTGTTGTTATGCCTCGGGGTCCAACGTCTATCGCCCTCTGTAGCTTCGCCCTTGTCGCAGGATAGGCCACGCCCGCGGGGTTTCAGGATACCACCTGTGGTTAAAGTGGTCTATGACATCACCGTCGTCACTGAGCATCTCGAGATGTCCTTTAGGTAATTACCGGAGTTACTATGAGAGATAAAGTTGGGAACTACGTGCATCAGGTAGATTATAACGGTCATCGTAAACGTGTGGTAGACGGTCAGTAATGTCACGGAGATCATACACCTTCATAAGACACACATACTCAAGGCATTAACGCCATACAGGCTGCCGATACAGATACTCAAGGCATTAACGCCATACAGGCTGCCGATACAGATACTCAAGGCATTAACGCCATACAGGCTGCCAATACAGATACTCAAGGCATTAAACGCCATACAGGCTGCCGATATGGACTAGCCTCGGAAGGCTCTTGGCATTAACGCCCTACGGGCTGCCGTGAAACACTTGCCTCATCTCCTTATCGACTGTAGGGTAGAGATACATGAACAATTAGATTTTGGGACAATCATTCTCTATTTCTCATGAAGGGTCTTTATTACCAGGTCACAAGTGGTGAGACGGAGTAGATACGTTGAGTTCAAATTATATGGTCATGATAAAGAGTAAAGCAATTTATAGGAAGTGGAGAATACTCAGCTTTAGGGAAGTCAGCCCATGTGGCTTCCTGATTCGTAGGATGAGCCTCGATAACCGCACGAGCATTAATCAGGTATTCCTCACGTCACCACGGCAAAATCACTACTGGTAGTTAGCTACCCGCCCGAAAATGTTGATGACCATGAAGATTCGTTAATCATAGGCTATAGCTGGTTTACTCACCATAGATATCCTACTTCCTGTTAGAGTTGCCAGCGTTGAAAATCGGTATTATATGAGGACGTCATCGCGGTGCTCAGCACTTGCGACACATGTTATTATTTATTCTTATGGAATAGGATATGGATAGGATATTAATATACCAATATTTAGTGCTGGAGAAGGCAGTGTGACTGTAGCATTACTTACAGCAGGTAGGAATGCTTTCTTGTTAATATTGTCCCAATCATCATTTAATGCGCGTCGTTTAATGGATAATTCGTTCTGTTTGAACATATTACAATACTTGTTAAACATTTATAAATAAAATTGCAAAACAATGGTAATTGGATTACTACTGTTCACTTACAGAATTTTCCATTTGAGTTAGCAACACAATCCCTAAGTTGGGAAGTTGAG
Organism: Clepsis dumicolana; assembly: GCA_963691665.1. Classification (NCBI taxonomy): domain Eukaryota; kingdom Metazoa; phylum Arthropoda; class Insecta; order Lepidoptera; family Tortricidae; genus Clepsis; species Clepsis dumicolana. The sequence continues at coordinate 10,819,737 of OY829507.1, read as the reverse complement.
GGCAGGGCACATTCATACAATCCTGAAAAATAAGGTAATATTTACTGTAATTTTGAAATATAAATTAACAAGTTTGAACATCTACAGAATCTTGGCATATCACACATGCATCAGCTATTATTAAGCTGCCTGTGCATCATAAATAATAACATACTACGGATTAATGAATATGAATGTTTGTTCTCGAGCCTTGGGTGTTAAATATGTAATTACTTTTACAGGTATGTTAATCCATTGACTAGTATCCATGGTACCGGGTTTGCCCAGTTTGGGACAAATTGGTGTCAATTTTATTGTCCATTTTTTTATTTAATTGCAGATCAGTGGGACGTAAAAAAGGCTAGTGATGATGATGATGATTTAATCCTAACTAATATTCCCTATAAATGCGAAAGTAACTGTCTCTCTGTCTGTCTGTTTGTTACCTCTTCCAAGGAAAACCGTTGCACCAATCTGGATAAAATTTGGTAAGAAGAGTCTGAATATTGAGGAATAACCAAGGCTACTTTTTATTCGGAAAAATTACATAGTTCCCGCGGGATAGCGATAACCGAAATCTACGCGGACGAAGTCACGGGCAAACAGCTAGTTATTACATGATTTGCAACTATTACTCTATGTCTTTGCCTGTCTGTTAATTCATAGACATATTTTGCTTGCACTGTATACGTAAGAAATGGTCACCCTAGTCTTTTAACTTCCTATTTTTGGTTTTAAGCTTTTAAGTACTTGCGCTTGTCTGACTACAATAGTAAGTATTTAAATCTGTTACCGAAGACCCATTCTAATTTAATTTGGACACATTTCGTAGGAAAACTCGATGGTAGACTTGAAATAAGCCTTTGTTGAAAACGTGATCAAGCGTGAAATAATATTGATATAACAACTTACCCGTGGAATTTTACGCTAGATCCTGGATACCAGACACTTCTGCAATCCCGGACTATACAACTCATAATAATTAACATCAAAATATTTGCTTAAATAGTAAATAAAAGCAAAGTAAACTTGCGAATCGAACGAGAAGTTCATGACTTCAGCCACAGATTAGAGAGACTGACTATGTCAATGTATGTTACTTTGCCATTTGCTTTCAACGTTATAAACGTTATAGGTATAACGCATAGAGTAATATAATATACGTGGAACGTTATCTAAATTACCATAATTTAGGGAATTTATTAGAAAAAAAAAATCACGAAATGTGGCTTATTTAAGGGCATAAAAATCGCGTAGCTAGTAAAATAAAGCAAGCTAATCAAAATTTCATTGTTGAACTTTTAAATGTTTGATGTTTTATAGACGTAAAGAAAATCGTACATAATAGTTTTTTTTATTTGGGGGGAAAATACCACTAGCTTGGCCACTCCGTCCGCAGAGTAAGTGAGACAGAAGACAACAGCAAAGGTCAAATGAATTCAAAAAACCTGTCTTCAAAAGATTTTTTGTACTGCAAGCTCCATTTTGATTATAAGCTTTTTGAATGACATTAAATTGCAACATCGTTGCAACACAGAGTACCTTTTTATAACTGAGATAGAGATGTCACTTCAACGTTTCGCACACAGCGGCATCTGGTGCTTTTTGACGGCAAAGTATGCGATGACGTCATTGACGTCTAGTTTCCTAAATGTTAAAATAATTTACTTTGAGCAATTGCTATTACACTATGTTCTATTATATAAATTAGAACATGGTGTAATAGAAATTGCTCAATTACCCGTTTTGGGTAATTATTCAGTGCTTTATTTTTTACACACTTTCTTTTTACAGGCATTTCAACTCCAACTTAGACACCCGGTGAATGTGAAAACCACAGATTAGAGAGATAATCGCGGCCATTATTCATTCGTTCCGTTCCACTTATACCTTCACTGTACGTTGTTTTTAGTAAATAAAAAAATCTAAATAAATATCAAAACCTCCTGAATTACTGAATTAAAAATCTAAGTTTTCGCCCCATTTTATTAGGGTTTACTTGCAGATATGATACGTTAACTCAACCAGTGTCCATAGAGTATTCTATATAATATTTTAGCGTAAGAAAAACTGATGCGTGTAATGATATTTTAGATAAGACATTACTATAATTAAAAAAGGTCGATGTTACTAGTGCTCACAAAATGATCAATTAGCATAAACGCATTTTTATACAAGGAAAGATAAATGAAAGCATTTATTAAGCGAAAATAAAATATTTATTCCAAAATTTTAAACTCCAATATAAACTATATTGATATTAGCACCACCTATCGACGTTTGACAACAACTTCATGTCTATAATCCAACCAAATAGAATATTACTCAAGTATATACTATACAATGTAACTTGAGTGACTACTGAAATTAGCTGGACAACGAAGTGTACTTTTTGTTCTAAGTTATACCACCGTGCGTTGGAAACGTTCTTTACGTCAACTTTTATGGTGACAGAAGGACGAACTTGTGAAAAAAGCTAAAATGGTGCGTGATAACATGTTGAATCGTTAATAATTACCATAATCTTATTGATAATTATTATTTTTACCCATTTATAATGTAATTTGTGCAGTTGATAAATTTTAGGAATGTGTATTTTCAGCGGTAGTGTCGTGTGATTAGTGCTCTCCAGCGCTAGATTGTTTTATTTACTTAATATATTTGTTTTAGCTTAATTTCCCCACTGTTATAACCTTTTTTATTGCTAAAATGCAGGTTGATTGCATTCTGTTTTGTTCTTCCTTACTTGAGATTCTCACAACCTCCAACCAAGATCAATTCCACTGGTGTTAGGTTAGGTTAGCTGGGCTTAACTTTAAGAGTAAATTAAATTACTACAAAACCTTTAAATATGTTCTGTTTTATCGACGATTATAGTCTGAGTAAAAGCGAGTGGAGTTTTGCCAATTATAAGTGATGATTGCGTGCAAAGGTGCGAGACATGACACAGACTAATGAATGTTATTCCTGCGTTTTATTATGTTAATTATTTCAGGGGAAGGTAAAGTGCTCGGAACTGCGTACGAAGGATAAGAAGGAGCTCTTTAAGCAACTGGAGGAGCTCAAAACAGAATTGACACACCTTCGAGTGTCTAAAGTTACCGGAGGTGCTGCTTCCAAACTGTCCAAAATGTAAGTTATTTTTTAAGCTCCTTTACATTGTGAAATCCATCGACGTAAACAGGGTGTAAGCTCCTTTACATTGTGAAATCCATCGACGTAAACAGGGTGTGCAGGACCTATCCAGCAAACTTAAATCACGAGTTCCTGAGGCCCTCAAGAGCAAAAAACGTTATATGTACATAGGGCCTAATTGGCGTGTTTTAACCTTCTTTTTTTTTCATACAAAAAAGTAATAATCACAAACTTCAAGATAATGATTCCTTAGGATGAGCTGGCAATGCAGTATATTCGGAAGTTTGGACATAAAGTCATTAAAGTTTTGGCGCCAATGAAAATTTGTGTATGTGTGGGTGCACCAATTTTGAAGTCCCTTTCTTACCTGTAACACCTATAAGAAGCAAGAAGAAGTAGTTTCGAAAGAAAGGGAAGGGTTTGTTTTAAACAAGACATCATTATGACTTATGATTTTGACATATTTCTTGGTCATAGATAAGCATTTTCTTACCTATTCTATCTATGATAATTAATTTGGAGAGGATTTTTGTATTTTAAGGAAGAAGTTTGGGAATTAAAGCTTTTCTACTAGATAAGTACCTACCTACTCAGAAACTTTCACCATTTTTAAAATGAAACTACCACAAGATTCTATCATGGTGAAACAATGGTTTCACTCCTGCAAACACCGCTACCACTGAAGCGTGTCCTCCCAGAGGAAAGACTACAAATTAATTAAAAACATATCAGGTTATACTCAACTCTACTGACATACTATGAATAACTTAGAAAAGTTGAAAAACCCCGACATTGTCCTTTCAAAGTTCAATATTTCAAAAAAGGGTGAACCAATTTTAATGAAACTTTTCTAAGAACCATCTTGATTAAAATAGCTTTTGTTTTCGTCACTGTTAAAAAATCGTTGGTAGGGGTAGTGATTGGTAGAGTACTTTTCTATTTATTAGGTACATTGGTACTAGTTACCGTGAACAGCCTCCATGTTGAAATAAACGGATTGCACATGTATTTTTGTCGAGGTTGTCTGACCTGTTTTAGACCAATCTGTGGCTCTGCATGAAGAAGTTATCACAGAGACAGTCAAACCAGACGAGAATGTAAGTGCAAACTCTGAAGAAACATGTGGTACAAAATCAAGAGTCATTTTTTATTTTATAAGAACTTTAAGGACTATGCACATTATGAACCAGAAGAGAAGTTGTGTATCACAAGCCCATTAAATAGTTTAAGGAAAATTAATGAATAAGCAATATTCATATCTCAGCTGCAATACCAGGGCACTCAGAAAGTTTTGCGATTAACAGATTTTGTCAAGGGAACCCTGGCTGGTTTTGATGTCAAACAAAACAATGACTATTTATTAAAATAAAATATAACATTCCAAATTGGAATTTCCCGCCAAATTTTTTTACGAGCGAAATTAAAATATCCTGTCTCACTGAAACACGGATATACACCAAGAACATTTTCATGCAATGATTTTGTACGTTTTCAAATGTCTACTCAAATCAGAAGAATCGTTTGAAAGACTTACTTACGAATGGCGCTTATAGACAAAAATGCTTTTAAAGCAACTGTTGTAAGCTAGTTTAACGAATTTATTCTTTTTCGAGTAACTTTGGCGGACGAAGAAGAAAGAAGTAGCTGCCCTAGGACAGCTGTTACAAAACAAAACGTGCCCGCTGTGAAAATTTTAATTCAGGATAATAGGCGAATTATACGTGTTACAAAATAACGCGAAAAATTTATAGGGTTGGGGCTTGCATATTGTATGAAGAAAAGTTTTTTTATTTATTTCATACAGTCATTCAAATATTGTAAATGGAATCTATAAAATGGACCATTTAATAGTACGGGCAGTAGTGGCATAGGATGCAAATTTTGGTATCGGATGGATTCACTTGGCACAGTTGTATCCTAGATCAAACTGAGCTGATTTAGCTCGGTAGCCATCCGCTACCCCCTGGGGGGTAGAGAGGGGGGCATTCAAAGTTACAGGCCGCCGCGCCTTAGAAAAAAAATCATATCGGCTTGTATTTACCTACCATCTCGAGTGTGGTGTCATCATCTGATAAATCGAACATGAGGAATTAATTTTTGAGACATTTCATGTGTAGTTTCATAGAAAAAATTGAAAATATTGACGAACATATCAAAATCGATTTGCTATTTTTTTTACCCAACTATCAGTATCTTTATAAATAGTGAATGTTATGCAAAAAAAAAACTGTCTTAAAGGAAATTTATTGACCTTTAAATAAATGTATATTTTACCATGTATTTATCATATATCTATCTGAAAAAAATCGGACATGATACACGGCGGCCTCACGCCGTTATACCAATATACCATGTTATACGCCACCGCGCTTTACATAAAAGAGAATATATCGGCTTCATTTACCCAATAACTCGAGTGTGGCAGACGTTTCATGTAAAGTTTCATAGAAAAAAAATTAAATATTGACGAACATATCAAAATCGGTTTGCAAATTTTTTTATTCAAATATCAGTATTTTTTTAAATACTGAATTGAGTGCAAAAAATAAATACCACCTTAACGGAAATTTATCTAGCTTTCCAATAACATGTACTTTACTATGTAGGTATAGTACGTATTTTTAATCGTTCGTTGTCTTTGTTAATTAATAGTGTGTCTGTTTTGATTATTGTTTTATTTTTTAATTGTATGTGTATGTGTCGAATTAGTGTCTAATAACATTGATGTACCAAATAGTGACAGATTCGCCACCCCTTCACCGCGCGCGGACAAGCAATATAGGTGATTAGGTTACTCGGTGACTTAGTCGCCAACACCCGCCGCGCAGGTGACATCTCGTTGATTCGCCCAGTTCAACCGCTCAAAATGACGTCGTGCACATTTATGAACTGTACAAATAACACAAAAAGAAAAACAAAGCACATGGAATCACATTCCATACGTAAGTAAATTTGTAAATTTGCAAACTCATTATTTGTAAAGAAAACCACGCACTTAAAATTATAATATTATAGCCAAATAATGCAGGGCCGAAAAAATATTTCCCCGCCAGATAAATCCCAACCTCTAATATTATGGCCATTTTGTAATTCCTAGTAAACTGAATAAAACTATTACAGAAACTCACTATTTTATCTATTTCTACTGATTTTCCAGTTTTTAGATCTACCGATTTAGACTGTCCATTATCTGTCCAATGACGACACTGAAATAGGTACCTTTTTTGTAATTTTTCCATTATTTTATATTTTTACCTTTGAAACAGTTACGAAAGACTTGCCTTCCATTCCACTTGCCACTCTGTGAGCTTTTTCGTCTTTTATACCTGAAATATTATCAATAGTGGCTCTGAGAGCTGTAGACCTCGTGAGCTATTTTTTTGCCTGCTTACAAAATTTTACACTGCAGAGAACAGCTGGACAGACATTAAGAAAGCATTTTTGTCCCATTTGAAACATTCATGCTTCGCTCGCTCGGTCAATAAAGAACGACCTGTTATTTTATGTTCGCAGGTCATTGTTATGCGACTACTTGTTATTTTGTGGACATGAATTAGCAGGTCGGTACGGTAGTCGTACATTATCCAGATGGTATATTTGTCTGTGGTATATTCCCTTGAAGTTTGACATGTCAGTGTAATGACAGCTAATGAGTGAAGGCCGCATTTTGACAGCGCTAAAGAGGTGCGTGGCCAGTCTTCATATATAAAAGTCGGTGTCTAATAAATATATTTTTCTTTCTTTCTATACGTGTATCTGAAAAAAAAAAAAAAAAACACCATGGTAGGTACGCGGGCGGCACCTTTCGCCGTTAGTTTAGGTTCGCCGCCGCGCTAAAGATAAATAGTCCCTTCCCTTAGCGGAAAAAGGTGTTTTTTATGAAACCAGCACCATATTTTAGTATGTTATTAAACACGTTATTCTGACTAAAAAACCATCGGGAGACAACTTCTAAAGTGGTTGATGCACCAGTTAAGACGTCATCAAAATGGCCGCTGACGCGTTCAGAATATTGCGTATACCAAAGAAAGTATGTGTCATATAAGCTCGTGTGGAGTATCATAAAAAGCAGTATTAAACGAACTACAGTATTGTTTTTACATTTAACGTTGTAAATACCATAGTTTGCGTGAAATTTTAAAGTTTTAGTAAAAATTTTCCTTTTTTTGTTCTCATTAACTTTTCTAGTAACTTTACAATAAAACATTGTATGTAGGTATGATTGCTACATTAAAAAGCTATAAAACGCAATTAATGTTTTGACAATATGTTTATAAATAAGCAAATTACATCAGTTTTTCCCACACCGGATGTCTCAAAATGGCCGCTGCCGCGTTCAGAATATTGCTTATACAAGAGAAAGTATGTAACATGTAAGCTCGAGTGGGGTGCCATAAGAAGCAGAAATAAATGCGCTATAATACTGTTTCTACATTTGACCTTGTAAATACCATGGTTTGGGTGAAATTTTAGGTTTTGGTTGATTTTTAACAAAAAAGACTTCCTTTTTTTGTTTTTATATTTTTTTCTGGTAACTTCACAGTAAAACATTGTACATATGAATGCTATATTAATAAGTTAAAAAATGCCATTAACATTTTGACAATCAGTTTTAGCGATGGGCGAGTAGATTTGTCTGATTCGGATGATCCGAATCAGACGCTATGCGAGTTGGTCCGAATCAAGTTCCTTCGCAACTCGAATCAACTCGACTTGCCGGTTCCACTCGGCGATTCGAATCGCGCAACCGCAACGTGCACCCAACTCGGTTGACTCGGCTTGATACGAATGCGAATGCGAGTTATGCAAGTCGCCAGCTCGGCGACTCGTATACGCCAATTTGAATGCGCCGAACTCGACTCGACTCGCCGACTCGCGGACTGAGCGAACGCCATCCGGTTGATCCGAGTTGAGTCAACTCTTATTCTGATCCGGATCAACGTTCCGAATTAACTCGAGTTATCCGAGTTGGAAAAGGGTCGACTCGTAACATCGCTAATCGGTTTAAAACAAGCAAAATACATTAGTTTTTTCCCATACAGGATGTCACCACCAAGAGCCGGACGGCTATTTCAATAAAATTGACAAGGCAAATGACGTTTAAAGGTAACTTGTGAAACTATATTTTTGATAACTTTGATAAGCAATATTTTCAATAAAAAGAAACAATGTTTTTATAACAAAATAAATGTACTGCATTCGTTTTATTGTCATTTAATTTGTTGTCTAATTGGTTGAGGCTTCCATTATTGACAATATATCCAAATGAAATTAAAGTTGCACACTATAAGAATACTAATATATATTTTTACGTATTTTGCCTGGAACATTGCACTTTGGCATGCGCAAAGCAGAGTGCGGGTAAGCCCGTATTTACGTACCGACACCTTGTGCACTGTTATTTGCACTTGCAAGACGTTAGCTCCTTGCAGTTGAGGCTAACATCAGGAAGGGTTTTCTACAACAGGATGTACGATGGTCGGAACTGATGTAATTTGCTTATTTATAAACCGATTGTCAAAATATTAAATGCGTTTTATAGGTCTTTAATGTAGCAATCATACCTAAATACATTGTTTTATTGTGAAATTACTAGAAAAGTTGATGAGAACAAAAAAAAGGAAGATTTTTTTGAAATTTTTTACTAAAACTTAAAATTTCACGCAAACTATGGTATTTACAACGTTAAATGTAAAAACAATATTGTAGTACGTTTAATTCTGCTTTTTATGATGATACTCCACACGAGCTTATATGACACATACTTTCTTTGGTATACGCAATATTCTGAACGCGTCAGCGGCCATTTTGATGACGTCATAACTGGTGCCTCAACCACTTTAGAAGTTGTCTCCCGATGGTTTTTTAGTCAGAATAACGTGCTTAATAACATACTAAAATATGGTGCTGGTTTCATAAAAAACATCTTTTGGGCCAAATATGACGCTAAGGGAAGTGACTAAAAAAATCATATCGGTACGCGGCGGTGCCTACGAACTTATGTTTTTTTTTAACCCCCGGCGAAAAAGAGGGGTGTTATAAGTTTGACCTGTGTATCTGTCTGTGGCATCATATCTCCCAAACGGATGGACCAATTTCGGAGCGGTTTTTTTTAATCGAAAGCTAGTTTAATTATCCATCAAACAACATTAAGCACCAAAAAAAAAAAAATTCAATCCACTCCCGCCGGTTTTCCATTTTCAGTGATTGTGTATAGTAAATTTTTAGGGCATGGAAATAACGTCAAAATGACAACTATGCAAAAATATTAAAAACGATTTAATTTCGTGAAACACGATTAATGATTACTAATAAGAATGTATAAAGATGAATTCATTTTTTTATGCATGGTCCAATTAGTTTTAAAATAGTTTCCAAGTTTTAATCTGTTAGCTAATTATACAAGCATTTGAAACGCCACTTTACAAAAAAACCGGCCAAGTGCGAGTCGGACTCGCGCACGAGGGTTCCGTAGAAAGATTTTAACGCTCTTCCCCAGTGTTTTAAGAAGTCCAGTGTTAGCAGAGCCCTGCTCCTAATCAAAATGTACGCAGTGTGGGCTCAACTTATATTGGTCTAGGAAACCTACAGACAGACATAAAAATTAGAGATTTTGAGACTTTTTTGAGTGGTTGTGCTATAAGAGCTACCTTCATACCAACTTTCAAGTTTCCACAGTACCTAGCACGTTACCTGACCAGCAACGTTCAAACATGAATGGCTTTACTGTTTTTAACCCCCGACGAAAAAGAGGGTTGTTACAAGTTTGACATGTGTATCTGTTTGTGGCATCATAGCTCCCAAACGGGTGGACCTATTTCGGTGCGGTTTTTTTTCAATCGAAAGCTAGTTTAATCGAGATGGTTCTTAGCTAAGAAGTTTCATTAAAATCGGTTCACCCGTTTTTGAAATATTGAACTTTGAAATGACAATGTCGGTGGTTTTTCAACTTTTCTAATCCTTTAATAGAAACAAATATAATAAAATAACCGCGCTACACAGCCGCGCTATCATTATTTGAAGTCTTTTAATTTTTTATAAACCAACATTAATGGTTTGTATTTTTCCGCCACTCGTAAAGATTAAGGAAATTAAGTTCATACTGCCAAAGCCTTTTCGTGTTATACTTTCCAGACCAGTGACCAGTTTTTGTATTAAGGTTACAGGTTTATTTTAAATTTGAATCAGGCCACTTATAAACTTCACGGCTCGCAGCGCTTCAAAAGTACAATAGAGTTTGGTAATATGAAATTTGGGGAGAATTGCTATGCGACTTTTTTGCTAAACCCGGAAAGCGCGGATGGTCACGCGGCTACCACTCAAATATTGTGTCAAAACTGTCAAAACATTCGTAATCATAATTTTCATTGTAAATAAGAATTTTATTTTAAACAGCCGTTTATTCCGCGTGAAAAAGAATTCATCATCATCTTATTTAAGAGTGCTACTCTTGTCGATGCAGTTGTCTCCAGTCCGTTCTTTCACCCCCTGATACGAAAAAGAATTAACTATGTAAAAATCTCTGATTTCGGTGGTGAAGTTTTTACGTGTGTTATGTGGTTAGGTACTTGTTGTGTTCTTTAACAAGCTTCAAGTGTTTCGTGATAAGATATTGTAGCGATGTAACGATTGTAAGTAATTAAAATCTTTAGCAGGATTTAAGATATTATTTTAATTCTATCTCCTAACATCAATACCTACCTCATAAATGATCTCTACTACTTGCTTAAAGCACAAAGAGGAGAATCTTTCTCCATCGTCATATCGAGCGAATAACACTGATTACTTATGGTGCACCTCACTATCCGCTGTTAATGCTGTTATTGTCGTCAAAATGGTAGGTGGTATACCTAAATTCATCTTAAATCAATAAAAATAGATATACAGAAAATGTACAAAACTGTTTGACGTTTTAAAATAAAATAACGTAAGTAACGAAGTCCTCGAGTGACGTAACTAATAAATGAGAGAGATAGGAAATGAGTACGCTGGGAGCATGGACCGTAATTAAATTAAACATTCGCTAACTCAATGGTGATTAATTAACATAACAATAAAAAAAATGCAGGGGTGTTCAGAAGAACTAGCCCGACTAGCTAGTGAAATATCGTATTATCTACACACATATCATGAGTCCTCTATAATGCGTTCAGAAACCGTAGAAAGTGACCAGCATTTCAGCACGTCGTCGACTGCTCGCCGACAGTCCCCGCCAACCACCACCAGCAGTAAAGTAATAGTCATTACTACATCGAATTCGATGTCGTAATGACTTTTCGATATCGAATTCAATGTTTCAAATTTGAAAACCAACGTAATTTACAATTATAGTGTAGTATTGAAGTCTGGGGTAATGGCTGTAACATAAACTCTTTACTAGTAATGCAGAAAAAGGCTATACGACTAATTGAAGGTTGTAAGCATATACCCGTAACTCATAGAAATATGTTTATAGATAATAAAATCCTTACCATTGTATCCCTATAACTTTATCGTTTAAGTGTCTTTGCTTTCAAGAACATTCATAAATACCGTGCAGCTAGACAAAATTGTCATATTAATCTCAGAAAGAACAATAAACTAGTGCTAAATAAATCTCACTTTGTCCACTTTAACAATAGCATTAATAATATAACAATTAAAATTTATAACAATCTAAGTAGTGATATCAAAAATTGCAACCAATTTAATAGTTTCGACAAAAAAGTAAAATATTATTTTCTAAATAGACCATTTTACTGTATTAAAGAGTTTTTTGCCAATGCTTTGGACAAGTAGTTTACAGTGTTTAATATGTTTGTATTTGTGTTTAGAACTCATTGTGACTATTTTATTATACAAATACAAATACAAATAATTTATTTGCAAATAACACAAAAACCAAAATAGGATCGGTACAATATATGTAGCTTATATTTAAGTACTTACTTAGGTGTTGTGTTACTATATAACATGAGTGCGATCAGACAATGCTCCTTACTCCCCGTACTAGTTAAAAACTGTATCACGGTGGAGCAGGACCCGTCATCCTATTTGTTATGTTACAATTTCTGAACTCTTAACTTTTAACTGAGGTTATAAGAGAATCTATGTTGCATAGTAGTGTTAACATTGCATCAGTTACTAATATAATTAGTTGAGGGTAAGAAGTTGCAAGTAAGTACCTACATCGATTAGTAATTAAATTACGGATACAACTCGCTTAAACGTAAACAAGTAGTATATGCAAAAGCTCTAGATGAAAATGCTATGTTGCTTACAATTATAATGTTTATTACTAATCTAAGTCTAACATGTTGGTCTATAATATATCTGCATAGTGTATGTGTATGTAAGTAAGAATGTGTCTATATATTAGTGTGAGTGTGTGTGTGTGTGTATGTGTACGAATTAGTGATGCCATTTTATTTCAGGAGTTTCTCTGCCTCTGAATAGCTAAGCGAGAATAAAAATTTATTTAATACCTTTTTACATTGATAAACACTAAGGTTACGCAATATAACGTATTTGCTTATTCGATTATATACTAGGGGTCCAAGAAGTTTGTGAAATTTCCGAGAAAAAACCGACTTGTATTTAGGTATGGAATAAACTATATCAATCCTACGACGTGTAATAGAATAATCAGGTAAACTTTTATGTTGCTCAAGAATGACACCCTTAATAAAGAGCTGTCTTACAGTTAATACTGAGCTGGTTTTGTATAGATTACCAGTTGGGTATCGGAAGTCCTTAAATAGCATAACTTTTAGAACAGCACGCTGTGCACGTTCAAGTGGTAACATCGTAGTTTTTGCGGAGCCTCCCCAAGCAGTGATGCAGTAAGTTGTAATTGATTGACAAAGTGCGTAATATATTGAAATTAACAACTTACTGTCGCACACATGTCTAAGATTTTTGAATATGTATATCAATTTTCTCACTCTATTAGTCACACTTGTAATATGTCTTTTCCAGTTAAGGTTATTATCTAACTCAATTCCTAGGTATCTTATATTATCCGTTCTTTCAATGTTCATACAAGTACAGTCTGTTTCGTTATTACAAAAATGAGATTTAATAGAAATGGTTTCGGGCAACGGTTGAGTGATATTGCGAATACTAAAGGTAACATACTTGGTTTTTGCGACATTCAGGGTAAGGAGATTAAAGTCTAACCAATTGGTCACAAGATTGAAACCTTCTTGTGCCGTATTATTGAGCTGTGTCCAAGTAGTATCTTGAAAAAGTAACACCGTGTCATCAGCAAATGCTACAATTTGAGCATTTTTTGGTTTAAGGAGACAGAGCTCGTTAATATATATAAGAAAAAGGGTTGGGGCAAGTACACCACCTTGTGGTACTCCGAAGTAGATGTTTTCTTCAGAGCTAACATATTTATCTACTTTGACTACTTGCTTTCTATTTGACAGGTAGTCACTCAAAAGAAGAAGTGGTATACCTCGCACTCCTACACTTTCTAGCCTCTTAATTAGGATGGGGACAGAGACTGTGTCGAACGCTTTTTTTAAATCAAGATATATCCCCAAGGCTTTCTTATTATTATCTATTTAATCTACCAGATAATCAGTAACATTTTGGACAGCATCTGCGGTAGATTTAAATTTTCTGAATCCGTATTGGTTATTTGAGAGAATAAGGTTTTTTTCCAAGTAAGATTTAAGTCTATTGTTAATTAGTTTTTCTATTATTTTCGAAAGTGAGGAAAGCAGTGAAATTGGTCTATAGTTATTGATACAGTCTCTGTCTCCCGACTTAAACACCGGAATTACTACAGATTTTTTCAAGGCGTCTGGAAATTTTCCTTCCTGGAAACACATGTTGCTAATAATCGCAATAGGCCTACTAAGAATCTCAGCACCTATTTTTAGAAAATTTGATGAAATTCCGTCCCACCCCGTCGCTGTACTCGATTTAAGGCTACGTATTATTTGTATGATTTCAACGTTATCAGTCTGGGCCATATATATGGAGTTTGGAGAAGATTTAGAATTATTTATAGCTTTGGCCCGCTGATTTTCTGTTAATTTAGATCTGTTAATAATGTTACTAGCTAATTCTTTGCCAATATTGGTAAAATATTTGTTAATATAATTTACAGATTCTTGTGGGGTAGACTTTAGATTCAGTAGATGTGATGTATTATTTGACTTTTCTTGTATTTTGCTGATATTCTTAATGAGTTCCCATTGCTTTTTAAGATTATTAGAGTTCATTTTGATTTGAGACCTGTGATATGGCCTTTTCAGTTTATTGAGTATGTTATTGCAAGTATTGCGATATCTGCGGTATGTAATTTTTAAAATTGCACTATCAGGATCTTTTTTTAGTTTCAAATGAAGATGATCTCTGTTCTTCATACAGCGAATCAGGCCTGGAGTGATCCAGGGGTTGATATTGTGTTTTCTACGTGATATAGTTACCACGTAAGTGTATTTATTTAAACAGTGAGTCAAGTGAGAGAGAAATGAATTTGTTGCTGTATTGACATCTAGGTTCATTAGCAATTCAATCCAGTTGATTTGCTCCAGATCTTTAATGGCTGCAATATAGTCGATCTTTTTTACTTTACGAGTATTTGATATATGGGGTTCTGTGTAATTGGAAAGTGACGTCATTATACAAGAGTGATCTGTAGTTGCTGTATCGCATACAATTGTTGTTACTGAACGTTTGGATTTTATGAAGCAATGATCAAGACAATTTTTATATCTTGTAGGGAGGGTATGGGATGGCAGAAGACCGTGTAAGGCTAGTAAATCCAAATAATCTGATGACCGGTTATCAAGGCTACCCTCCTTAATGTCAATGTTCATGTCCCCTAGTATAATTATATTTTTATATTGCTTTAGTTTCTGGAGAATTTGGTCCATCCCGTTTAAGAAGACATCGGTTTTCTTAAATGATGGAGGTCTGTATACCGAAACAATAGCATATTCAAGTCCTAACGTAGTTATTAAACAATTAGCCTCAATAGATTCATTGGGTTCCGATGTCCTAAACATAACATTGTCCTTTACGTATACAACAATTCCATCATTCTGATTATAATTACGAGTGGTTGCAAACGATCGATAGTTTGGTATTGTAGGTAATAAGCAACTTTTTGATAACCAGCATTCAGTCAGTATAATAGCCTCATAGTCTATATCAAGCCTTTCCAAAAGCACCTGTAAATCGTCAAAATTCCGGTTCAAACTTCTTATGTTCAATGCAAACAATTTCAGGGTATTCTTCGACTTAACTAGAATATTTTTGCATTGCTCTGGATCATTAAGCACTATTGATTTCCCGATACTGACACTAATGTCAATATCCTTTGATAATATTTCAATATCAGACATTCCTACAAATATTAACTTTTTTCAAAACAAATTTCGGTGTAGTTATTTCAACAGCACAATTCTGATCCAAAGCACGCAGCAGTTCCTTTTTATAAATAAATGGCAGTGTGATGAGTGTGCATGAAGTTGTGTAGTGATGTGTTTTGCGTGGGTTGAGTGAGTTGTGTGAAATTGTCGTGACAATATTTTTAACTAATGTTTTTAAGTAACAAAAATATGTAATAATAAATAGGATTGACCTGTAGAGAAAAGGGCAACAGACGGTGAGTCAGTTTTCATCCGTGGTTGGTCCTTTCGGGACTTCAATTTGTTGAGCCATAGGTAATCCTTTCAGCGTTTCCACTTGTTGGGCCGACTTCATATGAATGACTGAGGCACCTTCCCCATACTTGACATACACGCGTCCCATTGATGTCCAACAACGTTAATAGCCATGATCCTTACGCAGTCCACGGGCAAGATAGTGCAGTTTCCTAGCTGCAGGTGTTAGTGATTCTCCTATGAAGATCGGACATTTTTCTCCCGGCAGATCAAGACATTTTGTATTAAACTTGTCTTCATTGTGAGCTTTATTATAGGCCTTCAGTGCTTTCATTACTCTCAAACTTGTTCGTAGGTTTGTGTATTCAACTACAATAATTTTATGGCTACTTTTGATGCGTCTGATTTGTTTGACATGTTCATTAGAGGCAGGGATCTCTAGAGAGGTATGTATCTTTTCAAGTACTTCGTCCAGGTTTTCGTTTTCTTCTTCTGGGATATTTCTTATCTCCAGGGTGGTAATACGCTGGTTTCGTTGTATGTCCTCAATTTGTTCTTCAAGCACACTAATTTTGAGAAGAGCTTCGTTATGTCCAACGGTTAAGTTATCATATTTTTGTTTTAGGTCCTCATACAAGGATGTTGTATGGAGAAGAATTTGCTCAATATTTGAGTTCGTTTTAATGATTTCTTTATTTTGAGCGTGCAACTCATCGACAGACTCCTGTAGTTTCTTCGTTTGAGTCTCTTGAGTTTTTTTGAAATCATCCAGTCTATCCCCAATTTCTTGTTGAAAGGATATGAACTCTTGCATCTCAGGATTTGGTTTGCGTTTTCTCGTTGTGACATGAGTAATGACTTCATTGTCACCAGCTAGTTCTGGTTGGGATGAGTATCTTTTTTCTGGTGGTGAATACATTGTTTTTCCATAAGACATCTGTATTTTTTGCGTATACTGTGTAGCGTACCTTTTTTATTTGTGCAGTAACTGGTAGGCGCAGCGCTCGGCGTGTTGCAGTACCCAAAACTTGATTATTGAATTTTAAGTTATGTCACCAGCAGTATAGAGGTCAATTTGCTATTATTGTTTAAGAAAAGTGATCGTGAATGCTGTACACAACAGCTTCCATTGAGTTACGAACGACGACATTAGATTTAGACATGAATTTTTATTACCGATATTTTTGTCCTTTTTTGTGTATTTTCTATCTCTGTTTTATTAATGTCTACAATGTAATTTCTATACTGTAAATTATTTTTATTATTGACTTTTGATGAATTTTCTTTTATTTGTCTTTTAATTTGTTGTTTACATTTTTTATTATTATATTTGCATGTATTTTATACTTAGGCAAATAAATAAATGATTATGATTATTATGAAAGTAATGTATGCAACTCCACATAAGATGGGTTCAGAAGCCGAAGGCATATATCATACCCATACCTGTCACGAATTTGACTGTTTTTTTTAATCATAGACAAACATACCGAGCCGACGTTTCGTAAACTATTAAAAGAAAAAACATTAATTATACATGTCGGACTGAACTCTACTTATATACGTGAGTGATCCGTTTTATTTCACTATGATTGTAAATTTCGTTGGTTGTCAAATTCGGTACATCGAAAAGTCATTACGATATCGAATTCGATGTCTTTACTGCTGGACCTGCTGCTGGTGGTGGTGGCTGGCGGGGGGGAAGGCGACGTCGTGCTGCAATGCTGGTCATTTTCTACGGTTTCTGAACCCTATAGAGGACTTATGATGTGTGTAGATAAATATATTGTTCCTGATAGGTTCGTCGTGTCCCATATATGGGGCACTGGTCTGTGAAGGTGTTAGATTAAGCTGATCTTTTGTTACAGTCGCGTTGTAAGGAAAGCTATTGCCAGAGTCTACATTGTCTATCACCAGAAGATGAAGGTTAACCTGCGTAACCACTACAAAAACAAGAAGTACAAGCCTTTGGACCTCAGGCCCAAGAAGACCCGAGCAATGCGCAAGGCTCTTACACCACATGAAGCCAAACTGAAAACAAGGAAAGAGATCAGAAAGAAGTCTCTCTTCCCACCAAGGGTGTATGCTGTTAAAGCTTAATAAAAACACTTCCATTAATCTTGTTCTTTATTTCATCACTAGTCACCAAAAAAACAACTACAGCATATACATATTATACTGGAATCTCATACTACATGACTTCAGTGTATACACTATTAAAATTGTGTTTCTTAAACCTTAGAGTTCTTCATGCTTTTGTTTTTTGTGGTGTGGAAATGACCAAAACTCTGAACCTAATCCTGTAACATCCCTCTCCCTTTTAACAAAAGCAGTAAATGATGATACACAATTTCCAATAAAATAGTTTGCTTGTCCAAGAATTGCAAGATCTATATGAGGATTGGGTGGTTGCAGTCTTACAATGGTTACATCCAGTCTATATAATGCATTGGAGAGTTCATTTACCATGTGATTAGAATCAGACGCAACAAAGATATACTTGATATCATCAAGCCTCTTAAGTACTCTCTTTACCTGTCTGAAATAAAGTTATATGATTAGTCAGTTAAGAAATTAAAGTTCTGTACATACTAAATGTATCATGTGTATTCTTACTTAATAATTCCATTCTTTGAAGGTAGACACATTGATGCTGTCAGTGGTCCTCTTTCACTTTTGTATCCCACACACTGTGGAGCAGCAAATAACAGAGGGCTGCCATTAACATGTTCACAAGCTCTAACCCAGTCCTGCCCATTTCTAAGGTGAATACCAAGAAAACCACCACCACTCATATTTTTCTTTTTGAATTGTCTGGCACTTGTTACAATGTGATCACTCCATTGCATATATTTATGCAAATGTCTGTTCTCACTTTGTACTGGAAAACTGGCTGGGGCACCTGATAAAATCAAAATATTTTACATTTGGTGTTTCATATTAGTATTAGAACATGTCTCTGAAATGGTAAATTAACTCTGCAACTATTCACCAGTCCCAATAATTTTGTTTCACCAAGCCTAATGCCTATAACTCTTAAATAAAAAAAAAATAGCAATGGGATACATATCCCGTCCGAATCCCTAACACTATCTTACTTGCTAATCCTGCTGCTAAGCAGCTGTGCTTGCATAGTTGCGTTCCGGTGTGGAGAGTAAGACAGCTGGTGTAATTACAGGCACAAGAGCATTTTCATTTTAGCTCTCTAGGTTGGCGAAACCCCGCTAGCAACAGAGCAGAGCAAACCCCTGGGGTTGCTGGTGTCTATCAGCAGTCGTGATCACTTACAATCAGGTGACCCACTTGCTTGTTGCCTTCCTTGTCATATAAAAAAATTAATTAACTGGAGATAGATACTTGCTTGGTATGGTACCCAATAATTACTTTTACAAAAGATAATATTTATATACTTAGATATATTGATTTTATATTACCTGTAAAAGCTAAGACAGGCCATTTTTTTGGGGGATATTTCTGCTTCCATTTGTCAACCATTGCAGTATCAGTTGCATCATAGTTTAGTGGTCCATAGAATTCGGAGCCAGTAAAGTTAATGTTGAAAGTATCCCAGAAGGGACCAAATGGGTTACCAGATTTAGCATTGCAACTATTTTCCTCTTCCCCTCCTCTTTGAGTGTAACAAAATGCATGCCTGTTCTCTTTTGGCCAGATACTTGGAGCAATGGAAGACATAAAATGTTCCATTGTTATTACATTATGGTACTCGGCTAAACTTTCAGTTTTGAAGTAAGTATCAAAAGGAACTTGCACAGACTTTGGTTCCCCATATCGGTACTCAACCCATGGAGGTAACACCAATGTTCTATTCAAAGCTCTGCTAAATGCTAGAACACCTAAAAACTGATCTGCTTGATTGCCAAACCTACCTGTAAATAAATTTGAAAGATACATTTTACCAAATGTAAAATAACCCCAAGAATAAATGTCTTATTACTTATGTACTTATTATTGTTTTCAGACGGCTATAGAAATAATATACGTACTTAGTTCCTTATTTTCGACGTTATATTTGTACAGATCAATTTTGCATCAGTATACAATTAAGTAAATCAAACAAATGCCGGTTGAATGCAGCAGTTAAGGAAACTTTACTAGTATAAACGAAAATCAGCTTACCCATGCAAGGACAATAAATAATATAACTGTTTAATTCATGGTTATTCGCACTGACATATTTTAAAGTAAGTAGAAATATTACTGAAAGTTGCAGCATATTATCAGAAATTAGTTCGACACGAATAAACAATAAACAGAAAAGACTACAGCTCAGGGCTGCCAGTAGCTATTTTTCAATTATTCGACCATGTGTCAGAAAGTATACGAAATTGGATGTCAGGATACAAATAGTGTTTTAAAAAAATCCTAAACATACAAAATAATGAAAATTCGCACACAAAATCAGCTGAAAAATCATCAAAATTTTCCGTATCCAATTATATATGAGGGTCCAGGATACAATCAGTCACCAAATTATACAGTTTTTGTATCCAATTATACAATCTGGCAGCCCTGCACAGCTACAGTAAGAACTTGACTTATTTGAAGGGCAATTTAATATCGATTAAAAATTAATCTTATGCTTAGGATGGTAAGTTCCATTACAGAAATTACATGTGTCAGAGTCAGAGAGAAATGCGAGACCAGCAATGTGGGAGGGAGAAACTGGCCATAGTGGAGCCATGGAAATAGTAAGTACTTCGTACAACTGGAATGATCTCTGTAACATTAACGTGGTCGTACCTAAACATGGAATTTAAAAAAAAAAGGTGTGAAAGGGACGTCACCGAGTGCGGGTCTATCTCTTTCTAAACTTCTCTGTGTGACTAGCATAAAATATTGTACCACTATTAGTGGATTGTACCAGTTTAGTAATTGGCATTCCAGCGCAAACCAATGATAGATAACTCACGTTTTTTCGTTAATAATTAAAAATGAAAAGTAGCTAAAATGGTATCAGCGGAGGTTGACAAGTTTCTTATTAGCAAATAATCAGGGAACATGCATAAAAAAAAAACCAACGAATTGACAACCTCCTCCTTTTTTTTTAAGTCGGTTAAAAATATGAATAACTCAGACTGGGACCGGGACGAGACATCGCACACACCAGCGGACTTGGTTTGCTAGCTAGCTGTGTCAGGATGAAATGGGTTTTACACGTAGTAGAGCTTGGTCATGAGCTTTACTCATCCTCAAGGTCGATTGAGGTGGTAGAAATAACTGCAGACACATCATGTTTCACTTGTAAGCCAGTCTTTATTTGATTAAGGCCTACATCAATGACTCTACCGCACGGTTCGGAAATAACCTCTATTGAGAAGATACCGACAAGAAACTCAATGAGGTATAATCTTTTCAATAATAGCACCATACGAGGTCTAAATTAGTTACATTTGATATCACAGTTAACTCGTTACTATTAACGCGAAATGCAAGTACCATATTGGAAACGTTGGAGAGTTCTGTGCTTGCACCCATTCACGTGATCTATTGCCAAGATATCATTTAAGACTCAAAATAAGACTCTGTACTTGGGGCACAGGCACTTAGTTCATTAAATCACTAACAATTCTCATTAAAACTCAAAGCACCAAGCCGATGCAAACGGATTACATTACCAACTTGTGATCAGTCCGACCCCCCGATCAAGAATGCCCTTTTCTTTTCAAAGTTACTAAATGTCATTTCGACCTTTTACAAACTACCCACAAATGAACCAAGCACAGACCACTCCCAAGCAGTATTTATTTGACAGCTGTCACCACTTGACGTTTCGTTAAAGTCATAACAAATGAAGGTAAATTATAACTTTAGACTATGATCAACACCGACTAGTGTATCGATTCTCCGACAAATATAATAACGACGTAGGTATTTGACTTGAGTTCAGGGGTAAACTTTTTAGGAGTTGGCAACTCGCTCCTGTGAGGTAGTTGTTGTATACATTTGTGTGCATCTGTGAATAGAGGTTTAGAGGAATAGAGGAATAGGAATAGGAGTAGAGGTTGTGACCACGTTTAAGCGGAAGACGGGCCACGACAAGGCAAAAACTACATAATATTATTTTATTTTGCAATTTGTAATAATAATAAATGTAAATTTATTAGTAGGTAGTTTCATGTGAAAAATAAATGTAAAGATCACATGTGTGTTTTTGTACCCTATGACTACACAGATGTATGAATGTAAGTTCGGTTATAATGTGAAAACTGCTGAACCAATTTTGAATGTTCGAATATGGTTGGATTTAAAGGTTTTGACATCTACGATTACGACATAATGTTATTGACATAGACATACAAAAAGAAAAAAACTTGAAATAGAATTTTTCATTAAAAATAATTTTTAATACAAACTTTTTCGTAGAGTGTACTTGTAGGTACTTATTGTTGTCTGTATTTGTATTGTCATCCAACTTACATACCCATACCAAATTTCAGGTCAATGCCATTCGGGTCAAACTGTGAACCTCCTTTTTTTTTAAGTCGGTTAAAAAGCCCTTTTGGTCCTGTTTGACCTACGATAGCCTAGTTACCATAATCAGAAAGAGACAGTACCACACTTGCCTATTGTCATTGTCACTTTTTTTTTTTACTAATTTTCATGGTCAAATAATCAGGGCCCCGACATTTCTTGGTACATCTTGTTCCAGCTCTAGTGTAAGTTCACAGACATCACAGACCCCATGTAAGCAGCTGTCATTTTTTTTACCGTGTTTCCTTATACAGGGACAGGGTGCCTCTGACCATGGGGCTTTAAATGCAAGGTTTGATTCTACAATACAATACAAGAACTCTTTATTGAACACCACATAACAAACAAAACAGAAAAAAGGTACAAAGAAAATGCAAGGTAGCAATGGGCGACCTTATCGCTACATAGCGATCTCTACCAGGCAACCATAACGGAAAGGTAAGAACAGATTTAAAGCAGGTGGATTCTACTCGCAAAACTAACCATATTTTGTTCTGCAACTTTTTTAAAACAGTCTTAATTTTATTTTTTCCGTACAAATTAATAGTAGATTTATGCCCAGGCGTGGAAAGTGAGCAATTGCTGGAGCGAGAACTTAGTTTAAAAACACGAACCGCAGGTGAGTGTTTTTAATAAGTACGAGTAAGTTCGATGTTTCAAATTTGAAAACCAACGTAATTTAAAATCATAGTGAAATAAAACGGATCACTCACGAATGTAAGTCGAGTTCAGTCATGTATAAATATATATTAACATTTCCTGTAAAATACCAGCCGAATGATAATGATAATATAACAAAGCGGTTTATTATGTCCAACGCCTTCAAAATTTTCGATCCGTTAGGGCTGCTAAGTCCTTGCACAATACAGCCTAAAATGCTGTTACAAAAGCTATGGCTTCAAAAAATTCAATGGGACGAGCCTGTCCCACAAGAAAATAAACAAGAATGGCTCAAATTTGCTGAAAATTTAACGTACATTCAAGAACTCAAAATCAACAGGCTCGTGCTCTGTGACTCGCCTAAGTACGTGGAACTGCATACTTTCAGCGATGCATCTCAGAGTGCGCTTGGAGCTTGCGTGTATGTAAGATCTATTAATGACAATGACGAAATCACAGTACGGTTACTATGTGCTAAGTCCAAGGTAACTCCGCCTAAACCTACGACTATGCCACGCCTCGAACTCTGCGCCGCTCTGCTATCCGCCAGACTGCAAGGCAGTCGTGGACTCTCTCAGAGTCAAGCCGGAGCGCATAGTACGCTGGAGTGACTCAAGCATAGTGCTAGCGTGGATAAATAATAATAGCAAACAATTAAAATCATTTGTAGCTAATCGGATTAGCGAAATACTAGAAACGACGACTTCATCTGATTGGAGGTACGTGCCAACTGCTGCAAACCCCGCAGACTTAATATCGCGAGGCGTTGACGCCGATAGTCTGAGAAACCTGGCGTTGTGGTGGTCTGGTCCCAGCTTCTTGTCTGAGGAAGAGTCTTCCTGGCCGTTGTTGAGGACTACATCTTCTAAATGAAAATAATCGATTTATTGATTATTTTTGTTTTTATTTTTATTAAACATTCATAGAATGAAATTGAACATACAATGACAATGCAAAGAAAAATTCGTTAAGCAGCTGGACTTGAACCAGCAACCTCGGTAATCCGTACCATCCGGTTGGTATGTTATGTTATGGGTTGGTATGTGTTGTATGTTAGACTACATCTTCTGCTGAGTTACCTGAAATAAAAACTTACACGTCGTTAATAACACAAAATATATTAAATTTCGAAAACTATTCCAGCTTAACAAAATTAGAAAGAACATTTGCATTCGTAAAGCGATTCATATTTAATGTTAAAAATACAACTAGCAAAAGAATTGGCATACTTACCTGCGATGAACTAGCTGAGTCCTTCAATGAACTCTGTTTGCTTGCTCAACGTCAATTGTTTCCCGACGAATATGACACATTAGCGGCGGGGAAAACTTTAAGTCCGAAGTGCAAGCTGTTGTCGTTGTCTCCCTTTTTAGATGACAACAAATTAATTAGAGTTGGCGGTCGAATCCAGGCATCTAATTATCCATTCAGTAAAAAACATCCCATTTTGTTACACGCAAAACATCAATTAACTAGACTTATATTTGAGCGAGAGCACATACGAAAAATGCATGCTGGACCACAGCTATTGTTGGCCTCAGTTAGAGAAACTGTATGGCCAATTAATGGCAGACAGTTAGCTAGGCGAACTGCCAATCGATGTGTTTGCTGTAGAAGGCATCGAGGCCTGACTCTCTGCCCAAAAATGGGCAATTTACCTACCCAACGAATAGTAACAGATTTCCCATTTTTATCCGTTGGCTTGGATTTCGCTGGCCCATTTTATATTATAAATAGAAAGGGTCGAGGTAGTAAATTAATCAAATGCTACATGTGTTTATTTGTTTGCTTGAGGTATAAATGCGTACACTTGGAATGTGTTAGTGATCTGACTAAAGACGCGTTTATAATGACGTTGCGACGTTTTGTTGCTCGCAGGGGCAAACCAGCGGAGGTATTCTGCGACAATGGTCGTAATTTTGTGGCAGCCGCTAAGGAGTTGAGTGATTTTTTAAAACAAAACAATGAAACCATATCCGATTTTGCCAATCAAGAAGGCATCCGGTTCTTTTATAGCCCTACATACGCTCCTCACTTCGGAGGGATATTCGAGGCTGGTATTAAGTCCGCGAAATATCACTTGAGACGTGTTATCGGTAATAGCAATCTGACATTTGAAGAGTTGGCAACGTTATTTACACAGGTTGAGGCGATACTTAACAGTCGCCCTTTGTACCCTTTATCTTCATCCCCAAATGACTTCCTCTCCCTTTCACCTGGGCACTTTCTCATTGGAAGAACATTGACTTCGCTGCCAACTCCTGCTTTGGAGAATCGCAAGGAAAGTTCACTACAAAGATACGCCCGTGTGGAGAAAATTCGCCAACACTTCTGGCAGCGTTGGCAGAAAGAATATATATGTGAATTGCAGCAGCGGTGTAAATGGAGAAACAACACCGCTACGTTAAATGTCGGCGATTTGGTTCTGTTGCAAGAGGACCGCGTACCACCGCTATGCTGGCGCCTTGGTCGAGTTGCAAGATTGTTCCCTGGAGCTGACGGTGTGTCCAGAGTGGCGGACGTAAACACTGTAAGAGGATGCGTACGGCGACCCCTTGTTCGCCTATGCCCATTGCCGACATCAGAAGAATTGCAGAGTTGAAAGAGGGTTCTTTCAACGAGGCGGAAAGATGTTTCGGCCCTATGAAACCTGCTATATTCCTGAGAGCTACAGAGTTATTGGTGCTAGTTTGCTATTAAAGCCAAACAGGCGTTTGTACAGCCTTACAGCGCCGCCATGTTAATTTATTTTTACTCATCTAACTTTTCTACTGTCATGTACTTTCCTGTGCAGTAAATTGCTTTATATAAAGTTCTGGGTTTTATTTAATATACTAAAGCCACGTTATGTACGCCAATACATACCGGTTGATATGCACTTAAACCCATTTGATACATCGGCATCTCGTCATCGTCGTCTTCCGCATGTAGCTGGTTCGACACCCGGGCCGCGTCCTCGTTGAAGCCCACTGTTGGGCTGCCGTCGCTGTTTCCGCGCCAACCTGGCCCCTCGCTCGGTTCACGTTGTTCGTGAATGCAATAATGGCGCGCGAGCGCAGCGCCCCAGCGCGCGCCTCGCCGCCCTCGCCTGCTCCGGCCGCCTTGCCCGCGGCTGCCCTGCCCGCGGCCGGCCGGGGCCCGGTCGGCTTGCCCGGTACCATGGCCTCGGCCCCATGACTTGTCGTGCCCGTATGTAACCTCTTGCCCGGCTCGAACTCTTTGCCCGTCCCCCTCGGGGCATACACGTCTTATTATTTGACCTATTTTTGAGCATCTGTCACATACATAATCTCTGAATTTACACTCCGTGCGCGAATGCCATTGATCCCCGCACGCTGTGCATTGTTTATTTGTTCCACTGTAGTGCATTCCGATCGCGGCAGATTCCACTGCAAAATAATCGATTTATTGATTATTTTTGTTTTTTATTTTTATGAAACATTCATAGAATGAAATTCAACATACAATGACAATGCAAAGAAAAATTCGTTAAGCAGCTGGACTTGAACCAGCAACCTCGGTAATCCGTACCACGCTCCACCAATTAAGCTATACTTAACGATGGTGTACCTAACGAATTTTTCAATGCCTTGTGTCATATTTTATTTGGAAGATCTCTCCTCAGCGCCATCTATGAGTAGCTTAATCAAGCAGCTCACCCACTACGGAACTTCTACAGTTACGCATTAGTGGCAAGAGATGGAGCTATTTTCTGAATCGATGAAAATAATCGATTTATTGATTATTTTTGTTGCATTGTCATTGTATGTTGAATTTCATTCTATGAATACATTCATAAAAATAAAAAACAAAAATAATCAATAAATCGATTATTTTCATTGATTCAGAAAATAGCTCCATCTCTTGCCACTAATGCGTAACTGTAGAAGTTCCGTAGTGGATGAGCTGCTTGATTAAGCTACTCATAGATGGCGCTGAGGAGAGATCTTCCAAATAAAATATGACACAAGGCATTGAAAAATTCGTTAGGTACACCATCGTTAAGTATAGCTTAATTGGTGGAGCGTGGTACGGATTACCGAGGTTGCTGGTTCAAGTCCAGCTGCTTAACGAATTTTTCTTTGCATTGTCATTGTATGTTGAATTTCATTCTATGAATGTTTCATAAAAATAAAAAACAAAAATTATCAATAAATCGATTATTTTCATTGATTCAGAAAATAGCTCCATCTCTTGGCACTAATGCGTAACTGTAGAAGTTCCGTAGTGGGTGAGCTGCTTGATTAAGCTACTCATAGATGGCGCTGAGGAGAGATCTTCCAAATAAAATATGACACAAGGCATTGAAAAATTCGTTAGGTACACCATCGTTAAGTATAGATTAATTGGTGGAGCGTGGTACGGATTACCGAGGTTGCTGGTTCAAGTCCAGCTGCTTAACGAATTTTTCTTTGCATTGTCATTGTATGTTAGATTCCACTGCACTCGAATTTTTTTCAGCAGATTCCATAATAGAAGCCAATGCAACCGCTTTGCCGTAATCTAGTTTTTTCTCAGCAAACAATCTTTGGCGAATCGGATCACTCGTAATTCCACAGACCAATTGATCGCGGAGGTTTTCCTCCAAAGTGTTACCAAAATCTCAGAATCTTGCCTTTTGTTTCAACACCGCCACGTAGTCCGCCAATGATTGTCCATTTTCCTGCCGACATTGGCGAAATTTGTACCGTTCCGCCAACGATGACGGTACTGGCTGCAAATGTTCTTTAACTAATTTTACCACTTTTTCATAAGTAAGTTTTGAGGGTTTCTCTGGACTACATAAGTTCACAATTAGTTCGTATGCACTTTCACCTACGTTAGCAATTAAAGTTGGTAGTTTTAACTCGTCTTTTATCTCGTTTGCCACAAAACACATTTCTAATCGTTCGCAGTATGAAGTCCAATTTCCATTTATCATATCAAATTCCGCGAACTTTCCCAAAGGCATAATGTTAACGATCCGAAATGCAACACAATGTTATTATTTATTTTACTCCGCGCCGCCACTGATAAATAAGAGACGTGTTATCGAGCAGGCATTTATTCATCGACTGATGTCTACCCTCTACTCCAATAATAATCCAAATACGCAACACATTGCAGCATGCTGTTGCCTTCTCGCCGACAGCCCCCCAACCACCACCAGCAGCAGGTCCAGCAATAAAGTAATAGTCATTACGACATCGAATTCGATGTCGTAATGACTTTTCGATATCGAATTCGATGTATCGAATTTGACAACCAACGTAATTTACAACCATAGTGAAATAAAACGGATCACTCACGTATATAAGTCGAGTTCAGTCCGACATGTATAATTAATAATGAGATATATTTTTTTTTACAAAAAGAAAACAGTTCACAAAACGTCAGCTCGGTATGTTTGTCTATGATTAAAAAAAACAGTCACATTCGTGACAGATATGGGTATGATATATGCCTTCGGCTTCTGAACCCATCTTAGAGTACTTATAATATGTGTGTAGATAAAGTAATGTGTGCAACTGTACATAATTAGGCCTTAAAACACTCGTGTGATCCTACTATGAAACTCAGCTTCGCCTCGTTTCATAAAAACACACTCGTGTTTTAAGGACCCTCATTATGTACCAGTTGCATAAACTACTATTATCTACACACATATCATAAGTCCTCTATAGTGCGTTCAGAAACCGTAGAAAATAACCAACATTGCAGCACGACGACGACTTCGTCGCCAGCCCCAGCACCACCACCACACCAGCAGTAAAGTAATAGACTTGTTTCTCGTGGTCCCATTATAGTAGTTTATCTACACACATATCATAAGTCCTCTATAATGCGTTCAGAAGCCGTAGAAAATGACCAGCATTGCAGTACATCGTCGCCTCCACCCGCCCTGCAGGTCCAGCGGTACTTTTCGATATCGAATTCGATGTTTCAAATTTGAAAACCAACGTAATTTAAAATCATAGTGAAATAAAACGGATCACTCACGAATGAAAGTCGAGTTCAGTCATGTATAAATATATATATATTTTTTTACAATTAAAAAAAAAGCAGTTTACGAAACGTCAGGTCGGTATGTTTGTCTATGATAAAAAAAAACAGTCAAATTCGTCACAGGTATGGGTATGATATATGCCTTCGGCTTCTGAACCCATAAACTACTATACTACTACACACGAGTGTGTTTTTATGAAACGAAGCGAAGCTGAGTTTTATAATAGGATCACACGAGTATTTAAGGCCTAACTATGTGGAGTTGCATACATTACTTTATCTACACACATATTATAAGTACTCTAAGATGGGTTCAGACGCCGAAGGCATATATCATACCCATACCTGTCACGAATTTGATTGTTTTTTTTAAACCATAGACAAACATACCCAGCTGACGTTTCGTAAACTGTTTTTTTTTGTAAAAAAAAATATATATATCACATTATTAATTATACATGTCGGACTGAACTAGACTTATATACGTGAGTAATCCGTTTTATATCACTATGATTGTAAATTACGTTGGTTGTCAAATTCGAAAAATCGAATTCGATATCGAAAAGTCATTACGACATCGAATCGAATTCGATGTCGTAATGACTATTACTTTACCGCTGGACCTGCAGGGCGGGTGGAGGCGACGATGTACTGCAATGCTGGTCATTTTCTACGGTTTCTGAACGCATTATAGAGGACTTATGATATGTGTGTAGATAATCTACTATAATGGGACCACGAGAAACAAGTCTTACCTCGTGACGTGGTCCCACTGATGGGACAAATCAATATGACCACGAGAAAATTGGGGTTTTCGTCCGTTAGTGAGTTTATTTTGTCTTTACAAATTTTAGAGGATAGGAAGACCTGGAAGCAGCCTTTTGATAATAAAATAATAAGGACATGTTTGTATTTCTATGCGATTTATTTTCCTTAGCACATCAAGCGAGCCCAGAAAAGAAATCAGATGCGTTTTTAACACTACTGGAAGGCAGGTTATTACTCATGTCTTTCTTCTTGTTTTGTTTCTGGTTAACATCAATAATGGAGTCAACAGTTTCGAAATACGATATATTCCAAAATTTTACATCATTGTTATGCGAGCATGAAGCAACATAGCAGCCATCATGGCTTATGTCCAGGCATTCAACGGGGAGGCTGTGTTGACCTACAACACCTAATTGTCTCTGTGGAAACATATGTGCTGCACGCAGTATTCCATCCTCACCAGATGTCACTACAATATTCTGAGTTATTGGTATCATGCATGAAATTGAGTGTTTTTGACCAATATACTCATCACTATGCAGACCAAATTCTTTCCAGTTAAACAAATACAGTCTGCCTTTTGATGATCCCACCAATAACTTGGTATCTGAACGAAATAATCCCATGCAGGTCAATTCGGAGTCATAATCTTCAGACGTTGAATATATTTTGCTGTAACAAAGTTAAGTTTCTGGTAAGCACACAGAACAAAAAAAAAAACATATTCACAATAGTACTTTTTGATATAAGTGCGGAAAGTATGTCATTTTGCACGAGCCCCGAGGTGTCTAGGCCCGAGCTGTGAGGCGATTTCGAGACTAGCTTTATTTTTTTTATTTAATTCATCCCATAAGGGATGGATAGGCAAAGGAACTGAGTCCATACAGCCACGTCTGATGTGTTTTGTAAATTTCTCAATATTAAAGTCCTGTCACCGTCAGAGTTGTCAGTCTGTTCTAGTCACGTCCTGTCAGCTGCTCATGCCTTCCGTAAAGCGATAGTGTACTTTACGGCGAGCAGTAGCCGGCGGATACTTGGGGGTCACAAACAGAGGGAATACGCGTTTTCACTTGAATTCTTCATTTGCTGGGCACTGTCACGTTAATTTGTTGTATAATACACTATCTTTATTATCCACCAAACAACATTAAGCACAGAAACTAAAATTCAATTAACGACACGATTACGATCCACTCTCATCGGTTCTCATCGGAAAATCACACTTCCGCATGTGTATCAAAGGGCGTTTTTCAATACATTTGCGATAAAATAGCACTAGTAATCTATACACACTCAGTATATCTTAATGGTATATGAGCACATTATCATGATAAAAAAAACGTAAAATAATCCTCTAAAATAATGATAAATAAATAAAATAAAATAAAATGCGTTTATTTCGGACAACAGAAACTAAAGCCTAAAGTTTTATGGCCTAGCACTAAGCAGCAGAAATATGAAGTCGGTGCGGTGCGAGCGGAATATTTTTTGAATGAAGCACCGAGGAATATTTTACGTTTTATTTCTAAGGTTTTTTTAGAAAGCGGTTTTACTTTTTTGTTAAAAGATTTTTATTTTACAATTTTACGTTGATTTAACATTTTCAGAATTATCCTCCAACTCTTAACCGTTAAGGAGTTGTACCTTCCATCATCAGCTCATCAACAGAAGTTGATGACTACCAGACGTAAATACATGAATAACCTTAGAAAATATATGAAACACATAGTACGTGCCTGTAAAATTTGAGGGTTGCCCTCGATTTCCCTGGGATCCCATCATCAGATCATGACTTGGTGACAATGGGACTACCTCAGGAGTATACCCTTTCAAATAAAAATAATAATTTGAAAATCGGTCTACAATTGACGGAGTAATCGATGAACATACATAAAAAAAAATACATACAGTGGAACGTAGAACCTCCTCCTTTTTTTGAAGTCGGTTAAAAAACGAGACTTAATCACATTATAAATGTACCCATTATTAAAATACGTTTCGGACGCGACGTTACGTCCATAGCTTAAAGCAGAAAGGAATGGAGAGGGTATGATAGTTATTTCCCCTCTGCCAAAGTACATCACAGACCCTGATCACTTTGATCAGACTAGTTTGTAAAAACCAAAGTTGCCAGCGATCGGATGTCATTTGCGTTGATCTGTATCGCTGAACGGAGCTCCGGAAAATGGTAACTTGTGCAGTTATTTCGTGTAAAATAGGTCTGAAAAGACCAATATCAAAAGAGACGGCATTTCTTACCATACATAAGTAATTTCGTGATCAATTTATGCTATTAGAACGCCAATATAACGGATTTACTTTTTAAGGTTAACGATACCAATGCGATAAAATAAAGGATACAAAGTTTCGTGGTACGGGGGCGCGGCTAAGGTAGCCACGCCGCCGCCGAGTAGGGTGGGGACACAATGAAAATAATCGATTTATTGAATTAGTACGGTACCATAAGTCTTATCAATATACTTTCAAGACAGTTATTGTAGAGAATTTAATGAAGAATATATTGTTCATTGACAATTTTGATGTAGCTGTAACCGTTTTTGTTTTATCAATATAAAACAGTAATTGGTGACACAAAAGAGGGGGGGGGGGGGGAAGGTCCAAAAATCACTTCACGACTTGTTCCCACTTCGATATTTTGTTGTATATGTAAAAGCTACATGCATGCCAAGTTTCACGCTTTCTGCCGGATGGGACCGTATTTCGAGCTAAGGAGCCGGACTATTAAAAGGAATCCTTTAAAACGTAACGGTGATTTTTTTTATATTAATTAAATAAATTAATAAATTAAACCTGTGATAAACAAAGTACCTAATATACCAAACGTTGATAGGTGAAACGTTAGTTGACTATTTGATATCATTAAGAAATAATTTATTTGACACAATTATACAATACAAAATGAAAATTTGTTAAATTATTATTCGATAAAATAAATTATTTGCAGAATCAGTAGTTGTGTAAAGATAATTTTAAGAATGATGCATTTGTCAATCGTTGGTTGCGAAACGAAAATTTGCTAAATAGGCCAGGCATTGAATGCGCTAACAAATGTATAGAGGGAAATTCTTGGAACACAATTTTGGACTTCGTGACTTTGTTTGGACTAGTTAGGAGGTGAACATATCAAAAGTCCCCGCTCGTACCCCTTGAGCCGGGGGCTTCGGTTTTTCGCTTAATTCTCGGAAACTATGCGTCCTAGCGACATGTCCACTATATACAAAAGATAGCTGATTAAATTTGCTACAAGTTTGACTCGGTCAACTTTTTCGATATCTATACCCATAAAACAATACCTTGATTGGCTGACTTGCTGAATGACTGACTGACAGACAACGCACAGCCTAAACCATTGGACCTAGAGACTTGAAATTTGGCACACATATACCTTATGTATCATAGAGGTGCATTAAGAAGGGATTTTTTGAAATTCATACGGGATAGGCAATAAGTGGGATTTATGTTTTCGAATCAAAGTGGCTCGTACTTTAATAACTATAATTAATTTGATTTCAAATTAGGTGTGCAAGTAGGTGATAATAGCAGCTTGATATGTTCACCTCCTAACTAGTCCAAACAAAGTTACGAAGTCGAAAATTGTGTTCCATGCATTTCCCTCTATACCTTTTCATTGACTGGCCAAAATAACTGGCGACAAAGTGATAGGACACCGATGGTATTATTGATGTGGAGTATAGGTGTCTCGTAGAAGCCGCTACTTAGTTTGGTAGTGAAATAACAAAAATAAATATTTGTAGAGGCAGGTGAGGCACATAATTTCGATAGCGCTTTTAAAAACACTTCAAGCTTGCTAAGCATTTTTTTATTAAGTGAATACTTTCGGAAATAAAACCAAAATAATCCAATTTCGTAGTGCCCAAAGTAATCCTATGAGAATTAACATTAATTATCTTGGTCAAGCTGTGGAGGAAGTTTGCATGGCAATTTTTTTGGGAATTGATATAGATTGTTTTTGTAAGTGGAAAGAACACGTCATGTCCATATGTTCGCAAGTTAACAAATTTATTTTTGCTTTAAGAAGAGTTAGCCAGGTTGTATCGATAGAAGCAGCTATAACTGCATACAACGGTTATTAGTACGGCTCGTTAGCGCAAAAAAATTAGAGATACGGTCCCATCCGGCAGAAAGCATGAAACTTGGCATGCATGTAGCTTTTACGTACATACAACAAAATATCGAAGTGGGAACAAGTCGTGAAGTGATTTTTAGACCCTCCCCCCCCCTCTTTTGTGTCACCAATTACAGTTTTTTATTGATAAAACAAAAACGGTTACAGCTACATCAAAATTGTCAATGAACAATATATTCTTCATTAAATTCTCTACAATAATTGTCTCGGAAGTATATTGATAGGACTTATAGTTTTCAAAACAGACTAACAACCACTGGGACGAAAAGTAAAAAAAAATGAAACTACCTATAGTGATACATTTCCTTGCGTTATTGGGACAAAGCATCCGCTTGGAACAGGTGTTCCTGGGGGTGATTTGAGCAGATTTAGTCCGGTTGGCACGAGGTTCCCCCCGGCAGGGGGGCAGGGGGGGAGGGAAGCTGCATCCGGCGCGCCTCACTCTAAGCTACATATCTGCATACATGTAGCAACTACATCGAGATGGGTATCATTTTCTTACAACTCGAGGACGAGGAATTCATTTCTGGAACTCATTTTTCACTCCCCCATACAAAAAAGATGAGAAATACAAAAACCATTTTTTTTTTACTTTTTTTTCGAAAATTCTTTCCAGAATTGAAACCATGACAATTTGCTCCACAAAAAAAAGCCTTCTGAATAGCCCAGTTATCCTACTATATAGAATAATAAACCTGTCTAGCATTTTTGTCTAATAGTTGTATAACAGTTGTGTTAAAAAAATATTGTGTCGCGCGGCGGACCTGTATAATAAGAGCGGTATAATTTTTATTTTATGTTTAGATAATATAGTACGGTTCTTGAGAAATACTGTCCCACACGGCAGAAAGCATAAAATTTGGCATACATATAGCTTTTACAAGTATCTGTAACAAAACTATAGAAGTGGAAACAAGTCGTAAAGTGGTTTTTGGCGACCCCTCTGCGTTACCACCTACAGTTTTATATTGAAAAAAAAAAAAAGAAAAAACGGTTAAAGCTACAACAAAACTGTCAATGAGCAATAATTATGTTCTTCATGAAATTCTCTACAATAATTGTCTGGAAAATATATTGATAGGACTTACAGTTTTGAAAACAAACTCACTATCACTGGGACGAAAATAAAGCAAAAATAAACTACCTAACTATAGTGATCTTACCTTGCATAATTGAGACAAAGCAACCGCTTGGAACAGGTGTTCCTGGGGGTGATTTGAGCAGATTTAGCCCAGTTGGCACGAGGTGCCCCCCAGCAGGTGGGCAGGGGAGGGAGGGCAAAAGGTGCATCCGGCGCGCCTCACTAAATATCTGCATACATGTAGCAATTATATCGAGATGGGTGTCTTTTTCTTATAACCTGAGGACGAGGAATTCATTTCTGAATGTATATTTTCGCTCACCTATACAAAAAAGACAAAAACTAAAAAAAACTTCACACCTTTTTTTCCACTTTTGTTTCCACTTCTATAATTTACCTACCATTAAAAGGGTATTACCTCGGGTATTTTACATGGTTGTTTTCAAAAACCCTATCGATTCGGTAGCCCTATCCTCGTCTTAACCTAATAAAAGTGTAACCAAACTGATATGGTTAATTCAGGTTAGCAGTTAGCACTTACCGACACTGAAAACCCTCAATAGGGTTTACTTATTAAGTGTTTTTAGAACGCGGTCAAATTATTTTAAGCTCTACGCGTAATTTGTAAGACATATTATTGCACATCCTTACAGGTGACTTGCTACCTTTAAATGTCGGTAGTGAAACGCACCGGCATAGCGAGCCGCACATCGGTGCTACGTCAGACAATAATAAACCTTATAAAAGTGCAAGTGAGCCGAGACTCGCCCTTGACTGGTTCTTTCGTTAGGATGCGGGTAAAGGACTGGTTCAGACCTGTCGGCGACTCGGAGCGTGCCATGAGGTGTTTTTAACCGACTTCAAAAAAAGGAGGAGGTTCTCAATTCCTCGGAATACTTTGTTATGTATGTTCCCCGATTACTTGAAGACGGCTGGACCGATTCCAAAAAATCTTTTTTTGCTTGAAAGGGTTATACTTTCTAGTTGGTCCCATTGTCGCCAAGTCAGGATTTAATGATGGGATCCCAGGTAAATCGAGGGCAACCCTCAAATTTTATAGGCACGTATCATGTGTTTCATATATTTTCGAAAGCTATTTAAGTACTTGCGTCTGGTAGTCATCATCTCGTGTTGATGAGGTGATGATGGAAGGTACAACTCCTTATCGGTTAGGAGTTGGAGGATGTTTTAAATATTAACGTAACTTAAAATTGTGAAATAAAAATCTTAACAAAATTGTAGTGTAGGTACTTGTACATTTATATTGGGCTATGAAGGTAGATATATAAAATGACTTGCAAATGTCTGTACTGTAAGTTCGGAATAGATTGCTGTACGTTAAACTGTCTTTTATTCCCAAGCCCCTATTTCTCAGTGGCGAACGAGGATTTTGGGACTAGTTTTGATCTGTGTATTGTGTGTTGTGCGTAAACAATGTCCATCGGCAAAATCGGCGAGTTTGACGCGACGTCGGGTAACTGGACTTTGTACGTCGAGAGACTGGAGATGTACTTCGTAGTGAATAGCATCGACGAAGACCTGTGGTTGCCCACGCTAATCGCGGTGATCGGGGAGGGTATATACGAGCTGCTGAGCAACCTAGTGAGCCCGAGAAAACCGGCCGATATGGAGTACGCGGCGGTGACGGAAGTGTTGCGTAAGCACTTGCAGCCTAAACAGTCAGTCATGGCGTAAAAATATACCGGTTCCGACAGAGGCGTCAAAGCAGTGACGAAAATATTTCACAGTATATCAGCGAGCTAAGGAGGCTATCAAAATATTGTGAATTTGCGGGAAGTTTAGAGGACAACCTACGAGATCAATTAGTTTGTGGAGTGAAGAGTGATTTAATTAGGCAGCGTTTATTCGCGGAGGATAGATTAACCTACGAGAGTGCCGTAAAACTTGCGTCGGCATTGGAAGCGGCCGAGCGGGATGCGGC
Source organism: Clepsis dumicolana (assembly GCA_963691665.1). NCBI lineage: Eukaryota > Metazoa > Arthropoda > Insecta > Lepidoptera > Tortricidae > Clepsis > Clepsis dumicolana. The sequence continues at coordinate 10,782,922 of OY829507.1, read as the reverse complement.
TGTCATGGTCGTGGAGCAGGCGACGGCGGGCGGCGCGGGAGCGGCCACAGGCGCGGTGCATGCGCTGGCGGCGCGCGGCGAGCAGCGGGCGCCGCTGGCCCGCAAGCACCGGCGCCGGCAGCGGCGTGGCGCGGCGGCCCAGCGCTTGGACGCCATGCAAGACATGCGGAGCGCACGATCACGCAGACGCGGTGTGCAAATTTAAGAATTTTGTGTGCCGACTGTGTGTAATAAAGGACATCTGAAGCGTGTTTGCCCGGAGCGCGCGCGCGGCCCCGGCGGCTCCGCGCGGCAACCCCGGATGTACAGCGTCGAGGCAGCCGACGCGGAAGCGCAGGAAGAGGATAGGCAGTCCGACAGCTCCGAGCAGGAAGAAAACTTCCACCAATTGTGTTTGAACAGCTATAAACCGGTGAGCATGACTGTGGTTGTTGATGACGTGCCAATTAAAATGGAGCTAGATACTGGAGCGGCAGTCTCTTGTATTAGTAACGATACCTATTTAAAATATTTTAATCACAGGCCAGTTGAAAAATCAGATATTGTTTTTAGGTTTTATGATGGTACAAAAATAAAGCCCGTAGGTACAATAAAACCTATGGTTAAGTATAAAAATAAACATAAATATTTAGAGTTGTTTGTAGTAGAAGGCGGGTCCACGTCGCTAATGGGCCGTCATTGGCTATCGGAATTAGAGATTCCAATTCCCGGCTGTCAGCAAACTAGTGATAAGAATATAGGTGATAACTGTAAAGTGGAGGGTGTTGAGTTGTCTATTTTAATTGACAGATATAAGGAGTTGTTTAGCGGTGGCCTGGGGCGATTCACGGGCGGTAAGGCAACGCTACGGGTGCGAGAGGACGCGGTGCCGGTGTACTGTCGGGCGCGCCCTCTGCCTTACGCGATCAAGGATCAGGTGGACGCGCAACTGGATGACATGCTGCGGGAAGGTATTATCGAGCCAGTCAATACCTCCGAGTGGGCTACTCCCCTGGTGCCGGTTAGGAAGGCCGACGGCGGTCTGCGTATTTGCGCCGACTATAAAGTTACGTTAAATCCCGCCTTACTGATAGACAGGTTTCCTTTGCCTAGGGTAGAAGATTTGTTAGTGGGGTTGAACGGAGCGCGGGTATTTTCGAAAATAGACCTGTCACAGGCGTACAACCAGGTTGAATTGGACGAATCCAAAGAGTTTACCGTCATCAATACTCACAGAGGCCTTTTTAAGTACAATAGGCTGGTATTTGGACTTTCGTCTAGCCCGGGCATTTTCCAGCGTATTATGTCGAACCTGTTTAGTGATATACCTAACGTCGAGTGTTTCCTAGATGACGTCATCATAGCCACGAAAGAAAAAAAAGAGCATTTAATTACGCTCGATAAGGTATTCAATAGGTTGCACCGTCATGGTCTTAAACTTAAACAAAGTAAGTGCCTATTTATGACTGACGAAGTCAGATATTTAGGGTACATTATTTCCAAAGACGGATTGAAGGTAGATCCCGGCAAAGTTGAAGCCATTACTAACATTCCCCGGCTTAGCAATATTAATGAGCTACGATCGTTTTTAGGATTGGTAAATATTTATGCTAAGTTTGTAAAAAATGTTAGCACAATATTGTCTCCATTATATCAATTATTACAAAAAAAGGTAGAATGGAGATGGACTGATAATTGTGAGCTCGCTTTTCGAACGATTAAAAACGTCCTCACAAGCGCAGAGGTATTGGTGCACTATAACCCAGGCAAACAGCTGATAGTGACGTGTGACGCGAGCTCGCGGGGCGTCGGCGGGGTGCTGACCCAGCCGGGCGCGGGGGGGATCGAGCGGCCGGTCGCTTACGTGTCGAGATCATTAACAGATGCAGAAAGGAATTATTCACAAATTGATAAGGAGGCGCTCGCTATTGTTTTTTGCTTGGAAAAACTGCATCAATACCTGTACGGCAGGAGGTTTCTTCTTCGCACAGATCATAAAACGTTGGTTAGCATTTTTGGACCTAAAGTAGGTGTACCTGCTGTGGCGGCCAGTAGGCTACAACGCTGGGCCATTAAGCTGTCTACCTATACCTACGATATAGAATACGTGAATACTAAATCGAACGGCGCAGACGGTTTATCGCGATTACCGTTAGGCCCGAAAAGTAAAACAATAGTAGAAATCCCGGAGCAAACTTATTTACATTTCGCTCAGAATGCTATGTTACTAGATTATGAAGTGATTAAAAAGTTTACAAACCGAGACCCAATTTTGAGTAGGCTGTTAGCGTACTTGAGGAATGAGTGGCCCAAAGAAAACGAAATTAGAACAATGCAGCCATATTTTAACCGTAAAGCAGAACTGTATGAAGAGTTAGGTTGCGTTATGTGGGGACACAGGGTGGTCGTACCGGAAGGGTGCAGGGGTGGTGTGCTAGCCGCATTGCACGAGTCCCACATGGGTATTGTTAAGACCAAAGCGTTGGCTAGAAGTTACGTTTGGTGGCCGGGCGTGGACGAGGCCGTGGAGGCGCTGTGCCGCGCCTGCGCCGTGTGCGCGGCGGAGGCGGACGCGTAGCCGCGGCACGCGCCGAGTCTGTGGCCCTGGCCCACCAAGCCGTGGTCACGTGTACATGTAGATTTTTTGGGCCCACTTTTTGGTAAAATTTACTTGGTCATGGTGGATGCTAGGACGAAATGGATAGAAGTGTTTGAAGTACCGAGCACTGCGGCGCAACGCACCATCGCAAAATTAAGCGAGACGTTCGCTCGTTGGGGCCTACCCAGACAAATTGTTTCCGATAATGGACCGCCTTTTACGAGTACGGAACTCTCTTTGTTCCTAAATAAGTTAGGTATAGAACATATATTTGCGGCTCCATATCACGCTGCCTCGAACGGGGCGGCGGAGAATGCGGTGCGTACAGTTAAGCGGGTAGTTAAGAAAGCATCTCGCCAAAAAGTGAATATAATTGAGGCTCTTAATACATTTTTGTTATATTATCGGAACGTCGAACATAGTACTACGGGAGCCAGCCCTGCGGCGCTCATGCTGGGGCGGCAGGTGCGCACGAAGCTCGATGCGTTACGGCCGGACTGCAAGGCTCGGGTGCGCGACGCGCAGCGCCGGCAGGCCGCGGGCAGCGGCGGCGTGCGGGAACACGCGTACCGCCCGGGAGACCCCGTGTGGGTGTGCCAGTACCAGGGTCAAACCAAGTGGGTACCGGGTACCATCTCGCAACAATTGGGTAATAGGGACTATAGGATAGTAGACGAGGAAGGCAAGTCAGCGCATAGGCATCTGGATCAGTTAAGGCGGCGTCCTAGAAGTCCTAGAAGTTACTAAATATTGTATGCCAAAACTGGCTGATTGTGTTGGAACGCCTGTAAAAAACATAACAACTGTTGTATTTGTGTACCCACAGTCTACAATAAAAATACTTTGACTTTGACTAAGACTTTGAAAATAAGAAGCGAGGTGTGTAGTGTAGGTACTTGTACATTTATATTGGGCTATGAAGGTAGATATATAAAATGACTTGCAAATGTCTGTACTGTTAGTTCGGAATAGATTGCTGTACGTTAAACTGTCTTTTATTCCCAAGCCCCTATTTCTCAAAAATAAGATTTTTTCAATCATAAATTGCGAATGACAATTTGTTTTTTTTGTAGGTAAATAAAATGATCACAGGGGTGTCGATTTCGTGTAATTTTGCTACGGTGAGCTCGAATTTGACATTATTTTTTAATCGAAGATGGCGGATGTCAGTTTGACATTTTAATCACTAAAAATGGTCATGGGCATCTATTTCGAGTAATTTATCTGCGGCGAGCTCGAATTTGTCATTATTTTTTGAATCCAAGATGGCGGATGACAGTTTGTCATTTTTGTCACTAAAAATGGTCATGGGTATCGATTTCGAGTAATTTATCAGCGGTGAGCTCGAATTTGACATTAGTTTTTGAATCTAAGATGGCGGATGACAGTTTGTCATTTCTGTCACTAAAAATGGTCATGGGTATCGATTTCGAGTAATTTATCAGCGGTGAGCTCGAATTTGTTAGTGTAATTTGACCTCGTTGCGGTTAAACTTTATGTTATTTTTCGGATCCATGACGTATGACAGTATGGCACTTTTGACACAAAAAATTGTCATGGGTGTCGATTTCATGTAATTTTACCTTGACGCGCTCAAATTTTACATTATTTTTGGATCTAAGACCTCAGTTTTGCAAAAAAAGAAGTAATTTAATAGACAAACCACTAAATAAGTTAACAAAAACGTGTTCAATCACTTGATGTTAAATGTGATTAAAAATTGTCAAATTCGAGCTTACCGCTGCCAAATTACATGAAATCGACACCCATGACCATTTGTAGTGAAATAAAATGTCAAACTGCCATCGGCCATCTTGGATACAAAAAATGATGTTAAATTGGAGCTCACCGCTGATAAAATACTCGAAATCGATACCCATGACCATTTTTAGAGAAAAAAATTTCAAACTGTCATCCGCCATCTTGGATTCAAAAAATAGTGTTAAATTCGAGCTCACCCCTGATAAATTACTCGAATTCTATACCCATGACCATTTTTAGTGACAAAAATGACAAACTGTCATCGACCATCTTGAATTCAAAAAATAATGTCAAGTTCGAGCTCAAATAACTTTTTCATATTTAATTCGTCACTTAAGATATGATTTACCCGTTCTTTCGAAATACCTGTAGTGTCAGCTATTTCTAGCTTCAATCGTCGATCTGCTAAAACTATATCATGTACTTTGGACACCATTTCCGGAATCGTGACGATTTTTGGACGTCCGGGGCGGGCTTCATCTTGGACACTTGTACGGCCGCGTTTAAACTCAGTCACCCAGTTTTTTACTGTGGCGTAAGAAAGAGCACATTCACCCAAAACATTCTTTAACTCTTCATAAATATCAAGCCCCTTCATATCCTTCATATAAAGAAACTTAATTACCGCTCTTTGTTCAATTTTATCCATATTGAAAAACAACAGACACAACGTATTTTCAAATGCCAAAAAATCAATAAAATATTCAAGCCACCAAATTCAAATTTAGAACAGAGATAGCCAGAGACATATTTTTAGAAATGAGAGAGTTCTTTTTTTAATTAAAACTTTTTAAATACCTAAGGCTAGTTACTTATCATCCCGCCCTCGTACGTAAAAACTACATGTACATGCCAAGTTTCATGCTTACTGCCGGATGGGACCGTATTTCGAGCTAAGGAGTCGGACTATATGTAGACTCTACTTTCTGATATGGCATCGTCTTTTGGGGAAATGCTGTTTCAAAAGCGATGTATCAGAAATATTTTCGGTCTACGACGAACTGACTCATGTCGTCCTTATTTTAGAAAATATGACATCTTAACCGTGCCGTGTCCATACATATTGGAGGTCTATGTTTTTGTATTTAACCCTTAATTTGGCAGAACTGAAAAGTGAAAACCTGAATTCTAGTCTCTTCTGATTTTATACCTACCAAAAATTTGTAATAAAATAAAAACCCCCGACATTGTCATTTCAGTGTTCAATATTTTAAAAACGCGTAAACCGATTTTATTTAAACTTTTCCAAGAACCATCTCGATTAAACTAGCTTTCAATTGAAAAAAACCGCATCGAAATCGGTCCACCGGTTTTGGAGCTATGATGCCACAGACAGATACACAGATACACAGATACACATGTCAAACTTATAACACCCCTCTTTTTCGTCGGGGGTTGAAAATACAAAAAGACTGCTATTGATTTTGATGATGGTTCAAAACAAAAATGTTTTAAGCAAACATTTATTGCTATTGATATTTGACATTCAGTGACTGGATTATGACATAATTTTCAACAGCAAGAAAAAATCATTTATAATGTTTGTGCTATGTACTGTCTATGTCCATCATGCTGTACACTGCCAAATTAAGGGTTAAGTACAAGAACCTATTCAATCTGAGGAAAGACAGGTTTACTCGCGCATTGAGATCTCAGTATAAGCAAAAAATTCATAGGCCATTGGCAAGACTCAAACTCTCTTCAATTAATACTTACTCGTATATGATATGTATTGACATTTTCAATAAACTTACGGACGTATTTAAAGATAAGGACTTAAAACTATTTTACAAATTTGACGAAACAATGGCTGATGAATAAATGTTATTATGGTGTAAGAAATTTCCTATGTGATAATGTTAGTTTATAAGTATTCTGTATATTAAATTATTGGTACATATTTTTAACGACATATACATAAAAATTATAATAAGGATATGACATAGTATTTGTAATGTAATTAGTGAGTGTATTTTTATATTTTCATCATATTTTAATTAATTGATTTATATTTGATTTAGTTTTTATTTCTTTGTAACGGCGTGTACACCTGCAAAGGTAGGGTTAAGTGAAACATTTATTATACTTAAGCATATGCAATCTGTAACCTTAATCCATACGCAAATAAATTTCATTTCATTTGAATAATCGCTTCGAAAATTGCATAAATTGTGTCGAAAATTGGGAAATATTAAGAAACTGTTTAGTTGTGTTGACTGACATCTCGTCCGAATGACAACGGCGCTTTTTCGCAAACTGGCAACGTAGCCGCAACGCACACTACTAGACATACGCTTAGCGTATGACAATGTCGTCGCCCACCCATACATTGCCAAATTTGAACAATAATATTGATGTCGTTTAAGCTACCTATTATATAGCCGTTGTTTTTTTAAATGTAATTTCGCGCAAATAAACATAAAAAAAAATGCAAACGGAAGTAGTTTCAGTGTAAAATTACGTCCCATTCGCCCATAATTGGATAAATGAAATAGTATGAAAGTTGAACCACCTTAAATAGATTTTGAGTTATTAAGGGGTCAAAAGTGGCTCCAAATGGTCCGTCTAATAATAACACACGGCTGCAGCGTCGCCAGTTCCCTTTTCTTGAACTTGGCTTGACACGCTGCAGCGTGCCTATATCCCGAGTAGTGTCCAACCATATTTCAAACACAGGTTGGAGCAAGTCTGCCTTAATATTAGTATTAAATTATGATGATGAAGTCCTGTGTTTTCTCAGCAGCGACACAGGGCTCGCAGTAGGCTCCAATTATCACGGTCCAGTGCCTTGGCATCCAGCTCCCAACGTGTCATCATCATCATCATCATATTTATTACCTTCCTTTCAAGTCAATAGATGTCAATGCTCCATCACCCCCGGCGCAAACCAAATATTTCCTTGCATCAGTAGTAATCATGTCTGCCACATGTTCTTCTCCAATTTTTATGCTAAATATAGGGTCAGGTTTCCTTAAATCCCATAGTTTCACAGTGCCTGCATCATCTCCTGAAGATTAAATAAAGTACTGTGTTAGTATAAATAAAATAACCATCGCCTATAGTAATCGCTTGTTATAATAAGTAGGTACCTATTTCTACAACTATTACATAGTTTAGTAGGCATAGGATTTTTTTAAGTCTACTAGCTTTTATCCGGGACTTCGTACGCACAGTAATAATTGAAGTGTGTTGAAGCTGCACCTTCTTTACTAAAGGCTTACCTTAATAATAATAATAATAATTCATTTATTGCGAACACATGTCCATAGAGGCTTCCCTGAGAGGATGACCTTGAACGCTTCGCGCCTTCCTTACCCCACCTCACTTCTACTAAACAACTTTGTTTTAGTGACGACATCTATTAAATATCGGTTTAACTTCATTTTACTTCACAGATTCTGGAGAGACAAGCAAAGTTCGTAGTTCAAAAATTAGGAGACCTTGAATGGTCAGTAAACAAAACGAAATCACTTCTAGATCCTTCACAATACCTAGAATACCTAGGCATGGTCTGGGACACTTACGAAAACAGAAAGATGCTTTCGGAAACAAAAGTAAAACAGATAAAATTATTAATCCACAAATTCATAAATTCAAGACACTGAAGTTGGTTGGACGCAAAAATACTACTAGGAAAATTGAACTTTGCAATGTTCACCGTTCCACTGGGAAGACTCCACTGTCGCTGGTTACAGATAGAATCCAACAAATTTCCAAAATCAAGACGTCACGCGCGCTTCCCTATGACGGACACAGCTATCAACGAACTGGAATGGTGGATGATCAATGTAAGCAAAAACACAGTTATACACTAGTCCAACCCATCATTGTTCATCACGACCGACGCCGCAGACTCTGGATGGGGCGCGATAGCAAACGACCAGAAACTATGGGGAAATTGGGGCAAATCGCAAAAACTTTGGCACTGCAACCAAAAAGAGCTCTGGGCACTTTACGAAGTCTTAAAGGCACTTGGTCCCTCCCTGAAGAACCAGACAATAATGTGGCAAACGGACAACCGAACTGCAGCTGCGTACATAACAAAACAAGGAGGTACAAAGTCAAAAAGACTTTTAGAAACCACGACGAGCATCCTACAACGGTGCAGTCAACATCACTGCAGCTCATGGTTCGATATATCCCAGGGCCATACAACGGCTTAGCAGACAGCCTCTCCAGGACGAAAAGTCTACCAGAATGGCACCTGAAAGCCCCAATAATTAGAGTGATTTTTCACCATCTGGGCACTCCAGAAATAGACTTGTTTGCATCGAAGCGCTCAGCAATTGTGCCAAATTATGTATCAGAGGATGCCACAGATGCAAGAAGTCAATACACAGATGCCTTCAGCCAGCGCTGGCAATACAATCTAGGATGGATCTTTCCTCCTCCCGCTCTGATTCCGAGAGTTCTTCATCACCTACAACAGTCAACAGGGGTTTACCTACTAGTTACTCCCGAGTGGCACAAAGAATTCTGGATGTCAGAAATAAAGCGTCGATCAATCCAACAACCTTGGAAAATCCCAGATCTCCGTCGCCATCTCGTGGATTTGCAGACAAACAGGGTGGCCTGTTTGTCTGCCGGGAGTAGACAACCTAAATTTGCAGGTCTGGACAGTACGGGCTGGGCCAATGAACTTTCTAACTGGAACGACTTTGAATTAGATCTGCTACAATCCTCCTGGAGAAACTCAACGTTGAAAACATACCGCCCAGCGTGGCTTAGATGGTGCAAATGGGCGTCCGAGAACTCTATAAAAACTGGAGAACCAGCACCAGCTGACTTGGCACGATACCTTTGCCATCTCTATAATGTTGTTAAATTAGCACCCAGCACTATACTACTGCACAACTCTGTAGTTGCCACGTTCACTAACCTCCATAAAAGTTCTTACTTAAGCTCACATCCGATTATCACCCACACAATCAAAGAAATCCTGTCTAAGAAAGTGAGAAGCAGGGCTCCCCTGTCATGGAGAGTAGAGGACTTGATTAAGTTCATCGAATCTTATAACTTCGACAGCAATAGTTTATTTGCAACTTCGCGTCATACATGCGTTTTGTTACTATTAGCGTCGGGGAGAAGAGTACACGACTTAACATTATTAAGCATAAGCCTAGAGAACTTTGAAGAAAAGGACGAAGAACTCATTCTATGGCCAAAATATGGGTCCAAAACAGACAACTCCTCATACAAACAATCAGGGTGATGCTTTAAGGCAATGCCAACGACAAGATTTAACATCGTTCATTGGGTGTTAACCCTTATCCCAAGAACGCCGGGGATCGAGACAGCTAGATAGTCTATTTATTACAACTCGTGGTACAGTTAAAGCGGCATTACGCGCAGTCATAGCAGGCTGGATCAAAACTTTATTCAAAGAAGCACACATATCATCCTCAGCAGGGAGCATCAGAGCTGGCGTAGCCATAGAGAACTGGACGCAGAAAAATATGAACATTGATGAAGTCCTCAAACGAGGTAACTGGAGATCGAAAAACACCTTTTTATCATTACTTTCAGGAGGTCCAATCATCAACCTCAACGAGTATCGGTATTAACCTTAGCGCCTGCTTCTCGCCCGTGGAGTGATCGATAAATAAGACTGATTATATTTTGAACCACGAGGTTCCCCCCGGCAGGGGGGCAGCGGAGGGGGAGGGGGGACGCTGTATCCGGCGCGCCTCACTCTAAGCTACATATCTGCATACATGTAGCAACTACATCGAGATGGGTATCGTTTTCTTATAACTCGAGGACGAGCAATTCATTTCTGGAACTCATTTTTCACTCCCCCATACAAAAAGATGAGAAATTCAAAAACCAAATTTATTTTTTACACTTTTTTTTTCGAAAACTCTTTACAGAATTAAAACCATGACAATTTGCTCCACAAAAAAAAGCCTTCCGAATAGCCCAGTTATCCTACTATATAGAACAATAAACTTGTCTAACATTTTTGTCTAATAACTGTGTTAAAAAAATATTGTGTCGCGCGGCGGACCTGTATAAGAGCGCTATGATTTTTAAGTTATGTTTAGATAATATAGTACGGCTCCTTAGTTAGAAATACTGTCCCACACAGCAGAAAGCATAAAATTTGGCATACATATAGCTTTTACATGTACCTGTAACAAAACTATAGAAGTGGAAACAAGTCGTAAAGTGGTTTTTGGCGACCCCTCTTTTGCGTTACAAACTACAGTTTTTTATTGGAAAAAAAAAGGTTAAAGCTACAACAAAACTGTCCATAAGCAATATGTTCTTCATGAAATTCTCTACAATAATTGTCTGGAAAATATATTGATAGGACTTACAGTTTTGAAAACAAACTCACTATCACTGGGACGAAAATTAAGCAAAAATAAACTACCTAACTATAGTGGTATATCTCACCTTGCATTATTGAAACAAAGCAACCGCTTGGAACAGGTGTTCCTGGGGGTGATTTATAAAACAATACCGTGACTGACTGAATGACTGACTGACTGACTGACAGACAGACAACGCACAGTCTAAACCACTGGACCAAGAGACTTGAAATTTGGCAAACTTACCTTGAGTATCCTAGAGGTGCATCAAGAAGGGATTTTTCGAAATTCTCACGAGATAGGGAACTAGCCCATTTTGAAATATTTCACGGGGGCAAAGCCGCGGGGCATAAGCTAGTTATTCTATATAGTAGGATAACTGGGCTATTCGGAAGGCTTTTTCTGTGGAGCAAATTGTCATGGTTTTAATTCTGGAAAGAATTCTCGAAAAAAAAAAGTGTAAAAAATAATTTTGGTTTTTGAATTTCTCATCTTTTTTGTATGGGGGAGTGAAAAACAAGTTCCAGAAATGAATTGCTCGTCCTCGAGTTATAAGAAAACGATACCCATCTAGATGTAGTTGCTACATGTATGCAGATATGTAGCTTATAGTGAGGCGCGCCGGATGCAGCTTTCCCCCCCCTCCCCTGCCCCCCTGCCAGGGTGAACCTCGTGCCAACCGGACTAAATCTGCTCAAATCACCCCCAGGAACACCTGTTCCAAGCGGTTGCTTTGTCCCAATAACGCAAGGAAAGATATCCCACTATAAGTAGTTTAATTTATTTTTAAATTTCGTCCCAGTGGTTGTGAGTCTGTTTTGAAAACTATAAGTCCTATCAATATACTTCCAAGACAATTATTGTAGAGAATTTAATGAAGAATATATTGTTCATTGACAATTTTGATGTAGCTAAAGCAAAAGACGGGGGGGGGGGGGAAGGTCCGAAAATCACTTCACGACTTGTTCCCACTTCTATATTTTGTTGTATACGTAAAAGCTACATGCATGCCAAGTTTCATGCTTTATGCCGGATGGGACCATATCTCTCATTTCTTGCGCTAACGAGCCGTACTACTATGGCAGAAACCTAAATATCCGTTTTTTACCCTTCGGGGGAAAAACGGTTCTGTATCTGCATCACAAGTAAGTCAAGTTGCAATTAATATTCTGTTACTACATCATAAGCATAATTTACTTTGACTTGTGACATACACCAATGTTTAACATTATTAAAATACCTTTTTATAATCATCATCATCACCATCATCATCATCGGCCTGTTTACGTCCCACTGCTGGGCACCAGGCCTTTATTTAGAATATTAAAAAAAAAACAATAAATAATTTACGTATTCGGTGCGAATTCCGAACAATTTTTTTTTTCGAAAAGACGCGTTATTTGTGATAACGCTGTGTAAAATGAAATTAGACCGATATTTAATACATGTCGTCACTAAAACGAACTTGTTTAGTCGAAGTGAGGTAGGTTGAGGAAGGCGCGAAGCGTTCAAAGTCATTTTCTCAGGGCAGCGTCTTAATCATTTCATTGCAAAATTTGCTGAGTCAATTTAAAATAAAGAGCGTGCAAAAGCGTCTTTTTTTGTTTCTTTATTTAGAGAACATAAATTGTAAAAAAAAACGATTTGATCTAAGAATAAACTTGTATAATTGTCTACTTCGTACGGGGAACTTTTTTGTTCGGTCGTAGCGTTCAACATGTTGACTTGTGATATTTTTTTATTTGTTGCAATTATGTTGTAATTTTTATTTTTAATTACAGTAAACATATCAAGCATGTTTTTAAACTAATTGGAACATATATATCCTGGGAAGTTTTTTTTCACAGCCCGATAAAGTTTTTTTTTGCGGAAACCACTCATGGTGACCTACAAAATCGATATAAAAAAAAATGTAGCCAGTGGGAGGCTGTTTTTTTTTGTCATTGGTTAATTGCGGTGTTAATAATAGAGATATAAATTTGATTGTTTGCATAGTTTGTTTAAAATTTATTTTTCTGTCAACTTTTGGTACCAAGCAAAAAATTCAGAAAAACGATGTTTTAAAAAAAACTATCACATATTTGACTAAGACATAGGCTTCAAACTATTCTTAGAGTCCCCTAAAGTTCCTATATCGTTATACCAAACACCCTGTATGCACTATTGCTATGATCTTTTTCACATTTCCAAATATAATAGTTTCTCTGGAAGGGGGGGGGGGGGACTTGACTCTAACAAAAATTAGCACTTCAAAGCTAAATATTTCGCAAACGAATAACTCAATCGAAAAATGACCTTTGAGCACCCCAATATTTTAAAAGACCTGTTCACCGATGCCCCAAACTATAAGGTAGGCTAGAAATAAAAAAAACGTCCCCACTATACGTACGGTATGTACAATACGTACGTGTAAGGGAGGTACCCAAAATAAAAAAAAATTTCCCAGCACTTTTTCGGCCATACAATAAATAATAATATAACATGTATTACACATTGTATATTATGTGTGCAAAATTACAGCTTTTTAGTATCATTATTCTCTAAGCTAAGCCGCGGACAGACAGACAGACAGACGAACATGACGAAACTACAAGGGTTCCTTTCTGCCATTTTGGCTACGGAACCCTAAAAAGTGGTACGCAAAATCATCAAAAAATTTAACGAAAATTGTAAGGCAGAATAGCTACCTTCGCGAACTGTCAAAAAACACTGGTCGGCCAAATCCTGTGTTGGAAATTTGTAATACCACGTTACAGCTACGTTTTACCTCATCGAAACATACAATGAAAACACAGGACAAGTGCGAGTCAGACTCGCACACGAGGGTTCCGTACAAAGATTTTAACGCTTTTCCCCAGTGTTTTAAGAAGTCCAGTGTTAGCAGAGCCATGCTCCTAAACAAAATGTACACAGGAGGGTCTTATACTGGTCTGTTAAATCTACAGACAGACATAAAAATTTAAGATTTTGAGAATTTTCTGAGTGGTTGTGATATAAGAGCTAACTTCATACCAAATTTCAAGTTTCTAGGACTACTGGAAGTACCCTTAATTCGCACTTCGCGCGGCGCGTGAATAAGCAACAACCGACATGCGACCCGACCGGCGCGCGACTGTCCGGGCGCGCGGCGGCCCTGTGAATTTAGTCCGCCGGGGCGGACCCGCCGCGTACTTGTAAAATCTTACCTAAACGCGGAGTTGGACCGCCCTGGTCACGTGAATAAGTTCAGAGTATCGTACAGTCAAGGAATTCAATTTCCAACCCACCTAAGGTTCAATATCGTATAGCAAACTGTCACCATAAAGAGCTAAATAGACCACGACTTTGCTTTGACATATCGCACGTTATGTTTATGTTAGTAACTAAGCAACAGATTAACTACGTTGACATGGCTTTTTTTATACGTCAAGGAAGGCAAATGAGTGATGGTGAACTGAAATTTGTCGAAACTGGAGTCCGCGGATTCGTTTGTCATCCCGCTATTTCTGTTATATGTTATTGATATGAAATTTATCTATCTAAAAGCTAGTAGGATGGACGAAAATGATAATTCAATAAAACCACAATTTTATGAACGTTTTCTTTAATTAATCTTAACGAAAACAACAAAACAAAATAACATTTTTGAACTCAATCACTGAGCGAGGTCTTTGTAAAAAACTATAATGACACTTTTTAACGGAACGAATCAAATAAATAAATAAAAACAACTAATTAAAAACGCGTATATCCTCCATTATTTTGAATGACGTCCAGAAGGCGTTCCGGCATAGATGCGATTAATTGTTCACATATATTAGTGCCACGAAAATCTTCCCATACTCGATGACAGTGACTGATAAGTGCTTCATGTGTTCTTTCATTCTGACTGTTCCATCTTTGGACCATTATGCCCCAAAGATTTTCTATAGGGTTCAAATCAGCGCTTTTCGCAGGCCAAGGAATAACATTTGAATACTTATAATAAATAGAGAATTACGCGGAATATTAGCATTAAATGTTGTTTCTCCTTTCAGGTAAAGTGTTTAGTTAATATTTTACATGATATAATGTTTGTAACATTGTGATTAATAAAAATGTTCTCCTTTCAGAGCAACACAATTTTGTTTTTGTTTCGTCGTTTCCGCAATAAATGCGAGTAATGTGATCATAAACACATTATATATAAATTGCTATACTATAATAGTTTAGCATGTTGGTTCTTTCTCAGTGATTCACAGGCACAATTAGCTAATGTTAGCAGCTTAAATAAATGTTGTATCTATGTTTCTAGAAATACCTATAAGCGAAACGTGACTCATGTATCCATTTGTTTTGTTAGTAAATTTAGTTCGGTTCAAAACCAAAGTAAAATTTTTACACATATAGAAATCTGTATACTGAACCAGGAATCTATGGATTAAAGTCCTACAAATGTAAATAAATAAACAAATATTGTGTTTGTAACATGCCTATCTTTTCTTGTATCGTATACCTCATACCTACTTT
Organism: Clepsis dumicolana; assembly: GCA_963691665.1. NCBI lineage: Eukaryota > Metazoa > Arthropoda > Insecta > Lepidoptera > Tortricidae > Clepsis > Clepsis dumicolana. The sequence continues at coordinate 10,767,781 of OY829507.1, read as the reverse complement.
AGCAAAGAGCTCTTAAATAATAGTCAATGATTAAATAATGGAAACAAAAATAAAAGCAAAAAGTTACCTGTCGTAGATTCGAACCGTGGACCTCGAGACCGATCGGACTGCGAGGCCGATCGACTAACGACTAGACCAACTTGCTTACTGCGTTAGCGGAAAAAAAACTTGAACGCTTTCATGTCATTACCAGAGGGGGGGTCGTTTTCTCTGACGCTGTCTGTACATTACTGCAGAGGCCGGGAAGAAAGGGGTTGCCGGACGAATGGGTTAGACGGCCGAGTAGTATACGAGGCCGGCTAAAGAACGAGTCCGGCAACCGCTGTTCCGGCCGAAGCTTGTATAGTGCTTTTCTCTAACAATGAGAGGAAATAGAATGACTTTCTCGATAGATTTTGACAAATTTTCGCACAGTAAATGAAAGTTGGTTTAACTCACAATACAGAACAAATCAGGGAACGCGGTCAATCAAAACCGCACGCTGCACGGTGTCCATTTATTATTGATTTCGCTACGTGCTTACACTTAAAATATGATCCTATTTATAAACCCAAAGGCATATCTGCTTGCAAAAACGACACGAGACGGGATTAATTAATAAGTATTGTTATTCCTACAACACGTCACGATACGTTTGCGTGCAAGGAGATGACTACGCCAAACACACTACACTTAAATAGTTTTAGTTGCTTCAGTTTTAGACACGCTCGCGGGTTCTGGTTTATTATGTATTTTAAGGTTTGTCAATCACTGTAGGTATTAAAAGTTACCGTTACTATACAATATTACACAGCACTAGATAATGGGGATGTACCGAAACTCAGAAAATTCTCAAATCTTAAATTTTTATGTCTGTCTGTAGACCCCACACTGCGTACATTTTGCTTAGGAGCAGGGCTCTGCTAACACTGGACTTCTTAAAACACTGGGGAAAGGCGTTACTCTTTCTACGGAACCCTCGTGCGCGAGTCCGACTCGCACTTGACCGGTTTTTATATCTCCAATGTATATACATATCGAGTCTACGATTTCATTTTATGTATAGATTGGACCTGTATACGAAATCATGATAATAATAATAAATTTATAATAGTGCATCTAAAATAATAACAAGTTAATTTAAAAAAAACCTTACGAAAGTTGACATTAAAATTAGAACTCCACTCTTTAAATAAGTAAAACCCGTGCTTTAGGATAAGCAGCTCTCCTCTCCGTTAATATTTTCGACGTGTGCTACAAGAAATATTATATATCCTAAATAAATATTTAAAACGCAGCCGTGAAATAATTACTCCAAAAATAGGTAAACGCCCCCTAGCTGACAACATTGTGCGAGCGAGAGAAATAGTGAGGTAAGAGCAGGACGACTTTAAGCTTTTGGACACACTGCGCGGCGTGCGATTGTGATTGAACGCGCCTTCTGGTTTGTTCTGTATTCTGAGGTTCTACGAAAGTTTTCCCTTCTGCCTAGCACTGCTTTAGCCACCGAGCTTCCTGCTCTGCTCTATTGACTGAGCGCTGTCAAAAGCAGCATGAAGTTTTTAGTTTGACCAACAGATGGCGTTTCTATGTAATTAATGCCTATACAGGGTGTTAGGTATAACGATGTAGGAACTTTAGGACGTGATACAGGGGACTATTAGGAATAGTTTCAAGCCTGTATGCCTTAGTCCAATATATGATAGTTTTTTTTGTAATCCAGTTTTTGGGATTTTTTTACTTTGTACCAAAAGTTGACATAAAAAAATATTTTTTATACAAACTGTGCAAACAATCGATAAATAAATACCATTCTCCCACTTACGCCACTAAATACAATTTTAAAATCACATTTTGTTAGACACAGTTTCTGTCAAAAATTAACCTTTTTACAGCTAATTAAATGTAAATAAAAGCTGCTTAGGATATTGATGGTTAAAACATCAATATCCTAAGTAGTTTTTATTATGCACACACACACATCATTCATCATTTTGATAGACACAATGAGTGTTTTCTGTCAGAAATGAACCTTTTTACAGCCAATTCAATTTAAATAAAAACTACTTAGGATATTGATGTTTTAACCATCACTATCCTAAGTAGGTAGTTCTTATTTAAATTTAATTAGCTGCAACAGACAGAAAACACTCATTGTGTCTAACAAAATGATGAATGATGTGTGTGTGTGTGTAATAAAAACTACTTAGGATGGTGACGGTTAAAATATCAATATCCTAAGTAGTTTTTATTTAAATTGAATTGGCTGTAAAAAGGTTAAGTTCTGACAGAAAACACTCATTGTGTCTATCAAAGTTATGAATGATGTGTGTGTGTGTGTGTGTGTGTGTGTGTGTGTGTGTGTGCATAATAAAAACTACTTAGGATATTGATGTTTTAACCATCAATATCCTAAGCAGCTTTTGTTTACATTTAATTAGCTGTAAAAAGGTTAATTTTTGACAGAAAACACTCATTGTGTCTAACAAAATGTGATTTTAAAATTGTATTTAGTAGCATACTAAGTTGGCGAATGGTATGTTGACCAGTGATATTTTTTTTATTTGTTGCAATTATGTTGTAATTTTTATTTTCAATTACAGTAAACATATCTAGCATGTTTTTAAAGTAATTGGAAGATTAATCTTGGGAAGCTTTTTTTTCACAGCCCGATAAATTTTATTTTTTTGGCGGAAACCACTCATGATGACCTACAAAATCAATAATAAAAAAAATGTGTAGCCAGTGGGGGGCTGATTTTTTTGTGATTGGTTAATCAATCAATTGCGGTGTTAATTGTAAAAAAAAATATTATACCAACGCCACCTAGCGTCATCTATTTAGTGTCATTTACCCTACATCATTGAGCTCGACGACAGCTGCGTGTTATTTTACTCCGGGAATCGAGTAAAATAACACGCGGGCGGGACGAGAGGGAGAGGGGGGTGTATTTATTTAGGAACACAAGCGGCGCAGCGGCGGAGGAGTGAGGAGTTACAGGATATTATTTTTTAAGTATTCTGGGTACATAATAATATGCAAATTTTTAGCTAGTTATGAAGGATTTTATGTTTAAAACCTAATAGTCCTGAGCTAAAACATAATTTATACTGCTAATTAATGTTATTAGCTAGGGTTGCCAACCATACTGTAATTAATAGTATTGTACTATATTTTGACTCAGTGTACTATATACTTTTGAAGAAATATATAGGTAGTACGCAAAAATATTGTATTTCTTATTACATGCGGTTTGGGTTGGCCATTTTTACTATTCGCTCAGTGCAAGTTAGGTTGCAGTCAGGATTTAGTAAGCTTTTCTTCAAAGTACTATATTTCTTTCAGGGTACTATACATGTACCTTGGGCTGGAAAATACTATATTTGCCCTAGAAATTGTTGGCAACCCCAGTTATTACATGTATTTTTTTCCCAATTCTCTTCGAATTGCCGAAAAATGTGTGTTAATTTGACCGTTAATTTTAATAAAATAAAATGGAGATGATGTCAGTAATGGATCAAGTTACTTTAGAAGAGATTAATTTCATGAACTGTTTTATTTATTAATATTTAAATACCTGTTACGATTTTGTTACCATCTAAACATAAAAGTTTATAGACAGGCTCTTCATGGGCACTTTCAACGCAATGCTTAAGTTTTCCTGTTTCAACATCAGTAGCCATTATAGCCTTATCCTGAAATCATATAAAATAAGATCAAAATATATGAGTAATATTGACATGGTTAAATAGCATTTAGCACCATAGAGGTTAAGGGCCATGTTCACCAACCATTAAACTGGTGATTAAGTTTTAGGTTGTTTACTCATACACCTAATGGCTGTTCAAAGTTTAAATGTCAATTTGAAGGTTGGTGAAATTTGGCCTTAAGTCTTTTCAACTAAATGTTCATAAAAACCTTAGCAGTTGTATACATGGTAGTCCCTTCAGCATCAAATTCCACATCTCTACAAGCTTTCACATGCAATTCTAGTGTGTTGACAAGTTTGCTTTCATTATCATCATACTCATATAGTAAAACATCTCCCATAATGTTTGCCAAGGCAATTAAATTTCTAGCTGGATTGAATGAAATGTCAACAATGAAGTCTTCACAAGTTATAGTGGGAGGATGGTCTCTGAGTTTGTTTTTCTCAGCTTTTATGGCTTTGACAACTTCATCTTCATCATCATCATCATCATCTTCAGCATCTGGCTCACCAGCTTCATCTCCACTCATGTCTTGGTAAGTGTTTTCTGTGCTATCTGGAATTGAAATTTGATAATTCTTTATTTATAAAGTCATATTCATTGGGAATTATTTAATTGTTTGGAAAGCTTTTAGAACTTTGATAATTGGATCTTCGCTTCACATAATTTGTTAAATATTCAGTGCCTGTGGGCATGAAGCCTAAAGCATTAACTTTAGATGACTTTTACACTTGTTACATGTAAGAGGAATACGGGAGCAGACAAGCAATTTACCTTTTTCATCCCTAATTCGTTTTGTAATATATATTGTACCCGCTCGATTGAAACATTAATAGTGTCAACAATTTCTGTAAGCTTTATTCGGTGCTCGGTTAATACAATATTTAAAATTTTCTTGACCATCTGTTCCGTAGTCACCTCAATAGGGCGGCCTGAATGGTCTTCGTTAAAGACGGATATTCTGCCCTGTTTGAATTCGTTATACCAATATCTGATAGTTGTCATAGAAGGTGTATTATCCTTGTAAACAGCTTGCATCTGTACTTTTATCTTTTCACATGTTTTTCCTACCAAAAACAGAAAATGAATTACAAACGAAACTGTTCTTTCTCCATATTTGCAAATTGAAATCGAATTCTGACCTTCAACAGCCGTTAAACGAATAAAAACCAAAAGAATGCTGTGATATATTTTTACCTTTTCTGACCCATGAAGGATGCATTCAAACCTTCGTATACATATTTTCAGCCAGTGATAAGAATAACATTTGAAAACGGGTACATATCAAACAGCCCTCGTATTTGATCCATATCAAGTAGAAATACCTAATAACAAGGCAGGGTAGACATTTTTGATCCCACGACGCCTACCCAAACCGATCCCACGACGCCTACCCAAACCCGGCAAGACTGTACGCCAGAGTGGTTTTAGTGGGTATGTTCCCCCCACCCCTTCCATTAGGGAAGAGGTCGGGGGAAAGAGTCCCACATAACCGGTCGGGTCACCCCAGGCCCGGCTGGTACGCGTAATGCGTTTCCACTCCGTTAAAAAAAAAAAAAAAAGGGTAGACATATTTAGAGTGGGATATTGACCGTGATTACCTAACTATGTTTGCTGAGCTTCCGATATTTCAATGCAGTTACATGCATCATTAGGATCTACCCGCGTTTCGTCAGTCTACCAGTCATCATGACGGATGGAACTGCGTCGAAATATCAGGAGCTCATCAATCCTAAGTGAGGTCAATCGCGCTCAAAAGCCCGTTCTGAATATGTCTAATGTAATTAACAGCGAATCATTCAAATCTGTTATTAAGGCTCACCATTATCGACATCCAATTCATTATCTTCATCAAATTCGTCACTGAAGTCGCTGTCACTTTCGTCTGAAGAATTTTTTTCAAATCCCCGGAATTCAATTGCCATTCTCAACAATTGCAACTTATTATATTAACCCAGTAATTAAGTTCAATTTGTATACTGTAAGTAAATATGGTCCCATAAATTTTTGATGATTTTTCCGATGTTGAGGATGGAAGACACGGTATACTTTGGTCTTGTTGTATCGGCAATAGAATAACCTCATCTAATTCCAGTGTTGCCAACCTTTGTTGTTAGAATTATGTAAATTTAACCTTAAAATTACCGTACAATTACGGTACACTACGTTTTTTGGGATTTTCATTTTGCAAAGCAAAATATTCATATTTCTTTGCAGTTTTCAGGTAAAAGCAGGATAAAAACGTGTTGTGGGTGATTTTTAGTGCTTACCGTTGGTTAAGCACAATACAAAAATATTGCCTAGGACAAAAATTTCACCTAGGACACAGAATTAACAGGTACCTAAATAAAACAACAATTTATAAAAATACAATTAATTCATCGGATTAACTTCATTTCGTATCACACAGAGTCATTGACTGACTTTAACAAGCAACAAAAGTTGGGCTGCCGCGATTGAATGAATTGAACGTGTGCGTCGAACGGAAAGGAAAGAAAAAATGCCTTCAGTTATTGCGTAAACAGAGTTTGTTTACGAGTTAGGTATTGCAAATTTTTATGAGTGTTTCATATTACCGTACATCTTGTAAGATTTTTAGTTCTGGTCTTAAAATTACTGTACATTTGTCACACGATAATTGTTACGGTACGGGGCATGAAATTACCGTACAAATACCGTAATTACCGTACGGTTGGCAACACTGTCTCATTCCTCATTTCATTACCTTCATTTTGTTTTTAATTCATCCCATAAAGGATAGGCAAAGGAACTGAGTCCATACAGCCACGTCTGATGTGTTTTGTAAATTTCTGTATATTAAGGTCCTGTCACCGCCAGAGTTGTCAGTCTGTCCTATAATCATCCCACGATAACTCTGCATAAGATATTAATTGGCAACCCAGAAAAATCACGCTGTGGTAATACTTTTTTCATGACATTCAGACATTTCTTTAACTATAAATAATAATGATAGTGGTAATCAAAAGTCGCTGTTTTTTTTTAAATATGGCTCTGTTCATTGGAGGACAATTTTGCCAGTGCTTAGTAGGTTTTGTCGTTGTACGGTAAAAAATCTATAAAACGAAATTTAAGAGGTATTTTAATGGTGGATGGTGGAATTGGTGGATGAACGATGACCTGTTTATGTTTAAAACTAATCAAAAGTTCAAAACGTGTTGTTTGACTATAAATCAGTGCTGCCATAAACAAACTTTAGATTTCTACTGTTGTCAGTTCGTTGCAGAGTTATCGTGGGACGACTATAGTCACGTCCTGGGCCGCTATCAAGCTACAGGCTACAGGTTACAAGTCTACAGGAAACAGTCACCTGTAATGCACTATGTACAATTACAGGTGTTTTATAAAGACACACGGAAAGCTACACTTGTAATACGGTATTGTAAATCTCGACTACAAGTAAATTCTACAAGTGTAATGGACCCACAATGGACAACACTAATTAAAAAAAAGCGGCAGCCAAAAATTACAAATACCTAGAGGTTTTTTGTCTATTACTGTTGGAATAATGGTTGATTATTTATTAACTAGTCTATGCTCTACATCACTATTACATTATCTGTGGTAGAGAGACTTTTGATTGTCTCCGCCTCTTTTTCTCAATGGCCGCCTAGCCGTAAGCAGCATAATTTTTATGTAATTTGTATTGTCTTGTGTCGTCCCCATTTACACGAATATTTTATTGATTTGAATAATTAAAGCATATTGTGGTGCGTTTGTGAATAAACGATCCGTTGTATGTGAGTCCTGTGGTTTCTATTTTGTCCGCATCTCAGCATTCGCCACGCCCGCTTCCACGACGTCCTTAACTCTCCAACAGGTTATGGCCACCAGGCTAGATTGCCCAGTGAAATACTATTAAAATACAGTAATTAATAGCACTGATTGGCGTGAGCGATTTATTTTGAGAATGCCTGAGTCGGATAACCACAGCAACGTCAGCAACCACCACATGGGACACACGTCAGACATAACCTCTCACACTTCGAATATGTCATCCATTGAAAAGTTAAATGGTTTGGATAATTGGATAAACTGGAAATTTGCCATCAAAATGGTGCTCACTTTGGAAGGATTGTGGACGTGCGTACTCGGCACCGACACAGACGAAACACGTGATGCACGTGCATTGGCTAGAATATGTTTATCGTGTCAACCAAGTTTGTACCAGATTGTACGCGATGCTAAGACAGCTAAGGAAGCTTGGAAACTGCTGTCGGATACTTTTGAGGACAAAGGGCTATACAGAAGAGTACTACTGCTTCGACAACTACATCGAGTCGAATATAGCCACTACTCGAACATGTCCGAGTATATTGAAAGCGTGTTAAAGCTAGTCACACAGCTATCCGACATTGGTAAAACAATTGACGACCAAGAAACTGCGGAAATTCTACTGTCTAGTTTGCCCGAGGAGTATAATGTCCTGGTATCCAGTCTCGAGACAGCGGGTTTGACTAACACCTTGTCCAGCGAAGTCGTCCGGACTCGACTGCTGCAAGAATATCATAGGCGTCACAACGGGAACAATTCGTCAGATAATTTAGCTTATGTAGCTAGTAGAAGAAAGAAATCTACACTATCATGCACATACTGCCAGAAGAATGGACATGCTGCTAGTCGCTGTTTCAAAAAGAAGCGAGATCAAGCCAAGAAGAAAGAAGAGGAACACACTATGTATGCATCTGCATATTCCGCTTCTCATTCGAAGGAGTTCATCGTTGACAGCGGCGCAACATCCCATATGTGTGGAGATCCCACCCTGGTAGAAGAGGCTTTGAAAAAGAAGTGTGTGATTTCTGTAGCCAATGGACAACAGTTGAATAGTGAATTAATTGGTAAGACTGTTATTTCTTCTAATGTATCTTTAGACAATGTTCTCTATGTCCCTAATTTGTCAAACAATTTAATGTCTGTCAGTGAGGTCACCAATAATGGTTATATTGTTATTTTTGCCAATAATGAATGTAGTATTTACAGTAATTGTCAAATCACAGGCAACAAAGTTTTAAGTATTGATAAACATAATGGGCTTTACAAGTTAAAAGTGCAAGCGCGACCTGACTCCCAATTAGGTCACTCTATATCCATGCAATCTAGGCAAGGAACCATGAGTGCCAATGCTGCGGCGTGTGCTCCTATGTCTGTTTGGCACAGACGTCTAGGTCACCTGAATCAACAAGGTATGTCACTACTTGGTGCTGGGAATAAGTGTGGTGTCGTTTTTCAGCATGAAGATGGCGTGCCCACTAGCTGCATCGCCTGCCTTACTGGGAAGATGTGTGAAACATCATTTCCTCAGTCAAGTGCGGGGCGTGCTGCTCATCCCCTGGACCTAATTCACAGCGACATTGCCGGACCAATTCAAGTACCCAGCTGGAGCGGAGCTCGCTACTTGCTCACCTTCACCGATGACCACACAAGGAAGACCTTTGGTTATCTTCTGAAGAATAAATCTGATGTAAGTTCCCATTTCATTAACTTTAAAACTATGGTTGAAAAACAAACTGGTCTGTGTATCAAAGTGCTACGCACTGACAATGGTACTGAGTACTGTAATAATAATTTATCCAATTACCTTAAAAGGGAAGGTATTATTCACCAAACATCCTGTCCTTTTAGCAGTGCGCAGAACGGGGTTAGTGAACGAGCAAATCGCACTATTTTTGAGAAAGCCAGAGCTATGTTACAGGAGTCACGTTTATCTGATCGCTACTGGGGCGAAGCTGTTATGACAGCTATTTACCTCAAAAATAGGTCGCCTACCAGGGCATTATCAAATAAAATCCCTGAGTGTGAGTGGACTGGATCTGATATTGATCTCAGTCATCTGCGCGTTTTTGGCTGTTTGGCATACTCACATGTACCTCATCAGAAAAGGCGTAAATTAGATGCTAAGGCTAAACAATATATTTTTGTTGGATATGGTGAAACCTGCAAGGGATACCGTCTAGTGGACCCTTCTAATCCCAAGAAAGTTATATTTTCTAGAAGTGTTGTTTTCCTTGAGGACAAATTTATTGAATTGCTTGCTGAGGCTAAGGAGAATAGAGCAGATTTTATTATTTTTGATCATTTTATTAATAATAATGATAATTTTAAAAATAATATTGATGATGATGATAACAATTCTCGCTGTGATAATATTTTAGATAACTGTGATAATAGTTTTAGTGGAAACTGTGATAGTAATCTTAATGTTAATAATATGAGCCATGATGACAATTTAAATGAAAAATCTAATCAGAATTCTTCTGTGGTTTCAGAGGTGGAGATGACGTCACCACTGTCTGACCTGTACCGCACTTCCGAAGATGTCTCCGAGGATGACGGCGAGGATGGCGTGCTGTCTGGCACCGTCAACCCTCTTCCGCCCTCTACATCTCAAGGAGGAGAGCAGATTACGCCGGAACCTACTGACGCGTCTATCTCTCGTCCCGTGCGTAGTACCAGAGGTATTTTCCCTGAGAGGTTTAACGATTATCATTTAACGTCACTATTGGCCGCAGCTTATTCATCTTTCGAACCACTAACGTTCCACGATGCCATGCAATCACCTGAACAGGATGATTGGTACGGCGCTATGGCGTGTGAGTTCAACTCCCTGATTAAAAATAATGCGTGGGAGTTAATTGATCGTCCGCATAATGTTAATGTTCTTAAAAACAAGTGGGTATTAAAGAAGAAGTATGATGTTACAGGTAAATTCACAAGATTTAAAGCTAGATTAGTTGCCTGTGGTTATAGTCAAAAAGCTGGTATAGACTACTCTGATACTTATTCACCCGTTGTTAGACATTCGACATTGCGTATTTTGTTTGCTATTGCAAATCAGTTGGATCTATGTATGGATCATATAGACGTTACCACAGCGTTTTTAAATGGCGCTTTAGATGAAAAGATCTACATGGAGCAGCCAACTGGTTTCAAATCTGATTGTAATAAAAATAAGGTTTGTTTGCTCAAGAAAAGCATTTACGGCTTAAAACAAGCTAGTAGAATGTGGAACATTAAAATTCATACAGTTCTATCTCAAAATGGATTTAAACAGAGCAAATGTGAGCCTTGTGTTTATATTAAGAAAACCAATGATGAATACATAATCTTGGCATTATTCGTCGATGACTTTTATGTGTTTCACAATGGTTGTATAGAAACGGTTAAATCATTGCTAAAACAGCACTTTGAAATACGTTACCTAGGAAAATTAAAAAATTGTTTAGGCATGAATGTGTCCAGAAACAATAATGTAACTGTTCTTGACCAGTCAGATTATATAAGGCGATTGTTGGAGAAATATAATATGTCAGATTGTAAACCAGTTTTAACACCATTGCCTGTTAATTGTAAGTTGGAAAAATCTGATAAAACTATAGATGATGATGTTTATCAATATAGACAACTACTAGGTTCCCTAATGTTTTTGTCTGTTTGTACCCGTCCAGACATTTCATATACCTGTAGTCAGTTAAGTCAGTTTAGCACCTGTTTTAACGTCAGTCATTGGCGCATTGCAAAGCGTGTATTAAGATACTTGGCGGGGACTGTAAATTATGGTCTCCATTTCGAAAAGCATAATAACTTTGAGATAAATGCCTATGCAGATGCTGATTGGGCCAATGACATAACAGACCGCAAGTCATATACTGGCTTTGTAGTAAAAATTGGTAATAATGTCATCAACTGGGAAGCTCGCAAGCAACGATGTGTAGCCTTATCGAGCACTGAAGCTGAATATCTCTCTATTAGCGATGTATGCAAAGATATCTGCTTTGTCAAGAATTTCTTGATGGAAATAATTGACAAACACTTTGATGTCAATGTATTTAATGACAATCAGAGTGCTCAGAAATTGTTGTTAGTCAAGGAATATTCCCATAGAAAAACTAAACATATTGACTTGCGGTATCACTTTGTAAAGGACTTGATACAGGAAGGAAAAATTAATGTGAAATACCTATGTACAGAGGAAATGATTGCTGATGTTCTTACAAAACCGTTGTGTATACAAAAGCATAGAAATTTTATGGAATGTCTAAATTTGAAATCTCTGTTAGAAAATTATAAATAATTTTATGTGAAAGTAGGTAGAGTCTCTTTTATTCTATTGTAATTAAAATAATGTAGAGTCGTTCTTTTTCACTGTATAGAGTCATATGGTTGTGTGCTTAAATGATGTACAGCATAAGGAGGAGTGTTGGAATAATGGTTGATTATTTATTAACTAGTCTATGCTCTACATCACTATTACATTATCTGTGGTAGAGAGACTTTTGATTGTCTCTGCCTCTTTTTCTCAATGGCCGCCTAGCCGTAAGCAGCATAATTTTTATGTAATTTGTATTGTCTTGTGTCGTCCCCATTTACACGAATATTTTATTGATTTGAATAATTAAAGCATATTGTGGTGCGTTTGTGAATAAACGATCCGTTGTATGCGAGTCCTGTGGTTTCTATTTTGTCCGCATCTCAGCATTCGCCACGCCCGCTTCCACGACGTCTTTAACTCTCCAACAATTACATATTAAAAATACCCATGCAAAGTTGATAAATAAAAATCTATCTAAGTACTTACCTGATACGTTATTGATAACAAACCATAAGAAAAACTTGGCTTTATTCAGCTAAATTCAGCGACACAGTTTGACACCAACAGAATAACACTCCATTGAAACGCCATCCATGGATACACATTATTCACCCCTCCTAAGATGTCTGGTAGTCCTCCAGGTAAGCCGGTGTACGCCTAGCGCGCGTAGAACGCCGTACATCGGGTTGCAGTGTGCCTGGCAGTCCTGGTTCCTCAGGTGCTGCTGCCTCAGTAGTACTCACAGGCGCAGGCTGTTCTTCAACCACAGCCTCAAGCTCATCGTCGTTGTCATCAAAGGATATGGAAAAATATTCATCATCAGAGGGCATTGGTGCCAGGTGTCTATTTGAAATCGTACCTTCTCTTCCATCAGGATACCTGATGTGGGAATAGTTGGGGTTGCTTTGAAGAAGATCGCCTTCCTCCACAATGGGATCGTACTTGGAATGACGTACGCTCCTTTTTATTAGAATGGGTCCTGGGGTGGTAAGCCAAGCTGGCAATGATACTCCATTTGGACTCCTGCGGGGGTGACTAAACATTCTCTCATGGGGAGTAGCGTTTGTAGCTGTGCACAGTAACGACCGTATAGAGTGTAAGCCTAACGACAGGACCCGTTCCCAATCTGCTATCTCTAGGCCCCTGGATTTCAGGCTCAACTGAACGGTTCGCCACAAGGTAAAGTTAAGGCGCTCAATTTGTCCGTTCCCTTGTGGATTGTACGGCGTTGTGCGGCTGCAAGCTATTCCGAGACAGACGAGATATTGAGTAAGGTCTTGAGACATAAACGACGTTCCTCTGTCTGAGTGAATGTACATAGGTGTGCCGAACGTATAGAATATTTCATTTAGGCAGTTGATGACAGTGCTTGACGTCATGTCTTTACAAACAAAAGCAAAAGGGAATCGACTGTACTCGTCTATGACAGTTAGAATATACTTATTCCGTGACTTTGATGGAAGTGGCCCCTTAAAATCTATATTGGAGATAGCGTGACATGTTTGCGACTTTTGAAGATCCAGTTTCGTATTCATCCGGCATGTGATTATTTATATTCATTCGTTTTGATACAAATTTAGCTGAATAAATTGATACGTTATTGATAACAAACCATAAGAAAAACTTGGCTTTATTCAGCTAAATTCAGCGACACAGTTTGACACCAACAGAATAACACTCCATGGAAACGCCATCCATGGATACACATCGGTACCTCAGATTAATGAAGTCAATAGATTGAAGGTAAACTTATGGCCGTATAGGGGCAATTCCAGAAATAGGGTACAACATGAATTTAGCATTGTCCCTCAAGTTCAGAATATATTTTTTATCAAAAACAGAAAAAGCATTTTACAGTGATTCAAATGACGAAACAAAGTTTAATATTGCATCCTTAATTTAAAATTTAATCGATTAAAGTTAAATATAACATTCTATTTAATATTGTTTTTTAAATAAAATGGTCCCATAATTTGAGCTTGTCCCCGGCGCTAAATCGTAACTTTAAATTGGCCCTTCTACACGGTTGGCAACAGAGCTTCCACCACCGTGACCTTGGTGGATGGTTTGTTGTTCGGTCGCGACGACGGTCGCACCCACGGTTGCAAACACCGTCTGAAACTTGCGCTATATGGTTGGCAACAGAACTTCCACCAACGTGACATTGGTCTGTGGTTTGTTGCTCGGTCGGAACGAAGGTTGCGAACACGGTTGCAAACAGTCTCAAACCGTGCTTGCTACAACTTCAGTGCGTCGCGAACTAGAATTTGTGGAGAAAACATAGAAAATGGTTCCTTGAATTTCAAAACTTCAAAAAGTTGATATCGCTTTAGCACTTTAGACATAAATATAACTGAACTAACGGTTGACAACGCGGTTTGCAACACGCTCGTGCGGTTGCCAACAAGCCTTCCACCGTTTTTTACTGTGGAGCGAACGTGTTGCCTTGGGCGTTGCAAGGTTGTTTATACAAACGGTTGGAAACCGACCAAGGTCACTGTGTTGGAAGCTCTGTTGCCAACCGTGTAGCATGCCCTTATAATCGTCCCATGATACTCTGCATAAGATATTTATTGGCAACCCAGAAAAATCACGCTGTGGTAATACTTTTTTCATGTCAGCCAAAAATGATAATGATAAGGGAATTTGGCGGGAAACCGATGAGAGTGGATCGTGTCGTTAATTGAATCTTAGTTTCTGTGCTTAATGTTGTTTGGTGGATAATAAAGATAGTGTGTTATACAATAAATTAACTTGACAGTGCCCAGCAAATGAAGAATTCAAGTGAAAACGCGTATTCCCTCTGTTTGTGACCCCCAAGTATCCGCCGGCTACTGCTCGCCGTAAAGTACACTATCGCTTTACGGAAGGCATGAGCAGCTGACAGGACGTGACTAGGACAGACTGACAACTCTGACGGTGACAGGACTTTATTAATATTGAGAAATTTACAAAACAGATCAGACGTGGCTGTATGGACTCAGTTTCTTTGCCTATCCATCCCTTATGGGATGAATTATATAAAAAAAAATGATAATGATAATAGTAATCAAAAGTTGCTGGGGAAACCGATGAGAGTGGATCGTGTCGTTAATTGAATTTTAGTTTCTGTGCTTAATGTTGTTTGGTGGATAATAAAGATAGTGTATTATACAACAAATTGACGTGAAAGTGCCCAGCAAATGAAGAATTCAAGTGAAAACGCGTATTCCCTCTGTTTGTGACCCCCAAATATCCGCCGGCTGCTGCTCGCCGTAGCTCGTCGTAAAGTACACTATCGCTTTACGGAAGGCATGAGCAGTTGACAGGACGTGACTAGGACAGACTGACACAGCTCTGACGATGACAGGACTTTAATATACAGAAATTTACAAAACACATCAGACGTGGCTGTATGGACTCAGTTCCTTTGCCTATCCCTTATGGGATGAATTAAATAATAAAAAAAAAAATCAAAAGTTGCTTTTTTTAATATAAATATGACGACACGATACGAACTTCGATTTTCGAATTTCGTAGTTTAGGGGCAGATTGCAGTTTAACTTACTAGATCTAAAACTTGGAAATACAGCAGAAATAGATGGAATAGTCTGTTGCGTAATAGTTTTATTCAATTTACCAGTAATAGCAAAGTTAAAAGCTACATAGTACATAATATAGTCGTCACACAATAACTCTGCAACGAACTGACAACAGCAGAAATCTACAGTTTGTTTATGGCTACACTGATTTATCGTCAAACAACACGTTTTGAACTTTTGATTAGATTAAACATTAAACAGATCATCGTTCAATCACCATCCACCTTTAAAATATCTCTCATATTTCGTTTATTAGATTTTTTTACTGTACAACGGCAAAACCTACTAAACACTGGCAAAATTGTCCTCCAATGGACATAGCCATTTATTATTATTATTAGCCTGATCTGTCCCACTGCTGAGCAAAGGCCTCAAAGCCATATTCAATTTACCATATTCAATTTACCAGTAATAGCAAAGTTAAAAGCTACATAGTACATAATATAGTCGTCACACAATACCTCTGCAACGAACTAACAACAGCAGAAATCTATAGTTTGTTTATGGCAACACTGATTTATAGTCAAACAACACGTTTTGAACTTTTGATTAGTTTTAAACATAAACAGGTCATCGTGCATCCACCAATTCCACCATCCACCATTAAAATACCTCTCAAATTTCGTTTTATAGATTTTTTTACCGTACAACGACAAAACCTTTTAAACACTGGCAAAATTGTCCTCCAGTGGACAGAGCCATATTTAAAAAAAAACAGCGATTTTTGATTACTACTATCATTATTATTAATAGTTAAAGAAATGTCTGAATGTTATGAAAAAAGTATACCACAGTGTGATTTTTCTGGGTTGCCAATTAATATCTTATGTAGAGTTATCGTGTGACGATTATAGTTTTTGACCAAGGTTCGGGTAGATTTTGGTAGTGTTGTAAAGCTGTAAAAGTAGATCGATCATTTTAAATGTGGTCGTGATCACCCTGGACACGACAGACAGGGTGACCACATGTGGTAGTTTTCTACTTTTTGGTAGATTTAAGGCTTTTTTGACATTGTTTTGTAGTGATTTTTTGACGGCGGTTTTAAACTAAGTACTTATTGTTAAAAAAATATTACTTATATAAAGTTGGAAGGTAATTTTTGACCAAGGCTCGGGTAGATTTTCGTAGTTTTTTGAAGCTGGAGAAGTAGATTGACCAATTTAAATGTGGTCACCCTGACGACAGAGGAGAGAAGAGACAGACTTGTACTTGCACAGTGTACTTGTAATCTGTGAGACAGACTTGAATGTATCTCAGAGTGGAACGGTCATGCTGTTAACTGCGCACTTTCTACTTTTGATTTAATATACTTAACTCGTTCTAAGTAAGTGATTTCAGATTTCTGACTTTTATTGTGAGTGCAAGACGGTAAAATACTGACTTTAATAATTAGTCATACAGGACGCTTGATACTTGACAATACTTGAATGGTGTTTAGTGAAATATTGTTGCAGTTTATTAAGTTGTGTTGATACTAACTTATAAGTAGGTACTTCCTCGTGGGCGTGAGCAAATGAACTTAACTGATAACATACGCTGTTGGGAAGTTTAAAGGTACGTAATAATGTATTTTATCTACACACATATCATAAGTCCTCTATAATGCGTTCAGAAACCGTAGAAAATGACCAGCATTGCAGCACGACGACGACTTCGCCGCCAGCCCCAGCACCACCAACCACCCCAGTAGAAAAGTAATATTACGACATCGAATTCGATGTCGTAATGGCTTTTCGATATCGAATTCGATGTTTCAAATTGGAAAACCAACGTAATTTACAATCATAGTGAAAGAAAGCGGGATCACTCACGTATATAAGTCATGTTCGGCCCGACATGTATAAATAATAATGTGATATTTTTTTTTACAATAAAAAAAAACAGTTTACGAAACGTCAGCTCGGTATGCTTGTCTATGATAAAAAAAACAGTCAAATTCGTGCCAGATATGGGTATGATATATGCCTTCGGCTTCTGAACACATCTTAGAGTACTTATAATATGTGTGTAGATAAAGTAATGTATGAAACTCCACATAACTAGGCTTTAAAACACTCGTGTGATCCTATTATGAAACTCAGCTTCGCCTCGTTTCATAAAAACACACTCGTGTTTTAAGGCCCCTTATTATGTAGCAGTTGCATAAACTACTATTTATGCACAATAATAGCCAAAAGCTCAAGAAATTATTTTAATATAATATAATTGTGTAGGTATGAAACAGAAAATTCCTTAAATTATCCTGTTCCCGTTACAAAACAAAGTTCCATTCGGGATTTTTCAGATTATCCTCATGGGTACCTTTATTATTTTTTGAAAATCAAACATTAAAAAAGTAGGTATAAAGAGGGATGAACGCAAAATGAAAATGAGAACCCTCCTTTTAAATTGTGATTAGTGTAAGTACCTAATTACCTAAATGGTCATCGGGACGTCATCTCAGAGGTGACCTGGTGTAGGGAGCTCTAAAGAAAAAATGTTGCTGGGTTCTGGCAGAATGTAATGCAGGCCCTTGGGTATTGTGACAGGTAGGTATGTGTCATTAAGACATATACCTATTTAACCCAGAATGGTATGAATGATTTCTTCAAAGTAGGCATGAAGCTTTAATTTAAAAAACCCATGGAAAATTTTCGAGAACATGCAGTCCTTGTAGAGAGTGCCGAAACGCGTCAGCGTTTAGTGTAGTGATGGTGGCCTGTGTGGCATTTGTTGATTCGTGTAGCAGTGGAGGTGGAGGTGTTGCAGGTACCTACCTACATACATTCGCCGTATACCTATAAACAGCCAAGCCACATATTTTTTTGACTAATGTGTACCTAGATACCTAGAGTTTGTGAAGTTAGGGCTTGTAGATTTAAGGCGTGTAGAGTTAGAAGCTTGGCTCTTCATGGGAGAGGAAATGTTTTTGGTGGGATATTGTTGTCTCAGTTGTCTGATAGCTTTTGAGTAGGTACAGTCAGCAGCAGAAGTAGGTAGGTAGCTAAGCAACCGAAGCGGTCACAATGATCTAAGCACGACTATTGTTATAGACATAAGAGCCGGTGTAGATCATTGTGACCGCTTCGGTTGCTTAGCTACTTCTGCTGCTGACTGTACCTACCTATCTCCATCTCTCCCTCAGGTTGAGAAATGCGTTAGCTGGAATACGAGTCAATACCTAGTAGTCGGGACGGGAACCATTTTAAAGTCTTCTATTCAACTTTAACGGCTTTATTACAGAAAGAACCGGAAAGTCTGTTGATATACCTACCTTACTAGGTACCTAATTAGGTTTTTCCGCGACTTCGCAAGCGTAGAAAAATTAAAACAAGAACGCCCGCCTCCGCGTCGGCCTTAAATTCCGAAAGTTTCTTAGTCCAACACCAACTTACGTCAAGCTAGGTTACTTATACAGTTGAGAAATGCGACCCTGTAGAGGACAGCCGGGATACCTACCTACCTACGAAACATTTTTTGTCCAAGCTAAAACTAAAACGCTTCGCTCACTTCGTTCGCTTGGTCAATTAGCTTTTTAAGTAAAATAAATTAATTCACGTGGGTTCCGTTTTTAGGGTTCCGTACCTCAAAAGGAAAAAACGGAACCCTTATAGGATCACTTTGCTGTCTGTCCGTCTGTCCGTCCGTCCGTCCGTCCGTCCGTCCGTCTGTCTGTCTGTCTGTCTGTCTGTCTGTCTGTCTGTCTGTCTGTCTGTCTGTCTGTCACCTTTTTCTCTGGAGCGCGTGGAGGTAGCATGCTGAAATTAATATCAAATACACAAGCTTGCGGTCCCTTGAAGGAGCCTTGAAGCTGAAAAAATCAACCTTCTAAGTCAACGTAATCATAAGGATCAGTCATTGAAAAGGCTATAATCGTCCCACGATAACTCTGCATAAGATATTAATTGGCAACCCAGAAAAATCACGCTGTGGTAATACTTTTTTCATGACATTCAGACATTTCTTTAACTATAAATAATAATGATAGTAGTAATCAAAAGTCGCTGTTTTTTTTTAAATATGGCTCTGTTCATTGGAGGACAATTTTGCCAGTGTTTAGTAGGTTTTGTCGTTGTACGGTAAAAAAATCTATAAAACGAAATTTGAGAGGTATTTTAATGGTGGATGGTGGAATTGGTGGATGAACGATGACCTGTTTATGTTTAAAACTAATCAAAAGTTCAAAACGTGTTGTTTGACTATAAATCAGTGCTGCCATAAACAAACTTCAGATTTTTACTGTTGTCAGTTCGTTGCAGAGTTATCGTGGGACGACTATATTTCCATACAAATTGGCGAAATCCGAAAACCTAAAGTTGTCCTAGAAACTTGAAATTTGGTATGAAGGTAGCTCTTATAGCACAACTACTCAGAAAGTTCTCAAAATCTTAAATTTTCATGTCTGTAGATTTCGCAGGCCAATATAAGTGACCTCACACTGCGTACATTTTGCTTAGGAGCAGGGCTCTGCTAACACTGGACTTTTAAAAGACTGGGAAAAAGCGTTAAAATCTTTCTACGGAACCCTCGCCTGTCCGGCTCGCATTTGGCCGGTTTTTCCTTTTGCGGTACGGAACCCTAAAAAACCGACGAATTAAGAACCTCCTCCGTTTTTCCAGTCGGTTAAAAGACGTTAAGCGAGCACGTGTTTCACAGTATTTTAAAATTTCAAGGGAGGAAAAAAGGTTTGGAGTTTGTAGGTACGATCGTAAAACTGGGACAACAATTTAACAAAAATACTCGTAAGAGCAATGAACGGGTCAGAATTTAAGGATTCCCTAAACTCCTTAGTGTTACATTTGCATTCATTCAGTTTACATTGATTTCAACTCGAGTAAGTGGATCGAGCATTTGTGACGTAGTTGATACGTAACATTAGCACGTTTCGCTCATTGGTGATTGGCGCTCCGTACTATGAATAGGTATTTACGGGCACGTGCGCGGTCCACGCGACTCGCTCGGCCTATTACTCGGCGCGCGTCGTCGGAGGGGAGCCTCACGTGTCTGAGATATTTATTACCCGTCTGTCCTACGAAGCACGAGTTAGGGGCTTTGGATTGCTGTTGAACATTCCTTTTTAAACCCCGACGCAAAAAGAGGGGTGTTATAAGTTTAACCGCTATGCGTGTGTGTGTTTGTCTGTCTGTGGCACAGTAGCTCTCGAACGGGTTTTAACCGATTTCAATGCGGTTTTTTTTTATTTGAAAGCAGGTTTTCTAGCGATGTCTATTAGTTAGTCATGTTTTATCAAAATCGGTTAAGCTGTTTTTGAGATATCATATTTTGAAATGAAAATATCGGACGGGTTTTGTCAAGTTCAAATCCCAAAATAATGTGAGGGCCCGTTGATGTCTTCGGTATGGCATGGCTAAGTTTGAGAACCCGAATCAGGGGCTCCTTGTGGCTTTGATATCTTGGCCAGTGAATTATATCCCACAAAACATAAATGTGAAAAATACATAGTGGAACGTAGAACCTCCTTCTTTTTTGAAGTCGGTTAAAAAAGGGAGCCAATTTCAATACTGAACTAAAGAGGTGAAATCTAAACGGGTGCCAAGTTTTATTCAAGAGGCTGTCCATCTTATTCATTCTTCATTCTATTCATTCTATTCATTCTTATTCATATGCAACTTTGCTAGTTTTTAGGGTTCCGAAGCCAAAATGGCAAAAAGGAACCCTTATAGTTTCATCATGTCCGTCTGTCCGTTTGTCAAAAAAACCTCCGAAAAAAAAAAGATAAAATAATCCTCTAAAGCCATGAGTTTTATGGCCTAGTAGAAATATGAAGTCGGTGCTTGCATGCTTGCGTGCGCGCTTGCATGCTTGCTTTCATGCTTTAATAATTGCTTGAATGCTTGCTTTAATGATTGCTGGCATGTTTGCTTACATGCTTGCTCGCTCTCTGCTTGCCTGCTTGTTTGCATGCTTGCTTGCATACTACGAGCACATAACCTATAGAGACGTAATATAAGGCGACCCGACCCGGTCAAGTAATCAGTGATTTGTCTCTGATATATTTCGCAACACATTTGCTTTCCGTCAGTTTCGACCATAAACTAGAACCGAAGACGGTTTGACATTTCAAATATAAATCACCGTCAATTTACTTCATCATGTCCTCTTGTGCCGTTAAATGGTGCAAAAACAACAGGAAAGCATGTAGTGTAACAACAAATAATATCACTTTTCATCGGTTAGTCCATTTCTTTCATTAAAGAAAATATTTTCATAAATTTGATTAATGCAACGCGGGTCAAGTTAAACTAGACAGGTCCGTCACGTGTCCACTCCCCGTCCTTTTTGCTCTTACTGTAAACATGTATGTCTATCCCTTATTATCGTAATTACCCTTATGACGGCAATGCCTAGAGCGGTGCAGTGCATTTATTTTGTAATGTCTATAATTATCCACTAATAGGCCGAGTAATCTGGCTGTTCGTTGTATGAAGACCCCCCGGGATGGGATGTAATATAACGTGAGATAAAACTAAAATAAAAATATTAAAAAAAAACATGCCGAAGATAGGTAATTTATACCTAAACGTACAAATAGCTTGATATATTAGAATGAGTAATTCCTCAGTACAAAATTATTTTACTAAATGAATCATTCTCATTGTTAAGTGTAAATTTATAAAAATCCAAAAATTTGACCAAAAAAAAACTGTCACTTTTTAAAGATAATAACTTTTTTGTCCGTAATATCGGTGGCAAAATTTCTCAGTAAATTTTTTCTTGTTTTAGATCTTTAGAATAACATTTGGCGTAACCGGTAAGAAAATCCAAAAAAAAATGCTTACAAAAATCAAGCTATCTCACTTCAATTTAAAAATACCAAAAACTCAGCATGGAAAATTTCCCAGTCCGTTGTTTTTCTTTAATAATACCAAATGGTCTCATTACAACTTAAAACCAAAATATACAAAATAACAGTCATTCTCTGTTGAACACGATTTTAATACTTCTGCAAATTTATTAGTTTTTAATGCACTTGATTTTTTTTTTGGATATTTTTGTAGTTGAAAGAAAATAAATTAATACAGTTGTATCAGTAAATAAAACGGACGGAGCAATTTTCCACAGGGACTGAAAAGGTATTTTTTGAAAAAAAAAATAGATTAATGGTAAATATTTTGGATTTTTATGTCGTAAGTACAAAACGGAAATAAATCCGATTGCACTGAAAAAAAGTGACTGAGCAATTTTGCGGTGCAAGTTATGATAAAAAAACATATTTTTGAAGAAAAAAGTGGTTTTTGTAAGGAGATTTTTTTGGATTTTTCACATACAGTTTTCGTATTTGTAGGTGCAGGACTCTGCTAATACTGGACAACTTAAAACACGGGAAAAGTAGGAGAAACTTTGAACGGAACCCACGTGTGCGAGTCCGACTCGCACTTGTCTGGTTTTTAAGGCGGTTTTTTTATAATATGCGGCGTCTTGTTTCAGATGGAGTGGGTTCTTCGAAGTCCACAGAACCATAGTACATTTAGCAACCTTGGATTTTTGCATTCTGATGGATACCACGTAAATGAAAATTGTAATGGTAAGTTGAGTTAACTTTAATATAGGTATATACATATTGTAAGGTTTTATAGTTTATCTAACTTTATCTTACAGTGATATTGGGTTGATGACTGATATCAAAATAATATCATTTTCTCAAACAACGTTGTCATTTTACTCGAAGTAACTGAATACGAAGGGCCTTGTTGACGGCCGAATTACATTGCAGGCTCGATTGCCTGTCCAGGAATCGGATTGCTGGACTTTTCTCATTTGCTTTTAACTTTTTAAAAAGTAAAATATACCATGGATGGAAACATTGAGTGACATGTCTCATTCAGCCAAATCGGTGGCTGTACGCAGGCGTTCTGTTCGAAATTTAACATTTTTATCAATGTGTTAAATTGCTTGGTAGTATTAAAAAGAAAAACATACGTTCTTAAATAAAAAAAACAACGTGATACTTTACGCTTTTGACTGGCTGCGCAACCAGGATGTTGACTTAAGATGTAATTTTGTTTGATTTCCTATATACTTGTATAACGCCATACGGTTAAATAAATAATAAATAAAAAAAAAACCGGCGGGAATACGTAAATAACAATAACGCACAAAGTCTCGATTTATTATTTTAAAGTTGTGTAAATGATATTAATAGTTTTTATTAACAAAATCGTGATCATTTGTTGCATTGGTTCATCATGGTGGACTCCAATAATTGGACTCCACCATGATGAAAATCAGAGAACTATTATTATCTAAAGCAAATTTAGTACTGCCTAAATTTCAATGGAAATATTTAGTCGTTCTGAAACTATTATAAAATAGAGGTAAGGAAGGAAATTATTGAATTTGGATTCAATGAAATAATAGTGCATTATTGCCGAGGCCCGGAAAGTAGGGAATTGCCCGACGAGGTGGTTTGCATTGCAAGCCGAGCATCGCGAGGCTTGCAAAAATGTGAGTCAGGCAATTCCGGTTTCCGTCGAGGGATATACAGGGTGTTTGGTATAACGATGTAGGAACTTTACAGGAGACTATTAGGAATAGTTTGAAGCCTTTATATATGCCTTAGTCCAATATGTGATAGTTTTTTTTTATCGAGTTTTTCTGATTTTTTTACTTGGTACCGAAAGTAGATATAAAAAAATAAATTTTATACAAACTGTGCAAACAATCAAATTTTTTTTATTTACAATTAACTCCGCAATTGATTGACTAACCAATCACAAAAAAATCAGCCCCCCACTGGCTACGCATTTTTTTTTATCGATTTTGTAGGTCACCATGAGTGGTTTCCGCCAAAAAAATAAACTTTAGTGGGCTGTGAAAAAAAACTTCCCTAGATATTAATCTGCTAATTACTTTAAAAACATGCTTGATGTGTTTACTGTAATTGAAAATAAAAATTACAACATAAATGCAACAAATAAAAAAAATATCACTGGTCACAAAATCGATAATAAAAAAAAAAGCGTAGCCAGTGGGGGGCTGATTTTTTTGTGATTGGTTATCAATTAATTGCGGTGTTAATTATAAAGATATAAATTTGATTGTTTGCACAGTTTGTTAAAAAATAATTTTTTTCTGTCAACTTTTGGTACCAAGTCAAAAATCGGGAAAACTCGATTAAAAAAAAAACTGTCACATATTGTCCAATATGTGAGACATATAGGCTTCAAACTATTCCTAATAGTCCCGTGTCACCTCCTGAAGTTCCTACATCGTTATACCAAACACCGTGTCTAGTGCTTTTCTCAAATAATGTGATCAAATTAAAAAAACCTCATTTGCAAAAGAAAAGTAATTTAGTAAGTAGTTAAATCACCAAATCCGTTAACAAAAACCAAAGTGTTAAATTACTTGATGTTAAATGTGATTAAAAATTATGTCGAATTCGAGCTGACCGCTGCCAAATTACATGAAATAGACACCCATGACCATTTTAGTGTCAAAAATGTCAAACTGTCATCCGCCGTCTTGGATTAAAAAAAAGAATGTTAAATTTGAGCTCACCGCACCAAAATTACATGAAATTGACACCCATGACCATTTTTGGTGACAAAAAGTCATCCGCCATCTTGGATTCAAAAAATGATGTCAAATTCGAGCTCACCGCAGATAAATTACCCGAAATCAATACCCATGACCATTTTTAGTGACAAAAATGACACACTGTCATCCGCCAACTTGGATTCAAAAAATAATGTCATATTCGAGCTCACCGCAAATAAATTACTCGAAATCGATACCCGTGACCATTTTTAGTGTCAAAAATGCGAACTGTCGTCCGCCATCTTGGATTCAAAAAATAATGTCAAATTCGAGCTCACCGCAGCCAATTTACACGAAATCGACACCCATGACTGTTTTTAGTGAAAAAGATGACAAACTGTCATCCGCCATCTTGGATTCAAAAAATAATGTCAAATTCGAGCTCACCGTAGCAAATTTACACGAAATCGACACCCTTGTGATCATTTTATTAACAAAAATTACAAACTGTCATTCGCAAAACTTACACACGTACTGCGAATAAATCGGGCTGGCATGGCTGTATGCAACTATTCTATGGTCCCTTTAATTTTTCATGTTACAACTTTTAGAAAGTTAATAAAGCGGGAAAAAATGGAATTTCATACATAGGAGGAAAATAAATGTACCTATCGAAATCCATTTCCATTCACCTAGGTAGGGCGGCTTCTTCGTTTATAGTACATTACTGCAGAGGCCGGGAAGAAAGGGGTTGCCGGACGAATGGGTTAGACGGCCGAGTAGTATACGAGGCCGGCTAAAGAACGAGTCCGGCAATCCCTGTTCCGGCCGAAGCTTGTATAGTGCTTTTCTACAACAATACGAGGAAATAGAATGACTTTCTCTATAGATTTTGACAAAATTTTCGCACAGTAAATGAAAGTTGGTTTAACTCACAATACAGAACAAATCAGGGAACGCGGTCAATCAAAACCGCACGCTGCACGGTGTCCATTTATTATTGATTTCGCTACGTGCTTACACTTAAAATATGATCCTATTTATAAACCCAAAGGCATATCTGCTTGTAAAAACGACACGAGACGGGATTAATTAATAAGTATTGTTATTCCTACAACACGTCACGATACGTTTGCGTGCAAGGAGATGACTACGCCAAACACACTACACTTAAATAGTTTTAGTTGCTTCAGTTTTAGACACGCTCGCGGGTTCTGGTTTACTACCTACTAGCTGTTGCCCGCAACTTCGTCCGCGTAGATTTCGGTTATCGCTATCCTGCGGGAACTTTATAATTTTCCCGAATAAAAAGTAGCCTATGTTATTCCTCAATATTCAAACTATCTTCTTACCAAATTTCATCTAGATCGGTGCAGCGATTTTCCCGTGAAGAGGTAACAAACAGACAGACAGAGAGACAGAGTTACTTTCGCATTTATGATATTAGTTAGGATGTATTTTAAGGTTTGAGTCAACCACTGTAGGTTGAAATTTGGTATGAAAGTAGCTCTTATCAACCACTCAGAAAAGTCTCAAAATCTTAAATTTTTATATCCATCTCTAGATTTCGCAGACTAATATAAGTTGACCCCACACTGTGTACATTTTGCTTAGGAGCAGGGCTCTGCTTACACTGGACTTCTTAAAACACTGGGGAAAAGCGCTAAAATCTTTCTACGGAACCCTCGTGCGCGAGTCCGACTCGCACTTGTCCGGTTTTTATTAATGCATCTCATAAAGGATAGGCAAAGGAAACTAAGTCCATACATTCAGCCAAGTCATAGAGTCAAGCCCAGAATAGAGCGAAATGGAGGAAGTTGAAGGAGGCCTACACCAAATTGGTCGAGGAAGGCTTGAGATGACGATAATGATGACAGCCAAGTCTGACGTTTTTTTTTTCTTATTTTTTAATTGCATGTTTGATCCCATTCTCCAGGCATCCCGGTCTCTGTAGCAATGTACCTATTACACTAACCGCTACACATGCTTTCGAAAATAAGCGTAAATAAAAAAACCATGGCCACTCTTAATACTACAATTTAAACGATTTTCAATTTAACTATAACTGCTTAAAGGACACAGTTTGATCACAAAATATTATGACGTCATGTAGTTAGTTAATTCAATACAAACTTCACACTGAGTGATCTTTTTTTAATTAAAAAAAATGCTGGTTTGAGCAACTAGTCGTCATCCCCATTACTCTAAGGTTGCCTATGATAGGATAAGACAGAGACAACACAATTACTTGACGTACCTTGGTACAAAATTTGCGAATCAAGTACATCTGTCTCATCTTTTCTGCCATTGGCAAATTCAAAATAGGAAATTGTTCTGCGCTGCAAGCACAGTATATATATTTAAGCTAAAGCAGTACAGAAACTACGTACAAACGTTCGAAATGACTCACGCAGCCAGACGCACGTCTTTACAAGGCTAATAAGCGGACATCGCAGTGCTGTCAGTCGAGTGGCGACTTTGTGTTTAAAACCTACTAGTTATTAGATAGGTGATAGGTGGTATAATTTAATGATGAATAATGGTAATAGCATAGTGACATAACTTATTTACTTTTTATTAATTTAATTCGAATTGTAATCAGTAGAATAAAAAAAAGTTCAATCTAAGATTACGGATTGGGATTGGGTTTGTAATTTTTGTTAATAAAATGATCATAATGGTGGCGATTTCGTGTAACTTCGAAGCGGTGAGCTCGTATTTGACATTATTTTTTGATCCAAGATGGCGGATGACAGTTTGGCATTTTTAATAACTAACAAAAACGAAGTTTTCTTAAAATGTTGAAGATTATTTAATTACACAATTTTGTTTGTAAACTAGTCAATTCATTCGATTATTTAATCATTATAAAACTAATCATTATAAATAATTAAGAGTGACAACCCTAATGCTGTAATGAAAACTAGCTAGTTATCTCAAATAAGGCTTAAATAGGTAGCTGAGATACAGAGCTAACTACATAAAAACTTTTTCAATTTTACAAAAAATAAGAGGACATCCCTGACGCTCAATTGGCGCTTACGTCAGCATCTCAAAAAGGCCTAGTTTCTGTACTGCTCTAGCTTATATATATATACTGTAATAATAATAATAAATGGAAGGCACCGCCACGACCTGCAGCTGCTTCACGTCGACAAGGCAGCGTCGAACGCGTGGCTGTGGCGTGGCGAGCTGTTCCCTGACACCGAAGCCTTCACGATTGCTATCCAGGACCAAGTTATAGACACCAAAAATTATCGGAAACACATAATCCGGAGAACAAATTTCATAGCCGATTTTTGTAGACACTGCCACAGTAGCCCTGAAACGATCCAACATATAACCGGCGCATGCAAGTCCATAGCTCAATCCTACTACAAGCACCGACACGACAGGTAGCTGCAATAATTCACCAACACCTTCCAACACAAATTTATATCTGAGAAACAACCATATTACAAATACAAACCACAATCAGTTCTTGAAAATCATAGTTACAGGATTTACTGGGATAGAACCATAATAACAGACAAAACAGTACACTTCAATAGACCAGACATCACAATATTAGACAAACATAACAAATCAGTAACCCTAATAAACATCGCCATCTGCAACACACATAACTTACTTACTACACACACAGACAAAATTACCAAATACACAGATCTCTCAATTGAGATAAAAACACAATGGCATAGGTTTATAAGGTTAACACTATCCCAATCATACTCTCCATAACAGGCGTCATCCCAAAAACACTCTATACAAGTCTTCGAGCCCTTAATATACACCCATCCACATACACACTCTTGCAGAAAGCTGTCATCCTGAACACATGCCGCTTAGTACGAAAATTTCTATCAATTTCATAGGTTGATATGAAGTTGAAAGCACTTGGCTTAGGCCCGTGCAATATTTTACCTCCTAAATAGGAGAGATAATGTCTAATGTGATATGAGATAATGTCTAAACAATAAATCATTTATTTCGAGTAACATGTGACTCATAAAGAAAATCCACACAAAAAAATGTAAACTTAATTTAATAAACAGTGTAATCTTCTTCTTGTGGTTGGTCCTTCGTAACTACAGATTGTGGTCACTTTGATTCTATTAAATTTTAGAACGGATGACTTGCCTCCGACAGTTAAACAGTGTCATTAAATTAAATAATGCTGAGTCAGCGGCCGTTTCACTTTTGTGTCCTCTTGTGAAAGTGAATAAATTTCTTCTTTAATAAATCATTTATTAATTTTAGGTTCATAAAACTACATCATTAATATTTGGTACAATGTCAAGTAACGGGCATTTTTTCTTCTTTCTTCTGAAGTCTGAACATTATGTGCCCAGAAATAAATCTATTCACTATTAGTTCTTATTTTAAAATATCAAATAATTAATGTTGCAGCGGCGCTGGAGAGCATTTTGAACAACATCTTAACCGAGGACCGGTACCTTCGGCCATACCGAAGAACTATTAACTTTGGACAACATGTTCAGAAAGACATAATACCTCTTTTATTGAATGCGAAGGAGGATGAGACTATAGAAGTGATAATCAGAATACTGGTGAATTTAACAATTCCCATTGAATGTTTGCTATCGGTTGAACTTATATCCCAGTCAGATTTTGGAAGGCATACACTTTACGAATTAAACAATTTACTTGCGTCTACCAAAAAGGCTTTTACGGATGACCGGGTAACTAAAGTGGTTATGGACTTCTTTAAGAAAAACGCGGACCTCGAACAGCAATCAAAAATAACATCGGGACAATGCACAAACATAAGCAATTGTCTTTTGTTATTTAGAAATTTACTGCACATACCAGAGGATGCTATCAGCCCAAGCTCGGGCGCCAACGGATCTCTTCATGCCGTGCAGAATCAAATCCTCTGGAACATTTTTAGCCAGTGCTTTGATAAAGTACTTATAAAGCTTATGACTATACCAGAAGCGGTAAGTGGCCAACCCGTACATTTGTCAGCCTTTCATCAATTTATAGATTTATGTCACCAACCCAATCATACAATAAGGTTTATGCTTAATTTATTTACTTTATTTTAGTTTTAAAATATCTATTGGGATGTACCGAAAAATATTACCCTCTCTTATGATAATAACCTTATGCAAGCCTACGGACACTCAACATTCATCCATCCACTTATATGCTGCTAGGTCTTGCCCGCGACTTCCTACGCACAGAAATACTTAATTTGTGTTGAACTTCCTTCTTTACTTCAACCGATTAAATGTCAATAAGAAACAATGTAGCTTTCTATTAGTGAAAGTTTTTTTTTATAAAATCGATCTAAAGTGTTAAAATGCAAGATTCCCGGGGGATAGAAATAAGTAAATTGTACATTTAGACCGATCAAAAAAAATTGCACTAATAGAAAGCTACACTGTTTCTGATTGACATAGGCTACTTTTATTTCGAAGTTCAATTCACTTATTTCTGTCCTGCGGGAATTTTAAATTTTCCCGGAGAAAAAGTAGCCTATGTCAATCAGGAATAGTGTAGCTTTCTATTGGTGAAAGTTTCAGAGATTAACGTCTACAAACGAACAAACGAAGTTTAGATATTTCCCTATCCCATGGGAATTTCGAAAAATCGTTTCTTGGTGCACCTATATGATACCCTAGGTACATACATGCAAAATTTCAAGTCTCTAGCACCATCCAGTAGTTTAGGCTGTGCGTTGTCTGTCGCTCAGAGGGTCACTTTTAAGCGGAAATATAAATCCCCTTTGTTCCCTATCCCGTGGAAATTTTGAAAAATCCCGTCTTAGTGCAACTCTATGATCCTCAAGAAATATATCTGCCAAATTTAATAAATTTAAATTTCAAGTCTCTAGGTCCAGTGGTTTAGGCTGTGCGTTGTCTGTGAGTTAGTCAGTCACGGTACTGTTTTATGTATAGATTACGAGTAGTCAAAACAAATATTCACCAAATTTGTGGGAAATTTCATGTGGAATCTTTTGTCAGAAGTAATCATAATGCTATTCGTACCAGATAATATTCGAGATACGAGCAAAAACCTGAAAGAGGTAACTTTAACCCCCCCTCTGCGCACAGCCCCCACCCTTGAGGACTTCTAGTATGTTCATCTGGATACCGCAAGGTATAACTGTACCAATTTACGAAACTGCACGAATTATTTCCTCCTGATTGCCCAATATTCGGCTTAATTTGATCGTGTTAATAATTAACTAGCAATTTGCTTTTACCAAACTCTCTACGGAAGTTAGAGGGTTAGGTTAGTTTTTAGTACTTTAGGACAATAATTCTCCGAATAGGTTGAGTTTAGGCAGCCAAAAAAAAAAGTGTCCGGTATATTATACTACTCTCTAACATATATAAAAATAAATCAAATCGGAGCCGGACTGTTGGGTACCTTTCCTTGTTAGTTTTATATTTAGAGGGCTGAAAACTGGAATGTATTAACTTACGGGATTTAAGACGCGTCTTCATTTTTTTATCAGTTGGGGTAAAGAAGGAACTTCAACACAAATTAGTTTTTCGCGTACGATGTTGCGAGCAAAAGCTAGTTCTGAATAAAGATACAACTTTCTGATTTTGTAATTTTTTTTTATATATTAAAAACTGTACTTAAGAGGCTTCCCTGAAAGGATGCCCTTAAGCGTTTCGCGCCTTCCTCACCCCACCTCACTTGACTAAACAACTTCGTTTTAGTGACGACATCTATTAAATATCGGTTTAACTTCATTTTACACAGTGCTATAACAAATAACGCGTCTTTTCGAAAAAAAGATTCGTTCAGAATTTGCACCGACGCCGAATACGTAAATTACTTTTTTTTTATATATAAATAAAGGCCTGGTGCCCAGCACTGGGACGTAAATAGGCCGATGACGATGACGATTTTGATGATTATAAAAAGGTATTATAATAATGTTGAACATAGAAATCCTAGCCTATTAAATTCTCTATACATTGGTGTATGTCACAAGTCAAAGTAAATTATGCTTATGATGTAGTGACAGAATATTAATTGCAACTTGACTTACTTGTGATGCAGATATCATAATAAATTTCCGAAGAATTAAACGTAGAAAAACAAGTTGAGATGTTATAGATACTTATTGTATTTATATATTTTGTTTTTATTGTTTAAGTAATGTACAGAATGGCTCTAAAAAGCAGCCATTTCAGCGTCTGGCTTAGGGAAGCCCCTTAAGATAACTGGCAATGAAAAAAAAAACTACCTCGAAACGGTTTTTACATTGTGAAAAACGGTACGTCCCAATCAGGTACCTACTATGATTAGATTTCTTACATACAAACAGTTAATCCAGTAAATTGTTTAGAATTATTGACTCTCAACTGTCCATCTTGGTGACTTTCGAAGTGAGCCGTGTCAGAGATTAGGTTTCCACCTCGCGCTTTGTGGCACAAAGCAGATATCTTAAGATCCGGGGGAGCCAACCTGCGAGCGTCCTTCGCTCCTGTCGCTCTAGCGCCGCGCTGCTCTCATGTAAGCTGCTCCTTTTGGTTTGTACCTACGATGGTTTTCATACCAAAATCTTGCTTGTTTTAGAATGGATTATTTTCCTAATGGTAACCTGATGCCTTATTTTCTAACGCGCTCGGCTTCGATTAGATATTCATCATCTCTGTCTCGCTCGATCTGTGCCGTTTGACAGAAAAAGATGGCGAATGCCAAAGCGAAGTCGAACGCATTAGACAATAAAGGCCTCGGTATTTTCTTTACCAATTGCGTACACCGACGACATGTTTACCATTACGGGAAACTTGCATAGCATAGTCCTTGAAATATTTATTCATACGAAGTTGTTTTACTTTCCCGATTGCTTATATGTATGAAGTTTTTGTAACATTTTGCTTTAAACACCACTTTTACTTTTCACCTTAAGGCAATGTAGGTTGGACATCACACGAATTTTAGGGTTTATACTATTATTACCTAGAGTTTGGTAACTAATGCAAACTGAAATATAAACATGTTTTAGAATACCTATATTATGTATGTATGTAGAATATGCTGTAGAAAGGTTCCGATATTTTTATCTGTTCATACGAAGACATCAACGTTAATTTCTGTTATAAAGGGCGTGATGTTGAATGAGATTAGATATGTGTTTTGTATTTTTTTTTATCTTTCAGAGTATTTGGGGAGTATCATTGGTGCAACTGATTGCGCTGCTATACAAAGATCAGCATGCTTCTACATTGCATAAACATCTTAATGTATGGGTGGAAACAAATCTCTCCGACAGTTCTGAGGACAATGAGAGTAACACCACCCCACCTAATAGAGGTTTTGTGACATTTTTATTTAATTAGCTACCAATTAATTAAACCAAGTGCTTTGTTAAAGTAAAAGATGATGAGTTTGCAGGGAGTGACGATTCTTCGCCAATGCTGACCTCGGACCCGACATCGGATTCTTCTGACACGGGTGTTAGTGGAAAAAATAATAAAGAACCCAATTCTGAAAATATTTGCGCATCTTCCGAGAACAATACTAGTGAGAATGGTAGTCCGCCGTGCCAGCAACCTATTGATAATGACAGTGACATCACCATGAAAGACCGGAGTGAAAAAGAAACTTGTAAAAGCGAAAAAAGCAACATCGATAAAGTAGGCACATTGTCATATCATAACACTTCATTTCATGGGTCAAGTATGCCATAATACAGAATAAAACATATCAATGACATTTTATACACAAGGATCTATCACTATCACCTCATACAAAATTAAAGAGAAATAATACACGCGCTTTTCCAATTTCAACCTTTGCTTCGATTGAAATCTGTCAAAATTTTATGCATTGCCACTTAATATGTCTTCATTAACAAAAGTGTGCTTGGCAATTAACACAAACTACTAAGGGAACTACTGAAGTGGCCGTTGTCTCGGTTTCATCAGAATCAGTCATGAGGTTTCATCAGAATCTCATGAACAGGGTGTTTTTACGCAGTAACGTTGTTTCCATAATTATCTCCAAAAAGTAACATAAACTTTTAAATGTTTCATACTTAAGTCTACTCCTCGAGACGAGTACTATCAGCTGTAAAACTATTGGTACCTAATTTGTTAGCACCTTATATGTCAATAACAAGAAAATAATTTCAATACTAGTTTTTTCAGTGCATAATTTTACATATACGCGTGTGATCATTAAGTAATAAACACGGTTAATAATATTTGTGGTTAGTCACACCATGTGTTTGCTATGCCATGGGGTGGGCTTAATTATTTCGGCACCTTTTCAACCACATTTGTCATCATTGCGGCTCAACGGTCGACATGTGATGTGATTGTCAATGCAAGTTTGTTTAGATTCCTAAGTACACCTGTGTTATCCAGCTAAAGCGGTGCAATACGATGTCCTTGTGTATACATCATTGAATCAAACCCATCAAGTTTATTTGAAAGCTTGGTTTGGTAATCCATCATTTTACCGAAAAACTTTTCTTCGATTATCGTTTCCCATAATACTAATCGTATTTCATTATTTTATTTGTACATTGGCATACTTAGTCGTCCCTCGAATCGCCTTCACTATAATTTTGGTTGAACGTGAGTTTCAATTCCCAATATTCTTATTACCTAGAAAATCGTTTCACCAGCTTCATAATACGTTTAAACTTTAACTTGCAAGATTAACTAACATAGAAACATACATGGCTATTTAAATAAAAGCTTGTAAATAAGAAATAAGTTTAATTTATTACATTTATTGCTCCAGGATGAAAAAAATATCTCAACAAGTACCGACACTTCCAACATACAGCAGCAGCCGCCAAAAATTGATAAGCAAAATTTAAAATCTGGGAATACTGACTGTGGATATGGCACTCAAATAGAAAATCATGAGTCTATTTCAACATCTAGCAATGATGACCTAACTGTTTCAAAGAAACCTGTACATCAGAAACCACATAACTCAAAACAAGCAATAAACAACAAAGTGCCCACTGCTATTACACTTCAAGATCGAAAACGTAAGAAACTCGTGAAGAGGGCCAAAGCTAATATGTAAGTATAATGATAATAAGGCATGGTCGAATATTTATTGCCTTAAAAGAACAAGACAAGAGCTTATTTCCATATTGGTGATATAATAATATTTAACTTTAACGCCTGATTCAATAAATTATTTAACCTGCAAGTTTACGGCAAAACTTTGGGATCAATCTGAAGAAAAATTAGAAAAAATATTGAGGACTACGGATTAGTCCGAAACATGTCGGGCTATACTCGACTGATATGATTGAGTGATCCGTTTATTTCGCTAAAAATTTTTTGGATCTAAACAGAAAAATATTTGTCTTTTCAGCATTAACGTTCAAGGACTAACACACAAAACTCCGTCTGATGATGACATAGCGAATGTCATAAAGGAATTTACTGTTGATTTCTTACTGAAAGGCTACAACTCTTTGATACGAACGCTTCACTGCCAGATCCTTACTAATGTGAAACTTGAAATCGATACGTCGCATTTTTTCTGGTTACTTACATATTTCCTAAAGCTGGCAAGTCAAATTAAATTGGATTTGGAGCTAATAAGCTCAGCATTGTCATTTGAAATGGTTTCATATTTGACTGCCGAAGGAGTAAACTTATGCGAACAGTTCGAATTGGCTCTCAAGCTAGATGGAAATGATCTGAAGCCAAGCATACGGAGACTTCATCTTGTAAGTGGTTATCATAATACTTATCTATCAATTATGTTATCGTTTAGCTGCACGACGCGGTGTCCTATCACTTTGTCGCCAGTCATTTAGCAAATTTTCGTTTCGCAACCAACGATTGACAAATACATCTTTCCTAAAATTATCTTAACACAACTACTGATTTGCAAATAATTTATTTTATCGAATAATAATTTAACAAATTTTCATTTTGTATTGTATAATTTGTCAAATAGATTATTTCTTAATGATATCAAATAGTCAACTAACGTTTCACCTACCAACGTTTGGTATATCAGGTACTTTGTTTGTCACAGGTTTAATTGTATAAAAAAAAACATCGTTATGTTTTAAAGGATTCAGTCCTTTTAACGACGTTCGGGCGGACAGACAGAGCGAATAGTCTTACAATAGGTTAGGTTAGGTTAGTGTTACGTCAGGCCCAAAGCGCCACAAGCGCGCGGAATAGGAGCTCCGCCGGAGCTCCGTCGACACCATCCAGAAATTGGGGTTGAGTATAATATTTTTCAACACCAAGTCCAATTTAGAAATCAATAAGCAAGGTGCTATAAAATTACGGAGTTTGAATGGAGTTTGAGTATAAATTTAATACCGCCCTGCGTTTCGTTACACACAGAAAGTAATGTTTATGTTTACCAATTGACATTTTGCAAAATAACTGATTATGAACAATTTATTTGTGAAATGAACATTTTTAAAATAATAATTGGTCATTCCATATCTTTGTCAAGCGTCAAAGTTTCTTAATGTATATTTCTGGAGTAATTATTTATAAAATGAGAATTTTTTGCAACAACGTGTTTGTGAAATGAATAGTATATGAAACGTTGGTTGTGAAATGAACTTTTGTTAAACAAGTTTCGGTAAAACATTAGTGAACCGTACGACGCGCTTACGGCTTCAGCAGTCCCAAAGTAACAAATCAAACAACTTTGTCTTATTTAAAATACGACTCAGGCTAAACTAAAACTAGACAAACTATTTACATACTTGCAATGTTGTACGGACTGTTTTTTTTTTGGGCACAATAAACCAACTTTGAACGAGGATTGCTCGTCGTGGAGTCGTAGGATGTAAATAGTACATTATGATGATGATGATGATCGACAGTTACGTGTTTTTTTTAGATCATTACTGCTATCCGGGAATTCGTACAAGCTATCGACGTGTATAAAAAGTTCCCACACTTAAACCCGCAGGATCAGGAAAGGCTTGATACATTACGAACAAAAATGTGCGAATTGGATGAACTGCGTTCACTGTTGGTGCTGCTTTTGCGTACTTATAATGCAAAATATCACTCTATGGCATACTTGCAGGTACGAGATTTTCAGATTTTCATTTTCAGTTAGCCTTGTGTTTAGAGAACCTGATTACGAACCTTGAGGACATTGGATGTTTATA
Organism: Clepsis dumicolana; assembly: GCA_963691665.1. Taxonomy (NCBI): domain Eukaryota; kingdom Metazoa; phylum Arthropoda; class Insecta; order Lepidoptera; family Tortricidae; genus Clepsis; species Clepsis dumicolana. The sequence goes on along the minus strand of OY829507.1, from coordinate 10,730,809 downwards.
TCGGTTGTACTATATAGTGCGTTCAGCGACGTCATTTTGCTGTGGACTGTACTTCACGGTCGTTTGGTGTACAATTACATTAGTGCGAAAAAAGTTCGACAGCTGTTTGTTGACAAATCACATCCGTTGTCCGTCCTAACAGCTTTTATTTGAGCTCCAGTTTGTCGCTCCACAATTTTTTGGAAATGGCAAAACTTTTCTTTCACCTGTCTTCGAAGAAATAAAGTACATAAAAATAACACGTGTGTAATCGTCTAGAAATATGTAATAAAGCATACTTTATTACCTTGTAGAGAGAGAGAGAATTACTATCGCATTTATAATATTAGTTAGGATTAGGATTTTCTTAAAGGCTTGCCTTCGACACAGGCTATGCAACTCGGTTTGTCAGTTTCTGTAAAATCTACTCCTATATGACTATTTCCCAAATGAATGGTTCATACCGATGAGACGCAGCACAGATGTCCCGAACGCTTGTGCTATAATTAGTACCTAGATACGGAATCAGAGTGCACATCACAAGCCACATCACGAGGCATATTGACCTTATTCATAATTACTCTTATGGCCTTATTCATAAATGTCACTCAAGCCTCTATTAGCTAAAATATGTTTTGTCCTCTTCTTACTAATGGAAATATCAATGGGACAAAAAAGGACAAACGAACTTTAACAGCATTTTAGTTAATATAGGTTTATGAATAACAGGGTTAGTTTGTACAGACCTCTACAGGCCGAACCGTGAAGAATAGAATAGAGTCACCTACAAAAGAAAAGGTATTAGAATTATAGAAATTACCTACATCCATTTTTATCAAAAACTACACTAAAACCTTTTTTCTACTCCTATATTATAATCTGTCAATTAAATGGTAAAAAATATACAATACTTAATAACTAATGTTTATTGCCACAAAAAAAACTAAAGTCTGTTTCAAGTTCTATGCTCTGGTCAAAATTCAGTAACATAATCCCATACTAATATCAGTAACATAATCGCTACGAGCGATCGTGTTTAACAACGCACACTACGATGTTTATCTACATACATATCATAAGTCCTCTATAATGCGTTCAGAAACCGTAGAAAATGACCAGCATTGCAGTACATCGTCGCCTCCGCCGCCAACCACCACGACCAGCAGGTCCAGCAGTAAAGTAATAGTCATTACGCCATCGAATTCGATGTCGTAATGACTTTTCGATATCGAATTCGATTTTTCGAATTTGACAACCAACGTAATTTACAATCATAGTGAAATAAAACGGATCACTCACGTATATAAGTCGAGTTCAATCCGACATGTATAATTGATAATGTGTTTTTATTTTTACAAAAAAAAAAGTTTACGCAGCTCGGTATGTTTGTCTATGATTTAAAATAAAACAGTCAAATTCGTGACAGGTATGGGTACGATATATGCCTTCGGCTTCTGAACCCATCTTAGAGTACTTGTAATATGTGTGTAGATAAAGTAATGTATGCAACTCCACATAATTAGGCCTTAAAACACTCGTGTGATCCTATTATGAAACTCAGCTTCGCCTCGTTTCATAAAAACACACTCGTGTTTTAAGGGCCCTCATTATGTAGCAGTTGCATAAACTACTATTATTGTGTGTTTTAAAGCCTAATTATGTGAAGTTGCATACATTACTTTATCTACACACATATTATAAGTACTCTAAGATGGATTCAGAAGCCGAAGGCATATATCATACCCGTACCTGTCACGAATTTGACTGTTTTTTTTTTAATCATAGACAAACATACCAAGCTGACGTTTTGTAAACTGTTTTTTTTTGTAAAACAAATAATCAATATCACATTATTAATTATACATGTCGGACTGAACTCGACTTATATTATATACGTGAGTGATCCGTTTTATTTAACTATGATTGTAAATAATGTTGGTCGTCAAATTCGAAAAATTGAATTCGATATCGAAAAGTCATTACGACATCGAATTCGATGTCGTAATGACTATTACTTTACTGCAGGACCTGCTGGTGGAGGTGGTTGGCGGGGGAGGCGACGATGTACTGCAATGCTGGTCATTTTCTACGGTTTCTGAACGCATTTTAGAGGACTTATGATATGTGTGTAGATAAACTCCTATTACGGGTGTGCGTGCGTTTCGAGCGCTGCGGCCGGGACCGACGCTTCTTGATCATATGTTATCATTATACTTTTTAGTGAACATATGAGCTTTACCTGACTATTTTTATTTCGTAATAAGTAATCACTTCGTGAAATAAAACATAACAGTTTTAAAGGATTCACGGTTAATTGCATCACGATCACGGGAAACTGATGAAACGAGGGTAGATACTAATGTTGTGCCGACCGGGCTTTGTCTACCCGCATTTTTGCGCTTTGTATATCAGGACGGGAGCTCATCAAACCTATGAGGTAATCGCGGTCAATATCCCGCTTTCATTATGTCTAAATAAAACATAATTTATAATTTATAATTTCGGATAAAACAGTCGATATCGAAATAGCAATAATGTATTTAAGTTTTATTTTTTAATACGACCTGGTTCGATTCCCCGACAAGCACAGTCTAGATTTTTTTACGTCTATCCTCCATAAATTCTGCGACAGAGTAGTAACATTTATCTAGAAGTGTTTTTTAAGCTTATAAGCTTAAAAAACACTTCTATATATATATGTATGATTTGTTGGTCGACTCATTTTTAATTTCTATGGGGATTTTTATTATATATTTGTATTGACTTATAAACAGGGCCGTTTTTAAAAAAATCCAGTTTTGGCTCGGGGAAGATTAGTTTGTGAGTGTGCCGTGAATTCTTTGAGAACTCGAATAGATGTATGTTATTCCTGACAAATATGGCTACTTCTAAGATGTATAGGGATGGGAGTGTCAGTAACCCTAACTTTTTAAAATAAGGTCTGCAGCTATTGGGTTGACGGATGTTCGCTAATATCCGCAGGCACTTTTTCTGCAAGATGAATAATTTTTGTGCGTCTGTGACCGTATCATCCCCGTGGCATCCGCGTATCATCCCCGTGACATTCCCGTAGCATCCGCGTTTTATTCACGTGTCATATCCGCCGTCCCCGTTCTAGGTACTTGTAGCAGTTAATAATGTGTTTTAGCGTGAGGCAGACGAGTCAGGAAGAGCGAGTTAATAGTTTTCATACTTAAAACACAGTATATTATATAAGCTAAAGCAGTACAGAAACTAGGCCATTTTGTTGAGATGATGACGTAAGCGCCAATTGAGCTGAGCGTTAGGGTTGTCCTCTTATTTTTTGTAAAATTGAAAAAGTTTTTGTGTAGTTACTTAGCTCTGTATTTCAGCTACCTATTTAAGCCTTTTTTGAGGTAACTAACTAGTTTTTATTAGAGCATTAGGGTTGTCACTCTTAATTATTTTAAAATAATTAGGTTTTTATTTATTATTTACTAAAACGTTTATTTGGGTTTTATAATGATCAAATAATCGAATGAATTGACGATCGATTGAATTGACTTTGAATCGACTTTTTTTTTAAATCTTCAACATTTTAAGAAAACTTTGTGTTTGTTAGTTATTAAAAATGCCAAAGTGTGGATGCCATCTTGTCAAATTCGAACTCACCGCTGCCAAATTACGTGAAATCGACACCCATGACCATTTTTTGGTGATAAAAATTGCAAACTGTCACCCACCATCTTGGATTCAAAAACTAAGGTCAAATTCGAGCTCAACGCTGCCAAATTACATGAAATCGACACTCATAGCCATTTTTACTGACAAAAATGCCAAACTGTCATCCACATCTTGAATCCAAAAAATAATGTCAAATTCGAGCTCACCGCTGCCAAATTACCTACACGAAATCCCTTATGATCATTTTATTAACAAAAATTACAAACCCAATGCCAATCCGCAATCTTAGATTGATTTTTTTTTATTCCACTGATTACAATTCGAATTAAATTAATAATAAAAAGTAAATAAGTTATGTCACTATGCTATTACTATTATTCATCATTAAATTATACCTCATATCTAATAACTATAGTCGTCCCACGATAACTCTGCAACGAACTGGCAACAGTAGAGCAGTAAAGTTTGTTTATGGCAACACTGATTTATAGTCAAACAACACGTTTTGAACTTTTGATTAGATTAAACATAAACAGGTCATCGTTCATCCACCATCCACGATTAAAATACCTCTCATATATCGTTTTCTAGATTTTTTTTACCGTACAACTTCAAAACTTACTAAACACTGGCAAAATTGTCCTCCGATGGACAGGGCCATATTTAAAAAAAAAACAGCGACTTTTGATTACTACTATCATTATTATTTATAATTAATTTTTTTTTTTTTTATTCATCCCTTAAGGGATAGGCAAAGGAACTGAGTCCATACAGCCACGTCTGATGTGTGTTTGTAAATTTCTGTATATTAAAGTCCTGTCACCGTCAGAGTTGTCAGTCTGTCCTAGTCACGTCCTGTCAGCTGCTCATGCCTTCCGTAAAGCGATAGTGTACTTTACGGCGAGCTACGGCGAGCAGCAGCCCGCAGATACTTGGGGGTCACAAACAGAGGGAATACACGTTTTCATTTGAATTCTTCATTTGCTGGGCACTTTCACGTTATTTTGTTGTATAATACACTATCTTTATTATCCACCAAACAACATTAAGCACAGAAACTAAAATTCAATTAACGACACGATCCACTCTCATCGGTTTCCCGCCAAATTCCTCTTTATAATTAAAGAAATGTCTGAGTGACATGAAAAAAGTATTACCACAGCGTGATTTTTCTGGGTTGCCAATTAATATCTTATGCAGAGTTATCGTGGGTCGATTATAGTAGGTTTTAAACACAAAGAGTCGCCACTCGTCTCGACGCGGCACCCGCGACTGACAGCACTGCGATGCCCGCTTATTAGCTTAGTAAAGACGTGCGTCTGTGTCGCACTCAAGTTCGCAATCAAGTTTGGTCGAATCGCTTTTCGACACTTCGTTGAGTAGCTTAGTCTTAACTAACTCTGTAGTCACGTTCTGGTTGCTATTTTCGAGAGCCATAATCAAGGGATCAAACCTGGATGTAAGTACTCCGAGCAAAATAGCAGCAACAGACGTACTCGTATCTTCAATGGTTTTCCCTATGTCAGATAAATCGTGTACAGTCGACATCGATTACTCCGTCAATTGTAGACCGATTTTCAATTGTCTTTTTTATTCGAAAGGGTAGACTTCTGAGGTGGTCCCATTGTCACCAAGTCATGATCTGATGATGGGATACCAGGGAAATCGAGGGCAACCCTCAAATTTTATAGGCACGTATTATGCGTTTCATATATTTTCTATGGCTATTCAAGTATTTGCGTCTGGTAGTCATCATATCATGTTAATGAGCTGATGATGGAAGGTACAACTGCGTAACGGTTAGGAGTTGGATGATAATTCTGAAAATGTTAAATCAACATAAAATTGTGAAATAAAAATCTTTTAACAAAAAAGTAAAACCGCCTTCAAAAAAACCTTATTAAAAAACGTAAAATAAGCCTCTAAAGCCTAAAGTTTTTTGGCCTAGCACTAAGTAGCAGAAATATGAAGTCGGTGCGGTGCGAGCGGAATATTCTTTGAATGAAGCACCGACTTCATATTTCTGCTACTTAGTGCTAGGCCAAGAAAACTTTAGGCTTTAGAGGATTATTTTACGTTTTTTTTTTAAAGTTTTTTTTTAAGGCGGCTTTTTTCTTCAATATACTTTTGCGACAGTAGGTATACTGATAACGATTGAAACGCTCACAAGCGCGACAAGGTCACAGGCGCGACAGCGGCCTGTTGGTGTAAGCTTGCGCGCCGGCGACCTTATCACAGTGTAAAGAGATTATACCTACCAGTGGTCCGACGCCTTTGATGTTTGCGTAAATGCCGACACCGCAACCGCATGGCCAAAGCACCAAGGAGGGCGGAAGTTCCTAACTAATCGGGCAGTGGCGGTGTATGAAAGGGGGCTCGCCCTACCCGCCCCACACCCCGCAACCCCCCGCACGATTGACCTGTCTAGACGCCTTCGTCGGACGACTGTATGGACCTTATGATTGGCACGTGTACGCATAGGGTTGACAGTTTAGCTACCGCGGCACAAGGAAATGATAACTAAATACTTAATGTTAGAAGTTTAATTATGTAATGAAATAGTATGTAAAATTTAATATTGCGCATGCTTTGACATTTTATTTTACTGTATCTTGCTCTTACGTCAAATTTTGTTGTATTTTTGTTTTTTTGACGATCTCTTTCTGAATTTTTTTGTACTTTTTAAATTCAAAATATAATAATTTTCAATAAGAAATAAAGGAATCTATGTAATCTAATGTTAAAATATGTAATCTATTGTTGAAGGTGTTCACACATTTTATAATTTACTTGATTTAATATGCTTTCTGTTTTTACTATATATTTTAAACATTTTATTATTTTCTTTAACTATCGCTAATATTCGAAATCGTACGAACAGTTCTCTCATAAGATCCAAAGGGAAGCGAGGGAATCCGAAGAAACCGTTCGCAAGCGAATACACTTTATTAATAGGTATTACGTGAAGTCAAAATTATTAATATAAAATTATGTAAGTAACTCAGTTTTCTGGGTCAGTATGTAACTTAAAGTAGCTTTTTTTTCTCTGAGACTTCTTGTATTATTGCGACAGCCGTAGACACAACAATATTGATCTCCAAGCATAGTTGCGATTTTTTTATTTACTTAGCAAAATTATCGCCGCCGGTCGATCGAGAGCTGTACTAAAACGCATGCGACTATGCGACGCGGCGCGAGCGAACGACCAACTCACAGAGTACATTATATATACTGAAATAGAGTTGTCAGTGTCCGCGTATGAATAGCGCCATCTATACCGGAGTGTTCGAACTAAAACTTTAAAATATATACGTATAACTATCGCTACCTACGCGTTACCCTGATTTCAATAGTATCCAAATATGGTATTAGATTTACACGATTATCAATTCTGCCAATAGATTGAACACCAAACTAATGACAGAATTAATAAGCGTGTAAACCCAAATAATACGTTATTAGGTAGGGTAATAAAAAAATAAACTTACTTTTTTCCTTTTATTGCTAAACTTAAAAGCTGAAACTTGCATTAAATCTTCCGTCTCGTAATTTTTTGAGGAGCCACTTAATATTCATTTATATATCACTGCACCAATTGCACAGAAAAACATTACAGTACATGTTTAACATTTTTGCTTTATCATCAATTCACTTCGATTCTTGCTGAGGTTTCACCTAGAAACAATTCACAATGGTTACCAAGTGCTTTACACAAATAAATATGCACAAATTAAATATTACACAGATGGTGCTCACCGAAAAAGTAATAATTACGATTTAAAATCACTAGAAACTTAGTACGAAATAACCGCAACAAAGCAAAGCTGTCAACATGTGTGTTGCCAAGTGAATAGGAAAATACTGTTTTATTAAGTCGCGAAATATTCATATGCTGCAGCAGCGAACACAAGCTTAACAAAATCGGCCAAAAGCATCATGTACTTAATTTGTTTTTATAAATTTAATGTACTAGTGATTGATACTCAGGAACAAAAAGTTACGTATTTTAGTACAAAATCAAAGGGTATAATTAAATAAACCAATTATAGTTCTCGTTTAAAAATGCATGAGGACAAGGTGTTCATTAGTTTTAAACAATTGAATAAAAGCTTAAAATTCTTTAAAATAGAACTCTCATATAAATTACTCAATTTTGCTAAAAGTTATTTGGCAACACTGAAAGGAAATACCGAAAATGTATTTCGTTCAAAAACACACAGATTATTGAATTTATGTCCAAAACTTTTAATTTCAGAACGTAATATAACTACGAACACGCCATCTATATTCGAATGTAGTAACTAATTTCCATGACCACTTTAGTATAGAGAGTAGAAATGTTCTAAGTGAAGTGGCTTTGGACCGACGTTACGGCGCGACTAGGCGGCCCCGGCCCTCCGTTTTGGCGTTCGCGTTTCGCCTTCCACACCCCGCGCGACCCGCGCTCGCCCCCGCTCGCGTCCTGACACGCACACAATAACAACGCACTGGTTTACTACACACATGCGTCCGTGTCGTTTCTTTTTACGTTATTTTTTATATGTTATACACACAAATTAACAGTTCGGTAATTTTTTGAATTCGATATTTTTCGGAGATGTATATGTAGAATTATTATATATTATATTATAATGTACCTATATGGAAGATTTGACGTTGTGCTACGTCTCTGTTGACGGCTTTGCCGTCCGTGGCTAATTGATACGTTTATATAGAAAAATCAGAAAGTTCTGACTCGTCGCGTCGTCCCACGCGAGTTGCTGAAATTGATGACGGAAACAACTTTGCGTAGGTAACCCAATGGTGACGTTCGTCGGTACTACGCGCGGCCGTTTTTGCATTTGTATGGCTGGACAAAAGTTGGTTAAATTCGTTAGGTACATGTAATAAGAGTATAATATTTGGGTGCACTGATCTACTACGTAGGAGTGGTATGGCCCGTCAAGTTGCGGTGCGACCCAGGGATAATGTCGCTATAAATAGCTTACATATTTGGCAAAAATATGCATGTATGTCATGCCATGTATACCTGGGCCCCGATTCTAGTGGTCTTCGAGATCTAACTTGATTTCGGTATTCCATAGGACTATGTTCGATTTACTTGCTTACATTATCACGATAGGTAATGCAGATATCGATTACGATGACAATCGACGCCTTGTGTATTTAATTTATCATGCATGCAATGCATTAATCACGCCGACAAGTGGTACCTAGACTATTTATTAATAGAAAATTGGTCTAGTTTTACCCGGACACAAAGAGTGATTAGATTATGCTTGATTGATTGTTAATTACTTTAACGAAAATTGATTTTAACTGTACTCGATTCCAAACATTTTACTTTTAAAATTCCTCCCTCTGTCTGGCTTCCGTCTGTTCTTACTGGAAAACGGATACATATTATTTTAATAATTAAAAATTTATTAGAGATAAAAAACGGGATGCACTGAAAACCAGATCCACAGAGCGCAGCGCAGGCTTCGTCAGGTGAACATTATAGTCCAGGAGCCCACTGCATGAAACCCTACCTGATAAAAAATTAGAAAACGCCTATACTGTAGGGGTACCTGACCTTTAGTAGCTTCAACTGCTCTTGGTCGGCCGCGGCAACTTGGCACATTTTGTGCAAATGGTAAAAAAGTGGTACGCAAAATCATCAAAAAAAACGTCATCGAAAAATAGAACGAAACTTGTATGGTAGGATAGCTGACTTCGCGGGCAGATTTTTTTTTCATTTTTTTATTTACTCCCCCAAAAGTGGCTCCCATAATTAAAATTAGTTACATGATGATGCTTTTCACTTATTCATGTGATCCAAAGACGGACGTCAAACGTAAATTCATGCATTTGAATTCTGGGGTAGCAAACAAAAAAAAAAAATTAAAAGTTTTGCCAACTATATCGTGTTATATATCAAATGAAAGGGCTCATTGTGATTATTGTGAGCATTTCAATTATATATTTTTTATAATTTTAAGGTAAACAGTTTTTAAGTTATTGAAGAAAATAGGCGAAATTTTACCATTCCCCTTAACTCCGAAACTACAAGGCCGAAAATTTTGAAAAAATATAGAAAATAGTTCTTTGATTATAAATTACGGAAAAATCTATAAGGAATCCATGGTATTAAAAGTAACAGAAAATTACGACTTTATAAAAAGTATAAATGTGGTCGTACTGCAAAAACTGCCAGGCTGAAGTGAGACCGACCAAGACATATGTAAACAGGTTACCAAGAGCAGTTGAAGTTGCGGGTGGTAGGACCTTGTGCAAAGTCCGTCCGGATCGCTACCACCATCTTACTCGCTAATCCTGCCGCTAAGCAGCAGTGCTTGCACTGTTCTTTTCCGGTGTGGAGAGTAAGACAGCCGGTGTACCTAATTACGGGCACAAAAGACATTTCATCTTAGCTCTCTAGGTTGGCAACGCATCTGCAAACTCTCCGGGGTTGTGGGTGTCTATGGGCAGTGGTGATCACTTACCATCAGGTCACCCACTTGCTCGTTTGCCTTCCTCGTCGTATAAAAAAAAAAGCTACTAAAGGTCAGGTACCCCTACAGTATAGGCATTTTCTGTTTTTTTATCAGGTAGGGTTTTATGCATTCATTTCATTCTTTTTCGGTTTTTTCGGTTTTAATTCTGGCGGCGGCAATATTTCTGCATCACTTAATTCGTCAAAATCACACATTCTCACAGATAAAAAGTCGTTTCAATAGAATAGTGATTAACTCTTTTATTTCTTTCAACTTTCAAGACTCCGTGCAAAGGCAAAACAAATTCCTGCTATTTTGAAACTTTTTTTTTCACCAAGTACAACCTTAGAATGGACCCGGGAACTTTAGGTCATACAGCTAAATTAGATAATGTTAAAATATTAATATTTAACAATAACCGTGGGGTCCTAGCGAACTGACATCACCGGGGACCGAAGAGCTGGCAGCTTCCTCGCGCAACGTGTCAGCATCGCGATACAGCGAGTAAATGCTGCTAGCATCTTCGGGATCATGCCGCGGGGGAGCTGTTTTCTAAATTATTTTTAATTTTATTTATTAGTTAACATACTTTTTTAATAGGCAGATATTTAGTTCAAGGTTTTTATTTATTGTCATATAATTATAATAACTGTCAAATTCATTTATTGTCCGTTATGTAGGTATCATTATTTAATAATTGTTTAAACATATGTTAATTAGTCTATAAAGTCGATTTAACAATAACTAAATAAATTGGCTGTTGGCCATTAGATATCGATACATATATATAGCACATTATACTACGCTAGTAGAAAAAATCGATTTTACTCGTTAACTTATTATTAGTTATAAATTACGATATAAAACTTATTAGACATCTAACTTGTTCTGTATGTTTTTTTACAGGATCTCATTGTGACGAATCACCTACTTTTGTTGTTCTTGGACATTGGTATGAGGAGCCCAGATGGTGATTACTCGCTTATGGTGGAGCACATCCAGCAGTAAGTATATTTAGACAGTAATAGACACTAGTAGTTTATGCAACTGTTACATAATTAAACTTTTAAGGCCTGGTTATGTAGAGTTTGCATACATTACTTTTCACTTCTCATGCTCTTAAAGTTCGTGTTTATGCTGGGTGAAGAATGCCTAAAATCGAATTTTATGCTCTAGAGCTAGATCATAAAGTAAAATCTTCGTCTAAGATCAAGTCAATCGGGCTAATCTGCCACAGAGGCTATGGCACCTCAGAATAAACTTGATATTTAGTTTTGTTTGTTTAGTACTTTGCACGTATTTTAAGACTAAGGCAATCGGGCCAACAGCCACACACAACTTTCTACAACAAAAGTTTTATATTTTTTATTCAAATAGTGGTAAAAAGGGGGTTTCGATTTCATGTAATTTGGCTGTATAGGTTGTGAGTTGACATTATTTTTTGGATTCAAGATGGCGGATGACAGTTAGAAATTTTTGACTCAAAAAATGGTCAGGGGTGTCGATTTCATGTATTTTGGCTGCAGTGACTTCGAATTTGACACCATTATTCGGATCCAAGATGGCTAATGACAATTTGATATTTTAGACTCGAAAATCTTTATGAGTGTCGATTTCATGTAATTTGGCTGCGATAAGCTCAGATTTCATACTATTTTTAGGGATCCGTACCTCAAAAGGAAAAAACGGAAACCTTATAGGATAAACCTTATCTGTCTGTCTGTCTGTCAAGGCCCTTTTTCTCTGGAACGCGTGGAGGTAGCAGGCTGAAATTAATATCAAATATTCAAGCTGTAACTTCTACGTAAGTCAACGCAATCAAAAGATACAGTCAAAAGGTTGTTTCCATACAAATTGCCGTACCCCGAAAATCTAAAGGGTACCTACTTCCAGTTGTCCTAGAAACTTGAAATTTGGTATGAAGGTAGCTTTTATAGCACAACCACTCAGAAAATCCTCAAAATTCAAATGTTTTATGTCTGTCTGTAGATTTCTAAGACCAATATAAGATTACCACACACTGCGTACATTTTGCTTAGGAGCAGGGCTCTGCTAACACTGGACTTCTTAAAACACTAGGGAAGAGCGTTAAAATCTTTCTACGGAACCCTCGTGCGCGAGTCCGACTCGCACTTGTCCGGTTTTGAAGATGTTTGTTTGTCCGGCTATACCTGAGGGCTATACTCTACTGACATACGCCAGTAATCCGTTTCTCACGGTAGTTATGTTTATTGCTCGCCTACCAAATTTCATGTATAAATATGTTGGTTTCTTCAAATTTGAGACTCTTAACGACATCGAATTCGATAACGAAAAGTCATTACGACATCGAATTCGATGTGGTAATGACATTTCATTACTGCTGGTGGAGGCTGGGGTGGCTGCTTGCGGCGAGCAGTCGACGATATGCTGAAATGCTGGTAATTTTCTACGGTTTCTGAACGCATTATAGAAGACTTATGATATGTATGTAAAATGTTTAATAAGCTCTTCAAGTTTCTAGGACAACTGGAAGTACCCTTTAGGTTTTCGGATTTCGGCATTTTCTACGGAAATAGCCTTTTTAATGACTGTGTCTTTTGATTGCGTTGACTGAGAAGGTTGATTTTTTCACAGCTTCAAGGGACCGCAGGCTTGAGTATTTGATATTAATTTCAGCATGCTACCTCCACGCGTTCCAGAGAAAAAGGGTCTTGACAGACAGACAGACAGACAACAAAGTGATCCTATATGGGTTCCGTTTTTTCCTTTTGAGGTAAGGAACCCTAAAAAAACAGTCAAATTCGTGACAGGTATGGGTATGATATGCCTTCGGCTTCTGAACCCATCTTAGAGTACTTATAATATGTGTGTAGATAAAGTAGTATATGCAACTCCACATAATTAGGCCTTAAAACACTAGTGTGATCCTATTATGAAATTCAGCTTCGCCTCGTTTCATAAAAACACACTCGTGTTATAAGGACCCTCATTATGTAGCAGTTGCATAAACTACTATATTGTAGTACATACATGTATACACAACTTAAAGTGATGATATCTGTAGTTTTGACGGCGCATGATTTGCCGCGTGACTTAATGCATGGGTGTGTTAAGAACATGTGATACCGGGAAAGCTTGTGCTGTTGTCAGCACATTGTTCCTATCACACCCGGCCTTTTAAACCACTAAACTCTAATTTTTAATTGCGTGGAATTCTGACAGCTCTCTGTAATTATTGGATGTTTCAGGGGTAACAAACATTTTTCTTCTTGATTAATTATTTGAACCCTGATCTTACATTTAATAAACTGGTTGCGATAGTTGTCAGGCCGTTGTTAGCCGACCTGCTTTTTTAAAAAAAGTTCGAAAGCTCACAGAATAATAAACTCTTTAAATCATTACGATGCCAGTTATTAGGTGCACTAGATGATTTCATGACCAATTGTTTTGGTGTTGATAATCAATTTGAGTCTTTATCGCAAACTTCTTGGAAAAATTTATACAAATTACACAAAATTATTTTCGTTTGGATATGCAATGGTTGTCCTCTACCAAGTTCAGGAAATTGTGCCATATTAATTTTCCTAGCTGAATTCAAATTCGATGTTTTTAAATTTACTTCTTTGGTAAACTGTATTGTATTGTTTGTCTAACATAACACTAAGACATGTAACTAACCCTTTTTCTGCAAATAAACATTTATCTTATCATAATGAACGACGCAAAAATTACGAAGACATTTTTTTTATACGACGAGGAAGGCAAACGAGCATGTGGGTCACCTGATGGTAAGTGATCACCACTGCCCATAGACACTCGCAACCCCGGAGGGTTTGCAGATGCGTTGCCAACCGAGAGAGCTAAGATAAAATGCCTCTTGTGCCCGTAATTACACCGGCTGTCTTACTCTTCACACCGGAACACAACAGTGCAAGCACAGCTGCTTAGTGGCAGGATTAGCGAGTAAAATGGTGGTAGCGATCCGGACGGACCTCGCACAAGGTCCTACCACCCGCAGACAATTATTCAACATTGACAACTATTTATATATATGCATGTTTTATCGTGACAATAGAATCGTAAGTGGACATGAATAAACAAAATTGAAAGGTAAGCAAATAACGAGTTTGCAAACCATACGTTATATTACAAATTTCAAAAATGGAACGTCTATTCGCACACATTACTCAACCATACAACAGGTACATTACTTAAGTTTTTCACCTATACAAAATAAGTAAGCAACTAAGTAAACACTTTAATGTAGAAAAAAAAACAGGATAAAAACACACAGGTAGGTACATATACTTCGTTTATTTTAGCATTAAAAAGAAGGAAACAATCTCGACATGTCTTTGTATTGAAAACGCTTTTTAAAAATAAGCAACCGTTACGTATAAATCCATAAATAACAATATAAATAATTAAATCTCATTTTTATTTAATTGCTACTTGCTGTTACGTGTTTGACGACCGGATAGTCTAGTGACAGTGGTTAGAGACCCTGACTATGAAGCTTAAGGTCCTGGGTCCGATCCCCGGCCGGGGCAGATGTTTGTATGATGAATACGAATGTTTGTTCTCGGGTCTTGGATGTTTAATATGTATATAAGTATGTATTTATCTATATAAGTATGTTTATCCGTTGTCTTGTACCCATAGTACAGGCTTTGCCTAGTTTGCGGCTAGGTTAATTGGTGTCAATTGTCCCATGATATTTTTTTTTTACTTATTTGTAAAAGGTGTTTTTCAATAAAAAGACGTGTCAAGATTGTCTCCATCTTTTTAATGCTAAAATAAACGAAGCATAATTGGTACCAAGAAACGTCAGATTTCCACGGAATAAAAGATTAGACTACCTATCTGTTATCTATACCTATAAAACAGTACCGTGACTGACTGACTGACCGACAGACAACGCACAGCCTAAACCACTGGACCTAGAGATTTGAAATTTGGCAATACCTTGAGTATCCTAGAGGTGCACTAAGAGGGGATTTTTCGAAATTCCCACGGGATAGGGAACTAGCCCGATTTGAAATATTTCACGGGGGCAAAGCCGCGGGAAATATGCTAGTTGTAGTGTATAATGTATGTGAGACGTGAAATGTTATGAACTGCAACAAAGATTAACTTTTTGGTAATTAAACAGGTTGGCATCTCCTGAAATAATGTATCAATATGGACTGCTTTTGGAGAATTACATGGAGAATGGAGAGTTTGTCAACGACTGCATTTTTACGATGATGCATCACGTGGGCGGGGAGCTCAACAGTTTGATTTGCTTATTCCAACCGAAGATTTTGAAAGTATTCACTTCTATATGGGAATCCGAATTTGAGATATGTGACGTAAGCACAAAATATTTCATTTCTACATCCACTTCCGCTCAATAAAGTTTCGGTTTCTTTTAACAAGCGTACTGTTTCCAGGATTGGTCTGATCTTATTGAATACGTGATAAACACTTTTGTAAAGAAGCCTCAATCGCTGCACACTACACATAGTATAAGAATGGAAACTGAAGATTTCGAAGGTGACGTGGTGCTAAGCAAACCCCCAACGATGAGCACTAGCGACAGAGAACAAATGGAAAAGAAACAAACAGTTCATGGCAGCGCTGGCAATGGCTTTAAGAAAAAGTAAACTTTATTTAAAATTACGTAATTTTTTTTTCGTTACTCAATGGTAGGTTGGTACCTACTTCATTTCGTATTCCGTATTTGCGTCTTGGCTCGTTTGTTAATATACCTATTATAATTGAATTATCGACAAACTATTCACAATATGCCAAATTTCCAATATTTTACAGATAGCTTGGTTTTTGCTAAGGTTTTGAAGATTAAACCCATAACCAAGCCTATTCTACGTGCTATCTGACTTACCTAAATATTTAAATTGAAAGATTTCGGTTGAATGTCGATCTAACTATTATTGAAATGTAAATTGGCAAACAAGTAACAAAAAAAAATTTTTTTTTTCGGGAAAAGAAAATGCCTAATTATCCTGAAAAAAAAATACAATAGTTATATGTAAGTACCTACCTACCTTGAGCATTTACATTGAGAATCATAAGAGAATCGGATATTATATAGGTAGCTAATTGTAGTGCTACTACTACACATGTCATCACATGTTACACATAGCGTTAATTAACGTCTCACAAGAATAGAGAATATCAAATTACTGAAATATTTAGTCATAGAATATATTTTGTATCCGAACCAAAAAATCTCAAAACCCTAAAATTTTATTGACACTTTTTTTTAATTTGTGTCCCAGGTGGACAGAAGACGAGCTGTCGTCTTTAAGTTGGCACTATATGCAGTGTAATACTCAACAAGACGTCGTGGGTAAAATTGTAAAATGTTTGAAAGAAGATGGTTCTACCAAATCCAGGAATTCGGTGATAAAGGCACTGTATAAACAAAATATAATTGATAAGCCAGAATTTGAAAAGTTGTCTAAGAAAGAAGGCGACAGACATTCCAAAATGAAAAAAATTAACAAAGAAATCAGGGATGTGGAGATTAGAAAACTATGTGAGCAACTTAGGCAAGACGGAAAATACAAATGTTTTGATTGGGTTCAAACAGTTTTACTTAAAACATGTCATGCTAAACTTTATTTCGAGAAAAAATCAGTCCGGTGTCCCGAGGATAACTTACCCAAAGTGGAAGGCTCCGATATTCTACAGTTCAAATTTTTCAACCAAGAAATTCATGAGTTGCCGGTCTTGTCACCAGTGTCTTATCACTCACTCCGTAAGTAGTTTACTTACTTGATTTTCCTAACGACATTGTATTACGTAGGTGGGTAAGTATATAAAATACTAATAAACATTATTGGTTACAGTACTAAATCAATCTGTGCCGCTGGTTCCGTGGAATTGTGAGCAAGCTTTTATGTGTAAAGATTTGAAGTTTCTGCAACTCCTTCACAAACTGGGTTTCCAAATGCCAGTTGATACTGGAAAAGTTTTTATAAGGATACCCCACATCTGGCCATCTGAAATCTTATATGAGCTGGCCGGGAGAGTAGGCAAGATTGACACGTGTAAGTTTTATAAACAAGTGAAGATTATCGGGGTTAGGTTCGTATCGCAAGGACTAGTTTGCATAGGGATAGACTAAGTAAACAAAACGTCCTAATTGCGTAGAGCCTTAATACTAACAATGACTTTTTTAGCATAGCGCCCTAGTGAGCAGAATGTCTTGGTTGCAAAATGTACAATAGAGTTTGCGTCCAAGTTGTGTAAAGTCTTGGCTGTAAAATCACGTATTATTCAAAGTGTCCGGAAAGCATATGGTCTTGGCTTTAAATTGTCTAAGGTAGCAAAATGTCGTGATTGCATAATGACTAGGTTACATTAGATAAATTTTATATCAGAACGAATAGTGATTGCCTATGATGATGTGTTCCTGTAAATCCGTCAGCAGGGACATGGGGCTCGCAGTAGGGATTTCCATGCATCACGGTCCTGTACTGTCGCTTCGAGGTCCTGCCCCGTTATCAGTGTTGCAGATTCATTGAAACTAAGTCATGGGTTCTCGCACGATATTTATTTCGTTGACAATGTGAATATTGGTATATAAAACGTTTTTGTTACAAGAATATTCTTACAGGCAAAACATCAGATTTATATAATTTCATTAGTTTTCAGAATAAATTATTAAGAGTTTTTCTAGGTTAAGTAGCTGGTATTAAATTTTGTCACCTACTTATTACTTTATAATATCCATTTTAAAAATGGAAACGATCGTGCCTCCTCTACAGATGTAATTTTTAAATACGCTAGGTAATGATAGTTCATTACCTAGCGTATTTAAAAATTACATCTACACACACACACGCACTAGTGGAACACTAGTTCCACGGTGTTTTTGTTGATATTTTTTGTTATTTCAGCTTCCCCATAATTATAGTGAAATAAACGGATCACTCACGTATGTCAGTCGAGTATAGCTTCCTCTGGGAGCACACGCCACGCCGGTGGCGAGACGTAACCTACGCGCCGCGGCTGTGCTCGCACGGCTACTCGGCGCAACTGACGGCGGCTCAAAAAAAGTCCCCATAATTAATTTTAAACTTTGTTTCACTGTACCAAATTATAATAATATACGACATGAATCATTATTGACAAATAAATGACACAATCATGCACCTATTATGTAGTTCTGAAACAGAATAAAACCTCTTTTAAGTCTGTATACTTTAAATATATGAATAAAAATAAGGGAGTTGTGAAGTTTACATCAATTAGACCAGGTGCATCAACCAAATTACATATAAGTATGTATAGGTAAAAAAAATGTGCAGTGCCAGCCCTAGCGTTTTCAATGAATCTGCAACACTGATAACGGGGTGTGCTAATTACTAAATTTACTAATTCGTACTAATATTATATTGCCAGATAATGAAGTTTCTTTATCAATAATATAAAGAGTTCCTTTACAAACTACTGTTTGGGATTTCCTTGTCATTCAACCAACTAACTAGTCGTTAGTAGCCGATTTGAATGCGGTTTTTTTAGGATTCCGTACCTCAACAGGAAAAAACGGAACCCTTATAGGATCACATTGTTGTTCGTCTGTCTGTCAAGACCCTTTTTCTCGGGAACGCGTTGAGGTGGCATGCTGAAATTAATATCAAATAGGTACTCAAGCCTGCGGTCCCTTAAAGCTGTGAAAAAATCAACCTTCTTAGTCCACGCAATCAAAAGATACAGTCATTAAAAAGGCTATTTCCATACAAATTGCCGAAATCCAAAAACCTAAAGGGTACTTCCAGCTGTCCTAGAAACTTGAAATTTGGTATGAAGGTAGCTCTTATAACAAAACCACTCACAAAAGTCTCGAAATCTTAATTTTTTATGTCTGTCTGTAGATTCCGCAGACCAGTATAAGTTGACCCCACACTGCGTACATTTTGCTTAGGAGCAGGGCTCTGCTCTGCTAACACTGAAGTTCTTAAAACACTAGAGAAAAGCGTTAAAATCTTTCACGGAACCCTCGTGCGTGAGTCCGACTCGCACTTGTCCGGTTTTTTATTTAAAAGCAGGTTTTGAAGCGATGGTTCTTTCTTAGATATGTTTTGTCAAACATAGGTTCAGCCGTTTTTGAGATATTACATTTTGAAATGAAAATGTCGAAGGGATTTTTTCGAGCCCGTTGATGTCTTCAGTACCTATAAATTCGGGAACCAGAATCCGGGAGCCCGTTGATATCTTTGGTATGTAAAAAGTGAAAAAAAAATCTCCGACATGAAAAAACCTATAAAAAATGGGCTATAGTCGTTTAATTAGGAACTATGTTAATTTTTGCGCAGTCGGGTGCCGTATCTACGCAGGGCCTACAAATACAAAAAGACGGCACGACATTTTGTTATTAAGGCGTTATACAAACAAAACGTTATAAAACTTCTTAAGTCCAATCATCAACCCAGACATTCCACTATTTAGACATTTTACTAATTCGACATTTTGCAATCAAAATCTTATGAAACTAAGTTGTTTTTACGAACCTAACCCGATTATCGTCTCCTAATAATAATTATATGGCATACACTGATATAAATTATACTTCACTTGTTCTTCCGAGAGATTATATTAACTTGTAGTAGTGTCCTCGTACGGCCGTTGTCACAATATTTAGAGTATCTGCTCAAAAAATCAAAATTTAAATGCATAAAACGGAACGCAATTTTTTCCTTACCCCCCCCACCTTACACCGATTGCCCTTAGCCGACCGATGAGCCGCCATGTCATTCTTTGTTCTTGTGCGCCGTTGTTCACACGCAATAATGACTAGGCAAAGGAGACGAAGAAGAGTGCGTTCTGTGCGATCAACGTCGGAGTCGGAGGCATCAAGGGAGCCATCTCCGCCCAGAAAACGTCGTCGGATAATTTCTAGTGATTCATCAGAGGCGGAGCTTGACAACGAAAACAGAAACGGTAAGTAAAATTAAACCAGTGCATACGCTGTTATTTACTTATGTTGCAAGTATTGTCTGGATGGCATACGCAACAAGAACATACAAGTTGCAAGTATTACCTGGATGGAATACGCAACTATGTACCTACCTACAAAACCAGTTTGCAATTGTGTTAAAATGTCCCAAGCATTATCATAGCAAAAGTGTTCTATCTATACAGAGACATGCATACCGTGGTCGTGACTTAATTACGTTGCAAGTGACGACTGCATGTCTCACGCAACTAATAAAACGGGTAACTATCTACCCTCAAATTATTATTTTTATTTTTGTTCAAAATATTGTTCGTTAATTCCACTTGCCACAAATTAACGATGAAAATACTGACGACATATTTTCACTTTTGGGCGAAGATCCAACCCGAAATAAGGAATACAGTGAAGATATTCACGCACATCTAGCTGTAAGGTGGAACCACATACTTGCAAAGGGTGTAAAAAAGGAACAGCGCTCAGATTTATTGAAAAAATATTTACCACCCGCAAATTGCAATTTGTTAGAGGCTCCCAAGCTTAATGAAGAAATAAAGGCCGCTGTTCAAGAATCATCATTGAAGCGAGATGAAAAATTGGTAACAAAACAGTCACAGCTCGGAGCGGGTATCACGTGCATTGGCAAGGCGCTAGATGGTGTTTTCAAAATACCAGACAAACAACTGCGAGATCTGATTATGAAAAATTTAGGCGACGCAGGGCAAATATTGTGTGATTTACATTATTTGGAGACAGTTACGAGAAGGTCTTTGTTAGCTGAAGGGCTAAATAGAAATACCAAGGAAGCTGTGTAAAGTTTAACCCGCGACAAACTTTTGTTTGGAGATGGTCTCACCGAGACGTTAAAAGCTATCAAGGCATGTTCAAGATCAGCAGGTGATATTAAAAATAAGCCCGCAAGATTTGCACAGCGGAGCCATAATGAGATCGTCGCCGGACCTAGCATGTCAAGGACAGCTTTAAACTGGAGGGGCCCGTCGCGTCGACCAGCAGCGTACGCGCCGACGACGGCGGGCGGGTACCGCGAGCGACGCAACACCGGCGCGCCGCCGCCGCCGCCGCCACGCCGCGGGCAGCCCGCGCGGACAGCGAGAGCTCCGCCGCCAGCGAGGCGATATTAACGGACATTCAGGTACTTGCGGGCAGAATACGACATTTCTACCCACAATGGCAAAAAATTACTAACGACGCGACTATATTGTCGTGGGTAAAAGGGCTTAAAATACCGTTCTCTAGAGTGGTTTATCAAAATGAACCTCTTGTCACTCGACCGCACAACGCGGAAGAGGACAAATACTTTTTAAAAGAGATCGAAAAGTTAATTATTATTATTAATTCGTGTCTAGGATATTTTTATTGGATAAACCAAATGGTGAAAAACGAATGATTCTAAATTTAAAACACTTGAATAAATTCATCGATACTTCACATTTTAAATTGGAAGACCTTAGAACTGCAATAAATTTACTAACCCAAAATTGCCACATGTGTTGTTTAGATTTAAAAGATGCCTATTATTCAATAAATATTGATAAAAATGACAGAAAATATCTTAGGTTCCAATACAAGTTTCAACTGTATGAATTTGCGGTTTTACCATTTGGTTTAAATGTGGCACCTTATGTTTTCACTAAGTTGATGAAACCAGTTATGCAGTTCTTGAGGCGTCAAGGTCATTTATCGGTTATATATCTAGATGATGCGTTATTACTAGCTGATACATATAAACAATGTGAGAAAAACTTATTGTCAACTATTGATTTATTTGAATCTCTAGGTTTTATCATAAACTATGAAAAGAGTCAGCTGATACCAAAAACGGCTTGTAAAGTTCTCGTTTTTTTATTAGATACGAATAACCTTTCAATCCTTCTTCCAGATAGTAAACGTTGTCTTATAAAAACTGAGTTATTTTTAGTTTAAATGACACAAAAATATGTTCCGTGAGATCTTTTGTGCGGGTAATCGGGCTACTTTGCTCTGCATGTCCAGCTGTAACATACGGCTGGATGCACACTAAATTATTTGAAAGGGTAAAATACTTGCAACTGAAAGATACGGAAGATTATGATAAAACCTTCATGATTCCAAAATATTTACATGATGATTTTACTTGGTGGTTGAACCATATTGACCATTCAGTGAATTTTATACGTAAAGCTAATTATGCTATTGAAATATACTCTGATGTATCTATGACCGGTTGGGGTGCTGCTTGTGGTAGCCAAAGAGCTAATGGATTTTGGTCCGCTGACGAAGCCAAGAAACATACAAATGAGCTGGAGCTTATGGCGGCTTATTTCGCATTGAAAATTTTCGGTGAAGATTTTTATGATTCGGAATTGCTTTTACTGCTATTGCATTCATAAACAGGATGGGTGGCATTCAGTATCCACATTTAAATAAAGTTTCGAGAGACATATGGGAATGGTGTGAAGCTAGACATAACTTCGTATTCGCTTCATACGTAACATCAGCTGATAATTCAGTCGCTGACTTTGAATCGAGGCAAAGAAATGATGATACTGAATGGCAACTCAATACTCTTGCTTACAGGACTATTGTACAGAAATGAGGCGAACCTGAAATTGATTTGTTTGCCAGCCGGTTAAATCACAAATGCTCAAAATATGTCTCTTGGCACGGAGATTCAAATTCGATAGCTATCGATGCTTTTACGATTAATTGGAAAGGGTTTTTATTTTACGCGTTTCCCCCCTTTTGTTTAATTTTAAAGGTATTGTCAAAAATTCTGTCGGAAACCGCCAGGGGCATTGTTGTGGTACCCAATTGGCCAAATCAACCTTGGTTTCCCTTATTTCATCGTTTACTTGACTCTGAGCTTATCATACTAAATGATAATCCAGGCTTATTGTCCTCTCCTTCCAGAGTTCAACACCCGCTCCACAAAACCATGTCTTTGATGGCAGGAATTTTGTCCGGGAAGCGTTAATAAAAAGAGGAGCTCCTATAGAAGCGTTAGATATATTACTTGATTCTGTCTCTAAAAATACCTTCAAGCAATATCAATCATGTCTGAAAGAATGGTACATTTTTTGTACCTAGCAAAATTATGATTACTTTGATTCGTCACCATTAATTATTCTAAAGTATCTCGCATCAATTTATAAGAAAGGTGGTAAATATGGGACTCTAAATACTCACAAGTCAGCTTTGGCATTTTTGTTAGGCCAACAAGTGAGTGATGATTTAATTTCAAGATTTTTAAAAGGAGTTTTCAGACGAACGCCTACTATGCCCAGGTATAATTTAACGTGGGATACGTCCATAGTGTTAAATCATTTGAATACATTAAATAATGAAAACATAACTTTGGAAACTCTTTCTAAAAAATTGATTACTCTATTAGCATTAGTGACAGCTCAAAGAATGCAGACTTTATGGATTATAAAAGTTTGTAATGTGGAAAAAACTGACACCAAAATATGTATTAAAATTCCAGATTTAATAAAAACTTCTGGTGTTAACAGAACTCAACCTGTTTTGGTGTTACCATTTTTTCTGGAAAATCCGGAAATCTGTCCGGCAAAGACACTTAATTATTATTTGGATAGAACAGAAAATATAAGAAAACATAATAATGTTGAGGAGTTATTTATCAGTTTTAAAAAGCCCCACGCCAGAGTATCATCACAGACACTTAGTAGGTGGTTAAAACTTATGCTTGAAGAAAGCGGAATAAACACATCCGTGTTTAACGCTTACATTACAAGGCATGCTTCGACTTCAACAGCTCAAAGGTTAAGAGTAAATCTTCAGTTAATACGAAAAACTGTTGGATGGAGTGGAACATCTAAAGTTTTTGCCAATTTCTACACTAGACCGGTCATTGATGATACTCTGGTCGAAGAAAATTATGCTAGATCAATACTGTCCTAGGTTGATACATAAATTTAATTAATGTTTCCAAAATGTACACTTTGTATGATTAAATCAAGGTTGGGTTATTAATATTTATTTTATTTCATACTCTGAACATCTACAAGTTAATATAATCTCTCGGAAGAACAAGTGAAGTATAATGATAATAATATAATAATATGAATATAATAATAATATGAATTACTATTGAACTTCCCTTAGGTAAGTTTCTTTTAATAGTTAATTATTACTATACACAGTGCTATCAAACGTGCAAATCTATGGCAATGTATGTTTTGCAAACTGAAATCCATACCAGTATTTAAATAAATATTTATTTTATCCTGTTTACTACTTAGGTACCTGCGATATACATACATACATACAGTCACGCCTGTTTCCCGGAGGGGTAGGTAGAGACCACGGACTTTCACTCGTTACGATGTACTGGATCATTTTCATATTTTGTCGCTTTATTCCGCCGATCGAACCTACTTCGTGTTTGCATGCGTATAACAATGTTTTTCTGTTGTATTTTAGCAAAACTAAAGTTCTCCATGGTTGACTTGACTGGCGTGACTACGCATCCAATGCAGTCTTGTACTACCGTACGCCCGCTGAAGAACTACTACCAAATACACAAACAGAGGCATCTCACTACGATGGTGACCTTTATTCCCATGTAAGACTCATTTCAATTCTATGTTTTATCTAAAATGCAAGAGTAAGTAAGGTTTTTTAAATGTTTCTCTTGTTTTATTTTAAATAAATTACACCATTCTAATATAATAGACAGCTCGCAAGTAGCATGTTACCCTACAAGATGTTGCCTCCCAAACCTTACGTGCGCTTTTAACGTAGTAAGTAAATGGATTGCAGGCCAGGCTCCTCGTTCGGATCAGAGTGTGTCAAAGACGATATCAAGTCACATTGCTGGCTAGAAGTGGTGCAGCAAGCACACGAATTAGAGCTATCATGCTCCTTCGGAAGGTAAGACTGTTTTTAGGGTTCCGTACCTCAAAAGGAAAAACGGAACCCTTATAGGATCACTTTGTTGTTCGTCTGTCTGTCAAGACCCTTTTTCTCTGTAACGCATGGAGGTAGCATGCTGAAATTAATATCAAATACTCAAGCCTGCGGTCCCATGAAGCTGTGAAAAAAATCAACCTTCTAAGTTAACGCAATCAAAAGATACAGTCATTAAAAAGGCTATTTTCATACAAATTGCCGATATCCGAAAACCTGAAGGGTACTTCCAGTTGTCCTAGAAACTTGAAATTTGGTATAAAGGTAGTACTTATAGCACAACCACCCAGAAAATTCTCAAAATCTTATGTTTTTGTCTGTCTGTAGATTTCGCAGACCAATATAAGTTGACCCGACTCTGCGTACATTTTGCTTAGGAGCAGGGCTCTGGTAACACTGGACTTCTTATAACACTGGGTAAAAGCGTTGAAATCTTTCTACGGAACCCTCGTGCGCGAGTCCGACTCGCACTTGGCCAGTTTTTATACCTGATGTAACTAGTGACTCTGTGATCTGTAGACCTCGCGGCCTCATTTTGGAACTTTTTTATTTTATTTAAAAAAACTAATCGACAAAATAAATCCTTTATAATTATCGAACCTGATCACTAAATTTGACGAAGATCGGATCTTTTTTGAAAATTTTTCGTTTTTTTTTTTGCTAGAGGTATCTACTTACTTAAAATGATGAGTATTTATACTATCGATTCTAATTGGTGAAAATAAGTGTCCTAAAATATTGTGTGCCATTTCGTTACCTTTTTCAAATACACTTATATGGGAGCAACGGAATGTAAGTACAAAAACCGGACAAGTGCGAGTCAGACTTGCGCACAAGGGTTCCGTATAAAGATTTTAACGTTTTTCCCCAGTGTTTTAAGAAATCTAGTGATAGCAGTGCCATGCTCCTAAGCAAAATGTACACAATGTGGGGTCATCTTATATTGATCTCTAAAATCTACAGGCAGACATAAAAAAATATTTATAAAAATTTAATATAAAATTTACATTAATATAAGAGCTATCTTCGTACTTCGTACCGCCAGCGATATCTGTTGAACCAGGTACGAACCAGCCCTGGGATCACAGCCCTTCTCCCGCATTCGTTGCCCTAAAGCCCTCACGAAGACCTTTGTCTCTGAACACCAAGTCCCCCCGTCTCCACCGCGACCGGAACAAAATCATACACAGGCGTCAAATTGTGGTACTTAACAAATTTAAGCCTTGCCGCGTTATCTGCAGCAGCACCGGCCCTACGCGTTGTGCTATCCAGATGAGTGGGAGCATAGGTGCTTACACAAGTCGCATCCCACAACAAACTTCGTCCTCTCGCCCACGGGACCAGCGTCAAGCCATCCGGCCTTTTACCATCGGTACGATTTAGTTCCTGAGGCTTCAGCACGCAAGGCAGATTCGCAGCTACCATTGCCCGACGAATGATTTCATTTATGACATGATGCCTCGGAAACCTACCAGCACACCGCACACAACTTGAACCGTGGTGCCCGTTCGACTCAACCATAGCCCCGCACATGCATCGATGAGCCTTACAGACGGCACACCCCAGTCTCAGCGCGGCTGCCACTCTGAGGGAATCGTTGTCGAGAAGAGTTCCCAAATGCGACGAGGGCAAAGCACGCAACCATGCGCCTGACTCTGGCTCCACAACAGCCTGCAGCCTAGCCACATCAACCCCCGACGCTGCCCCAAGCAAGCCATCGTAGGCCTGCTTGAACAAAATGTCGTCCCAAGCTCTCTGCTTCACAAGACAGTCGGGTCGCGCGTCACTCGAACACCTACTTGTCCACTCAGAAATGGCTTCTTCCACATACGGGACCCGGACGCTGCCACCATCTGCGCACGATATGCTAGTGACAAGTTCCAAAGAAGCATGAGCGGAAGCCAAAAATGCTACAAGTCCAAGATCGTGCACACGTCGAACGCCCAGACCTCCATAACGAATTGGAGGCTTAGCCTGAGTCCACTGCGTATCGTCAAAACAGACATTCAGAATTGACTCAAGACCTTGCTGAAGAATCTGGTCAAACTCTTCAATACGCTGCGGGAACAACCACGTTGGGGCTGTCCTAAGAGTATAGATAGACCATACGAGGCATCGCGAAACAGTTTCGCAACAAGACCAATGAAACATGCGCCGAGAGGTGCTTTAAATGTTGTAGGGATGATGACGGTGACGTAGCCTTCACATCCAGTGCATTCACCACCCCTTCCGAAAACAACGGTGCCTCAAGGAGAGAAAATGTCGCTTTGTCAATTATTTTCAAGCCAGGCAACAAAGACTGAAAACTAGAAGGAGACATCGCTGAGTTACACAAATACAATTCGCACTTCTCCGCTTTAACCTCCAGACCAATAGCTGATAAAGCTGGGATCAATTTACGCACATCATCCAGGACTACATCCGGACTCCCTCCCAATGTCCCATCATCTAGGTACCAGACGTTTAAGGGCGAATCCAAAGAGGTAACGACCTTTTGTATGGCCAAACAAAACGCTAACGGACCCAACGGATCTCCCTGTTGGGCACCAACCTGCGAAGATAATGAGTTGCCGTTATGAAAAAGACTACTTGGAGAAGCATAACACTGGTAGAGGAAAGGATATAAAGCAGGTACAAAATCCTTAACCTCGTTTAAAAGTGTATCTCTCTCCACACTATTAAAAGCATTTCTTATGTCGACTTTCAAGAGAATATTACCCGTGCCGTCATGCGCCAAAGCAGAAGAGCGCGCCGCGTGAATGGCCGCCTCACAGCCCAATGGCACGCCAAAACCCACTTGATGAGGCTGAAGATAATCCGCCATATCGTCCCTAACCGAACGACAGCCCAGCTTAGCAACGAGACGCCGTATTGTGTTCCCAACTGCAATAGGCCTAATGCCCCCATCCTTCTTCGATAACGCACACAAAGAAGCCCCGTACAAAAATGGACAAACCTCCCGGTTAACCATGCCTCTTAAAAGAAAATTGCACAGCTTAGTTAAAGACTCAAGCAATCTAGCCCATTTATTAAAAGAGGACGTCAATTCCTTTAAATGCTGAGATCGAAGCCCATCCAGGCCAGCTGCGGAACCATTATAAAAAGACCCCAGTGCCTCCCGCACCTCAGAAACCGAAACTGTTAAATAAGGATGAGACAGGTTCGGTTCTGTTGGGAACACCAGCTGTCTAGAGGGCGAAGGATGTTTCTTCGACAAAGCTGACAAAGTAATAATATTGTCAGGCGCAAGCGACGACTCTGACATCAAGAGCCGGACTGCACCCCTCAAGTCTCCATCGTGAACCTTAGCTTCCATTGCACGATAAATCGATGGCGGCTTACCACCAGGCTCGTCGGGAAAATACAAACTCGTATCTTTTGATTGACTTGTAAGTGTGATTTTTTCACAGCTTCAAGGGACTGCAGGCTTGAATATTTGATATTAATTTCAACCTGCTGCCTCCATGCGTTCCAGAGAAAAAATGCCTTAACACACAGACAGATAGACGGACAACAGAGTGATCCTATAAGGGTTCCGTTTTTCCTTTTGAGGTACGGAACTCTAAAAATGTATGAAAATTACAGGACAATTTTTTTCACTTAGGTATTAAAATCGATAGTAGCTACTCGTAGATATAACATAAAATATTCAAAATTTCAGATAAAAAAATCGACCAAGTGCTAGTCGGACTCGCGCACGAAGGATTCTGTTCTGATGTGAGGATCTATAAAAACGGCAAAAACATCATGTCTGTTTTATGGGAGCCCCGCTTAAATATTTATTTTATTCTGTTTTAGTACTTATTTCTTGTTATAGCGGCAACAGAAATACATCTATGAAAATTTCAACTGCTTAACTATCACAGTTCATGAGATACAGTCTGGTCGGAGCATATTCGTCACGACGATTAAGGTCAAAAGAAAGTTAAATGAAAAAATAGCAATAACTTAATAATTTATTGAATCAGGCGTTACTTTGCGGAGGTCCATATTTATGAACTAAAAACAATTACTTTGCTCACCCGCGACCACAAGTGAAAAATAGTTATATTTGTGCATAGGTGGGCACAGTTAATCAAAAAGTTAACTTCGTTAATCGTTAATTCGTTAATAAAAGTTAAAGTTAATCGTTAAAAGTTAACCACCCAAAACGTATACTGCTTTTGGCGCCCTTTGGAATGGTATACATAGGTAAATAGAATAGAAACGAGTAGATACGTGAGTAGCTGAGCATTCACGAACCTAATAAACCTTAATGAAATAAATTGTACACTTAAATTCTATATTTTTATCTTTACATCTTCCCCATGCGTATTTTACTATAGTAAGTACTATATTAATACTTCTATATCAATTGTATTATAGTAATATACGGAGCGAATACTTATTATTTATACAAGTGCGGAAATTTTGCAATTCCCAAAAACTGTCTGTCTGTGTGTTTTTTTTTGCATTATTTGCATGTCCATGTTCTGCTAAAAGTGCTGTTAAAAGGCTGGTAATGATGGTGATCAAGCATATTCACGTTATTATTATTATTATAGCTTTATTTCTCACACAACAACATTATACTTTGCTACTTAAAATTTGAGTAATTTATAATGTATGATCCCTTCGGGTAAAAGCCTCCTCCATCTCTATTTCTCTCACGTTGCCTATCATGAATATAAGTATAATTAAAATTATCATTTCACAGTGGCTCTTTCTGAGCACTTGCATTGTAAAATATTTTAAATCTTGTTCATCTAGAAAAGCTGCATAAACTATAAATGGGACTAAGGTCAATTGGTGTCAACTGTCCCACGATATTTATTTATTTTATTTAAATATAAAAATAAAAGATGAACTATAAACTTAGTCCGTTAAAAATGGCGCAAACGCTAAAGAGTCAGGTTATAATAACTTGTCGTATTCATATTCACTAGCATAGACCAAGTACCTAATCAACAGGGCCGCTTTATTTTTAAGAGTTTCTCGGTTCTGGATTCTTGCTCTTTTGGGCAACAGCGTCACATGGTGCCGCGCCATGGTGCCCCCGTGGCGAATAGTTCAAACAAATAATGACAACATGTCATCAAACAAATTGACTAAAGTTAACGGAAGTTCAATTTAACGGAACTTAACAAGAGCGGTAACATTTTTCTGAGTTAACTTACAAGTTAATCCGTTAAGCATTTTGTTAACTTCGTTAATTAACGATTAACGAGTTAATGCCCACCTATGTATCTGTGTGGAGGTGTTGCATGGAAATGGAAACATACATTTGCCGCACAGATATAACTATTTTTCATTTGTGGTCGCGGGTGAGCAAAGTAATTATTTTTAGTTCATAATAACTTAGTAATAAAAACATTAGCGTAAAATCTGATAACTGGAAATTGTTAAGAAAACCTATTCCTTAGCATTAGGTTGTCAAAATATGGTACATCCCAATTGCCGCGTCTCCCTTTTCAAAGGTCTTTTAACTACCTATGCACCGAACATTACTCAGAATATGTACTTACCTATTTCATTTTTATTGGTTTCAGCGTTCCTGTTGATGAGCCTATAGTGTTGGCGGAGGACGGTTTCGCCGATAACGCGCCGCCAAAAGAGTTTATCGAACCTTTGCTGCCACCCCCCAAGGAGGATACGGGCTTGGATGTAGACCTTTCAGATTTCGATGATGACGATAGGTAGTATATCTTAGATTGATACCCGGTCAATTTCTCTCATTAGAGAGAACGCCCATCTAACCAGTGCATAATTTAGCTTCTATTAGAATTGAGTAAAGAACTCCTAGAAGAAGACTACCTAGTCCTTAAATTGCTTTTTACTGGTCCATAAAAATTGAAATGTAATCTGAATTCAGTATTAAATATTCTTTTTGATTATTTGTAGTGTCTGCGATACAGCATCAGTCGCCTCAGATCTGACAAGAATGTACGTGTCGGATGAGGATGAAAAATGCCAACTGCCGCCTCGGCCAAGGGGTAAGATGCACGGCCCCTCGCCGATGGACTTGTTCCCTGAGATTCCGATGACTAAGACTCAGTAGGCCAAAATTCTCGATCAATAATCTTGTTGAGGAAATGTATCAAATATCAAACTTTATTTGGCCTTTGACTTTTGGGATACTGCCGAAGGTGCCTCTGCATCCCCATAGGTATACCTACCTACTACCTAGTCTGAAATTTTCCAATTCAATGACGATTACAGTTAAGAACTTTAAGTATAAAATAGTGTGTAATGGATGACATTTAATGCAGTGTAAAAGTGTAGTTTAATAGTTTATTACGTAGAATTAAATGGCTGACGTTTTGTATTTTACTTAGATTATACGTCATATTATTTAAAAATATACCACTGCGTTAGCTAAAATCAGAACGCAGCGCAATCATCTTATCTTATGGTAGGTTTTAAGTTTAGAGCTAGGCTCCAGTCCAGATTTATGGTGTGAAAGTAGGTGGGTACTTTAAGCTTTTGAACGCGGATCGCTTGTGCGGTAACTACATGCCCATATTGCATATACTTCTTTAGGGTTCAGTAGTCAACAAGGAATCCTTATAAGTAGTTTTACCATTCCCGTCCGTCTGTCCGTGGCAATCATGGCATAGCTCAGATACTCTTGGTACTAGAAAGCTATAATTTTACAAGCATGATGTACAGTATATTAATCACGCCGACAAAGTGGTAAAATAAAACAGATTTTTTGCGGAGCGGACACTTGACTCCAACAAAAATGAGTACTTCAAAGCTAAATATTCCGCAAACCAATCCCTTAATCGAAAAATGATCTTCCAACGCCCCCAATATTTTTAAAAGACCAATTTAACAATGGGGTAGACGAAAAATAAAAAAAAACATCCAGACTTTTAAGTGTAGGTACCCCAAAAAAATGTTTTTTCAAGCACTTTGTCGGCCTAATTAATATGTACGAGTTCCTTCTTGCCATTTTGACTTCGAAACCCT
The DNA here is from genome assembly GCA_963691665.1 of Clepsis dumicolana. Classification (NCBI taxonomy): domain Eukaryota; kingdom Metazoa; phylum Arthropoda; class Insecta; order Lepidoptera; family Tortricidae; genus Clepsis; species Clepsis dumicolana. The sequence goes on along the minus strand of OY829507.1, from coordinate 10,698,883 downwards.
AAAAATGACTTTAGCATAGTCGGTGGCGATTCTCTCCAGATCCCGCTAAACCCGGAGCAGAATCGCTGCTCATCTTCAAACTTAAAAATTGTATTTATTTATGTTTATTGCTCGCCTACCAAATTTCATGTATAATTATGTTGGTTTTTGAAGATGTTTCAAATTTTTAACTCTTAACGACATCGAATTCGATATCGGAAAGTTTTCGTTACTGCTGGCGGCGAGCAGTCGACGACATGCTGGCCATTTTCTACGGTTTCTGAACGCATTATAGAGGACTTATTTATGATATGTGTGTAGATAAAATTGATTTCGAAATCAGCTATAAATTTGTGTTAGTAATAGAAATAGCATAAGAGTTATTGAGGGTATACCTAGTGTTAAGTAAATAAATAATTAGTTTTAAAATCTCAAACAAGTTTTATTTCGATATTCAACAATCCCTTCTATTGTTAAAAATGGTAAATATTAGCTTATATTTCTTATACACCTAGTAACAAACAATGTTCACAATTAAATAACAACAAACAACACACGCATCAATCATGATCATGACACTTTGTCAAACCTGTGAAAAAAAAACCGTTCTTGGGGAACAGTTTAGTTTCCTAGCGGCACTACTTCATAATTCTACATATCTTTCTATAAAAAACTTTTAATTGCGTCGTATATTTTTGATTCACCGTAGTTATTTCCGTCTTCGTCGCCGGTGTATCCATAATGGCCGCCAACAGGAGCGTCGTAGGAACTGCCTGGAGATCCTTGAGAATAATCGTTCCCGTGACTTCTCAAATGCTGATTGTTACCGTGATTGAATCCTCCCAATTGTGCATGTTCAGGGTACGGTGCAAATGAGTGTTCTCCACCAGAGGACGAGTCGTGAGATGGAACTTGAACCTTGTAAGAATCGTCCTGGGTTTCTATTTCGTCATGTCGATCGCCATTGTTGGCATGGCCGCCGACGTGGCTGGGTTTGAACTCTACCTTTTTCGCGGCCGGTAGTTGCACGATATGTGGCACTTGGACAGGATACGGTTTGTTGACGTGCACAGGATACGGGACTTTTTCGATTACTTTCACTGGGTATGGCACTGGAATCTTGACTGCGATAGTTTTTGTGATTTTTATTACTTTAACAGGTGTTTCGTGTTGTTCGACATGTTGACCTAAGTCTTGAAGGTCTGTTTCGTAATGCTCCACTGGGATAATATGAGTGTGTTCTGAAGCGAGTGTGTATGTGCACAAAAGTAAAATTAGGAGCTTCTGAAACAAAAAATAAAACAGTTGAGTGCCTGCAAATTAACTGATTAAGTTAATTTATTGAATCAGGCGTTACTTTGCGGAGGTCCATATTTATGAACTAAAAAAACAATTACTTTGCTCACCCGCGACCACAAAGCGCGCGTGAGCAAAGTAATTGTTTTTTTAGTTGATTAAGTTAGTCGCGGACAAAGACATGCCATACATGGATAGTTAACCGATGCGTGTATGAAAGGGATGAATTATGTCTGCTATAACGCTAGTGTGATAGGACCACTGAACTTCTTACGTCGGTACATTATTTAGCAAAAGGAAGAGTAGTCAGTAAAGTTTAGTAATCATGTAATCAAGATAAAAAAACATTACAATCACATTCACCTCTGCTTCAGTTCAAACTTCCGGATTATTATCTAATGATTCTATTGCGCGGTCGCCGTGAACACATTCCAATCTCTTTTAATAAATAAAATATCCATATGAAGGTCATCAATAAGGATTGACGATTAACAGCTTTCTCTAGCTCGTAAAATAACAGTTTAGCGATTTGCTAGTATTTATTAACTAGGCAGGTGGTGTCTAATTTGCGGTCATGGGATATTCAGTATGCTGAACGATTGTATTGGATGTTAAGCCATACGAATAAATACATTAATGGGACATACTTATATGTATATCAGTATTTACCGAGCTGCGAGCCGGCAGTAAGTCAGCCAAATGGCTGATTTGGTTAAGAGGTTAGTATATCTTAGTCCATTAAAATAATAAAGTGTTCTTATAGGCTTACTCTACGAAGGGGAATATAGAGTACCTAGGTACCTACCAGCCCAAGCCCGAATTTGTCATCTTGGCTAGTTTTATTGTTCAGTTTTCGTAAATGGGTTATAAAAATTGGTAGTCTTTATGTATGTAGACTGTTGATGTTTTAGGTACTATGGTTAAAACTAATTTACTTAATTTATTCATTGTAACTACACCTAAATGTTCCTATGTAAGTATAAAAGAACCATTTTTAAATTCCTAAGCAAGCTAAGTAATAGGTTAGGTTAGGTTAGTAATTTTTGGGTAAAGGTTGAAATAAAACAGATCACTCACTATATACCTAAGTTTAGCCTGACATGTTTCGGTCTAATTCGTAATCCTTCCTCTGGGAACTTCCTCACGGTAGTTTCATGTTAATAAAAACCGGCCAAGTGCGAGTGGGACTCGCGCACCGCGGGTTATTTTATATTGGCCTGTGACCGATACAAACAGACATAAAAAAATTTAAGGTACCTTCATACCAAATTTCAAGTTTCTAGGATAACTACCTTTTAGGTTTTCACAGTGCGGCAATTTGTATAGAAACAACCTTTCTAATGACTGTCTTTTAAATGCGTTGACTTAGAAGTTTGATTTCTGCACAGCTTCATGGGACTGCAGGCTTGAGTATTTGATATTAATTTCAGAATGCTACCTCCACGCGTTCCAGAGAAAAAGGGTCTTGCTTGACAGACAGTCAGACGGACAACAAAGTGATCCTATAAGGTTTCCGTTTTTCCTTTTGCGGTTAGGAACCATAAAAAGGTTGAAACCCTGAAAAAAAAAACTGGTAGGTACCTACTACGTGATCAAAATCAAATTCCTCGACACTACGCACCTATCGATAACTTTGCATTAGTACTTTACTTAGGTAATATTAGTATCTGAATTTAATAGAGAGAAAAGAAATCACTAACCGTCATTTTGACTGCTTGCTCACGTACGTCCACTTAGCTCTTACTTAACTACAGAGTGACAACAAGAGCAATGGTTGCCTTATATATTGGACAATCCCTATGGCGAGAGACAGGCGGCTGCAGCAGATTCGGCGCTTACTTTCTTTAGCGGTCGCCGGCGGTTCCGCAGCGCCGGGCAGTGCCCGCTGCCCGGCCCGGCACTTCACCGACGCACCACAGTACACGCTATTGTACCTAATTTCCTCGCGCAATTTACATCTTTCTCAATTCATGTTGCAACTATATTGATTTAGTTCGCTCTATTTTATAGGCACTATTTAGGTGGCAACGATAGCCAATACCGTTTATGAACTTTGAATGAAGTCGACATGTACTTAGGTATTTAGTTTTAAATAAGTTCAATTGCATATTAATGTATGTAATAGCTACTTAAGGATTCTCCTAAATAAATGTATATTCCACACAGCTTTTTTGCCCCGCTCCCCTAGTGCCCCTACCTCGTATAGCCTTGATGATTACCTTGACTCGACTGCTAACCCCCTCAAACTTTTCAGTGAAATTTAGCTTATTTTGTTTGTTAGGTAAATAAAATGAGAGTCTTTCAGTGTGTTTTTATTTTTATTCAAATTCATCAAGATCTAGTTTAGTTGTTTATTTTTTAAGACTGGTTATAAGGTCAAATTCCTCTTAGCATTTCCTAGTGTTTTTTCTACCATTGAAACCACAGAACTAAGTATATGGAGTAGAATGTCGGGCTAAACTCGACTTATATACGTGAGTGATCCGTTTTATTTCACTAGAATGAAAGTGTTTATCGATGGTTTATAGTTCTATGGGAAACGAACGCGTAACATTTTTCGTAAGTACTTTGACGTCACGAGTAAATTTCAGTGATGGGAAACCAAGAAGCTTCTTGTGGGAAACATGAGCCGCGTGAAAACGATTCAAAAACATCGATTAGCACGCGGTAAACCGATTCTAGGCATCGCTCCCACACGGCGCCGTCGTCAGTCACGAACAAAAAAAACCGGAGAAGCGCGAGTCAGACTCGCGCACGGGGGTTCCGTTCAAAGATTTTAACGCTTTTCCCCAGTGTTTTAAGTTGTTCAGTGTTAGCAGAGCCCTGCTCCTAAGCAAAATGTACGCAATGTGGGGTCATCTTATATTGGTCTGTGAAATCTAACAGACAGACATAAAATTTTAACATTTCGAGAATTTTCCGAGTAGTGGTAATTGTACGCATAAAAAAACCGCTAATCTCGCTATTTTATTGTGTACATTGCATAAAAAATAGCTTGGTAGCACAGTAAGTATATATATATAAGCTAAAGCAGTACAGAAACTACGTACAAACGTTCTACGTACGAAATGACACGCACACAGACGTACGTCTTTACAAGGCTACTATGTAGGCATCGCGGTGCTGTCAGTCGCGGGTGCCGCGTCGAGACGAGTGGCGACTCTTTGTGTTTAAAACCTACTAGTTATTAGATAGGTGGTAATAACTTAATGATGAATAACGGTAATAGCACAGTGTAAAGAGCTTATACCTACCAGTGGTCCGACGCCTTTGATGTTTGCGTAAATGCCGACACCGCAACAGGGACCGGAAAACCCTATCATTCGGCTAAGCCGTTCGAAACGGTAGCCCGATGAAGGGGCTACCGCATCGATACGGTAGCCCCTTCAACGGGCTACCCTAATACCCGTATAACCCGTACATATTCGGGTAGCCCTAATCGTAACAAGAGGTAACCGCTTACCCGTATTTATTAGGTTTGGGTTAATCATATGCTAAGCGGTTACCTTCGGTTTAGGGTAGCCCTTTCACCCCGCTCCGCCGCGCGCCCGTGTTTTCGCGAAGCGAAACTGTACATTAGTATGAAAACGGAAAGGAACTATGTACGAAGAGAACAATCAATTTATATTTTAAACTTTCCGTACTTATATAGGTAAGTATGTACTTACCTACTTAAAGTTTCTATTAACCGACTTCAAAAAAAGAGGAGGTTCTCAATTCGTCGGTTTTTTTTTAGTAAGATATGGGTCATTTAACATGAAACTACCATGAGACTCAATCATAATCATAAATAAAAACGGACCACTCACGTATATAAGTCGAGTTTAGCCCGACTTGTTTCGGACTAATTCGTAGTCCTTCCTCTGGGGTTTGTAGTCGCGCGAGCTGAGCCGCGGCACGCAATGTGCGTCACGCCGCCGCTGGGTCATGCGCTCCCAGAGGAAGGACTACGAATTAGTCCGAAACAGGTCGGGCTAAGCTCGACTTATATACGTGAGTGATCCGTTTTTATTTCATTATAAGATATGGGTGACATTTTCTAGTTTTCCGGGGATGTTGATTACGAAAATGACACCCATTTTCAAGTCCAAGATGGCGGACATATTTTTTTGTTGAAAATCGACATGGGTGTCATTTTCTATATTTTCAGGGGCGCGGATTCTGAAAATGACATCCATTTTCAAATTCAAGATGGCGGACTTTTTACATGAAACTACCGTGAGACTCAATCATAGTGAAATAAAAACGGATCACTCACGTATATAAGTCGAGCTTACGTACGTTAGTCCGAAACATGTCGGACTAAGCTCGACTTATATACGTATGTGCAATGTTTTTTGTGCAAAATCGATATGGGTGTCATTTTCTATGTTTTCACGGGCGCGGATTCTGAAAATGGCACCCATTTTCAAATCCAAGATGGCGGACACATTTTTTTGTTGAAAATAGATATGGGTGTCATTTTCTAGTTTTCCGGGGATGCTGATTACGAAAATGACATCCGTTTTCAAATCCAAGATGGCGATCCAACCCATATCGATTTTCAACAAAAAAAATGTGTCCGCCATCTTGGATTTTTTAAAACCCTTGGGCTACCGGGTATTAAGGTAACCGGTTCCGGTCCCTGTACCGCAACCGCATGGCCCAAGCACCAAGGAGGGCGAAAGTTCCTAACTAATCGGGCAGTGGCGGTGTATGCAAGGGGGCACGCCCTGCCCGCTCCGCACCCCGCACCCCACGCACGATTGACCTGTCTAGAGGCCTTCGTCGGACGACTGTATAGACTGTGGTAATAGCATAGTGACATAACTTATTTACTTTTTATTAAGTAATTTAATTCGAATTGTAATCAATGGAATAAAAAAAAAATCAATCTAAGATTGCAGATTGGGATTGGGTTTGTAATTTTTGTAATATCGTGTAATTTGGCAGCGATGAGCTCGAATTTGACCTTACTGTTTGAATCCAAGATGGCGGGTGACAGTTCGTCATTTTTGAACACTAAAAATGGTCATGGGTGTCGATTTCACATAATTTGGCAGCGGTGAGTTCGAATTTGACATTATTTTTTGGATCCAAGATGGCGGATGACAGTTTGGCATTTTTAGTAACTAACAAAAACAAAGCTTTCTTAAAATGTTGAAGATTATTTAATTACACAATTTTGTTTGTAAACTAGTCAATTCATTCGATTATTTGATCATTATAAAACCCAAATAAGGTAATAAGGTTACGGAATTCCGTAAGTTTACGTTTCAGACCCAAAAACAAGAAAACTATAAACTATTGCAAACATGTCATCAAATAAACATCAATGAACTGCAACCATCGGGTCAGCTGTTATATCATTAAACTTTATCATCAGCGTCAAACCGCTAAAACAGTAGCGTATGAGTCGTGTGCCCACAAGCGCCGCATAGATTTTTCATAAGGATTTTATAAATTATGGGTAACTGTTTTCATAATAAATTGTTTAAATTATTGTAGTAGATTTTGAAACAAGCAGATTAGATAAAGTTTCATGACGTTTCAGTTACTATATGGTAAATGACTGGCAATTTACTGATTGCCTTAATTAGGTTCAATAAAACGAGTCATGGTCTTAAAAGCGTATGAATTACGGAATTGAGGAAAATAAAGGGTTTTTTATTTTGCATTTTCCAAGGATTAAGATGAGATAAACTAACAAACTTTACTGTTACGAGTACGATGTGCATAGTTTCTTGGGATCAAATTACGTAGTATGGTTTTATTTAATCTTTACTATAAAACAGATGTCCATATCGAACAATTTTTTCTACTTTTTGAACCACAAAAAACCTCTGCAGGAAATCACTAATTTATTAGCTGAAGATCGATGGTTTAGTATAATTTATGGGATCTATCAATGACATAATCATATTACTACAGAATTCAAGTAATTTCAAATAATTCAAAAGTGTCAATAGTTAAAATTTTACCACTTTCTGACTTCCGTGATTACCTGCACTGCTTTTTGGTTGTGTCTCTTATTACGGTATAGTAAGGTCGTAATTGTATTCTTAGTTTTCGAGAGATTAATCAGTATTTTTAACATGAAACTACCGTAGGACTCAATCATAATGAAATAAACGGATCACTCACGTACATAAGTCGAATTTAGCCCGACATGTTTCAGACACATGATGATTAGTCCGAAACATGTCGGGCTAAGCACAACTTATATACGATTTGACAACCGGATGGCCTAGTGGTTAGCGACCCTGACTATGAAGCTTGAGGTCCCGGGTTCGAATCCCGGTCGGGGCAAATGTTTGTATGATGAATACGAATGTTTGTTCTCGAGTCTTGGATGTTTAATATGTATATAAGTGTGCAGAACGGCTGTTTATTATTACTACGGATACAACTACAGCGCTAGAAATAAGTCCGTCCACATAGCTATAAGTTATTTAAGTAAATAAAAGGTCTTCTTGTCCATTCTTTCATTCCAGCGTACCTAATAGGTGTTCTAAATTAAATATTAAATCTAAATAGATAAATATGTAATTAATAGGAAAGAACAAACGGACGCCTATTAGATACGCACAGTGCAGGCATCGAATCGCGACTGAAGGCGACCGCAGGGCGCGCGCATTTTATATTTATACTCCGGGTGTGGGGGGAGAGGTACGTAAATATAATCGTGATGCGCGCGCCGCGCGCGCTCAGTCGGCGCAAGCCGTTCAGACGATGCTAACTGCAGCGGAATGAAATAACAAATAGTTAATAAATACGTAAGTTTCAATAGTTTTAAGCCAAATTGTAGATTAAGTTTAAGATTGTTACACAATAAAACTGATGTGTGGTGGGAGGAGTAGAACTTGGTAGTGGGGATAAGCCATCGTATAAAAGAGCACAGATTGCCGTATAGAAACACTTACAATTCATTTACCAGACAAGCTCCGACACAATAATACGTCGTCCTGCCAAATACTAAGCTCTACTCTCGCCCCAGCTTGAAGTAATCGACTTTCGCGTTTTTCTTCGAACCAAATAGGTGCATCCCGCACAATAAGTATGTATTTATCTATATAAGTATGTTTATCCGATGTCTAGTATCCATAGTACAGGCTTTGCCTAGTTTGGGACTAGGTCAATTGGTGTCAATTTGTCCCATGATATTTATTATTTATACGTGAGTGATCCAATTATTTCACTAAGATTCATCAGTAGTTTTGGGTAATTTTTTGCTAAAATACTTAAAGCACATTGATTTTTGTGATAAAATTTTGTAATTTATATGCACTTAGGGGAGACTAGGGAAATTCAGAATGACCTATATTATTCCGGTTGTCCCCCACGGGGTCAAGGGCGTGGAGATAACTGAAAAATCCAAAATTTTATGCAAAACTCCCTTTCAAACGGATCACACGGTACCACACGCATCCAGTGTCCCCAATCTCCCCTAGTTAGCTAAAAGTTTTTTTTTTGTTTAGAATGTAATGTATTAAAAACATTTTATTTCAGATCATATCACATTCGTTTTAAAATTTTCTATTTCATTAATATTATAGGGATTTATTGCATATAGGGGAGTTACCCGCACGTATTAACGGGATTACCAACACGGCCAAATTTTATACCGCAATAACGGACATCTACGAGGTCCACAAAAACAAAGATTAATCATAACAAAAGTAATTCAATACATAATTATTATATGTCATTCTATACTCTGAAAGCCTATCATTATATGTGAATCAATTTATATTAGCTGAGATTTATGGTTTTACTGGAAATCACTTGAAAAGTCAAAAATGCCTTAATACTCCGTAATTCCGTACACTTCCCTTAAACGTTTTAATAAATAAAAACCTATTAATTTTGTAATAATTAAGAGTGACAACCCTAATGCTCTAATGATAACTAGCTAGTTATCTCAAAAAAGGCTTAAATAGCTGAGATACAGAGCTAACTCCACAAAAACTTTTTTAATTTTACACCCTAACGCTCAATTGGCGCTTACGTCATCATCTCAACAAAAAGGCCTAGTAGTGCTTTTATTTTTATTGACTTGGGACTTCCAAAAAGTCGCTTTGAAAATTCACCCACCTACACACTTTCATTCTAGGTAATCGATATTTATAGTTCTGTGATTGTGAAACTCACTTCAAATCAAATATTGAAAACATGTTAAGTACATACACGGTGGGAAATACCTAATTTATTTCGCATAGCTTGGTGCGTGTGAGGACAATAAAATAGACTAAAATGTACTGAGATGACAGATGTCCCACGCACCAAGCTACGTATAATCGTCCCACGATAACTCTGCATAAGTCATCTGTGGTAATAGTTTTTTCATGTCACGACATTTCTTTAATTAGGTATAATTACTAGTGATCATAGTAGTAACCAAAAGTTGTTGTTTTTAGGGTTCCGTACCTCAAAAGGAAAAAACGGAACCCTTATAGGATCACTTTGTTGTCCGTCTGTCTGTCTGTCTGTCTGTCAAGACCCTTTTTCTCTGGCTGGAACGCGTAGAGGTAGCATGCTGAAATTAATATCAAATACTCAAGCCTGCGGTCCCTTGAAGCCGTGAAAAAATCAACCTTCTAAGTCAACGCAATCAAAAGATACTTACAGTCATTAAAAAATCTATTTCCATACAAATTGCCAATTTCCAAAAACCTAAAGGGTACTTCCAGATGTCCTAGAAACTTGAAATTTGGTATGAAGGTAAGTAGCTCTTATAGCACAACCACTCCGAAAAGTCTCAAAATCTCAAAATTTTATGTCTGTCTGTAATACAGATTTCACAGACCAATATAAGTTGACCCCGCACTGCGTACATTTTGCTTAGGAGCAGGGTTCTGCTAACACTGGACTTCTTAAAACACTGGGGAAAAGCGTTAAAATCTTTCTACGGAACCCTCGTGCGCGAGTCCGACTCGCACTTGGCCGGTTTTTTTTTTAATATGGCTCTGTCCATTGGAGGTCAATTTTACCAGTGTTTAGTAGGTTTTGCCGTTGTACGGTAAACAATCTAGAAAACGAAATATGAGAGGTATTTTAATGGTGAATGGTGGATGAACGATGACCTGTAGTTTAATCTCACAGACATCATTAATCTGAGTTTAATCTAATCAAAAGTTCAAAACGTGTTGTTTGACTATAAATGAGTGTTGCCGTATACTTATAAACTCTATTTCTACGTTGTCAGTTCGTTGCAGAGTTATTGTGGGTTGATTCTATGTGTCTATGTGGCTATAGCAGTTTTTCTACTCCTATAATATACCCAATCAAAAAGATTGTTTCCATACAAATTGACGTACTGTGAAAACCTAAAGGGTACTGTTTCCAGTTGTCGTAGAGACTTGAAATTTGGTAAGAAGGTAGCTCTTGATTATAGCATATTTAATTACTTACTCAGAAAAATATCAAAATCTTAAATTTTTATGTCTGTCTGTATACATCACAGACCAATATAAAATGACCCCACACTGCGTACATTTTGCTTAGGAGCAGGGCTCGACCTAATAACACGGGAAAAGCGGGAAAAACTTTGAACGGAACCCTCGGTGCGCGAGTCCAACTCGCACTTTTTTTTAAAATTTTTTAAACATGCCATTTGAACAAGCTATTCGAGCACATAAATATAGTAAGTACAGTACTTACCGTAGTTTTTTTTATGTCGCAAGTATGGTTACCACTATAGTAGTTTATGCAACTGCTACATAATGAGTGTTTTAAGGCCTAATTATGTGGAGTTGCATACATTACTTTATCTACACACATATTATAAGTACTCTAAGATGGGTTCAGAAGCTGAAGGCATATATCATACCCATATCTGTCACGAATTTGACTGTTTTTCTTTTTACTAATAGACAAACATACCGAGCTGACGTTTCGTAAACTGTTTTTATTGTAAAAAAAAATATATCACATTATTATTTATACATGTCGGGCCGAACATGACTTATATACGTGTGTGATCCGTTTTATTTCACTATTATTGTAAATTACGTTGGTTTTCAAATTTGAAACATCGAATTCGATATCGAAAAGTCATTACGACATCGAATTCGATATCATAAAAAGCAAAAAATACGTGTCCAATAGTTTTTTTTTCGATAATCTATATGACGGACTAATTCGAAATTTTACTTTTTTACCCAGAGTAGGTACACATAGCTATAGAGATTCTTTCTTTCTTGTATTGTAACGAGGCTAGTATAGCCGTTACAAACCTTAGTCTACTTATCGATTAACTTTAAAAAAAAAACATATTGAGTTCTGTTCTTTCTAAATTTCAAATTCAATATTCATTTCTTGTTTCTGATCCTTTGGCTTTTATTTCATTCGCTCTCCAGTTTTACCAGCGTACGGTCGTACTTGTGGACGTGTGTCTGAATCCTTATCAGTTTTTCAAGTTCTGTAAGCCTATAGCCAAAGGCTTAGTGCTAATAAGTGTAGTATTGTTACGTGAACTTTCGTATTATACAACCTAACTAAAGTTAAAAACTGCTGTTATCTGCAATACTGCAAAAGGCACAATCGTAAGTGTTAACCCATATGTTTTCCGCAATTTTAACAGTCGCGGACCAGCCAAAGCTTTCGTCAATAGATCGGCTTCCATATCTTCAGTCCGGAGATAATTGACCTCCAGTACTCCTTCTTGAATGCAGTTCCGAATGAAGTGCATCTTCAGGTCAATATGCTTTGACTTTGAAGTCACCATGGCGTTTTGACTTAGTTTGAGGGCGGCTTGATTGTCATTCAGTACGACAATTCGTTCGTAGCTGGCTCCTAAGTCTTTATACAGACTTTTTAGGTGGATCGCTTCCTTAGCACTCTCAGTTAAGGCGACATATTCAGCCTCAGCTGTCGATAGGGCTACGCTTCTCTGCTTTTTAGACATCTAACTAATAGCTGTCCCAGCATATTTAAAACAATAGCCCGAGAAAGATTTTCGATTGAGCCTACATGCGCCCCAATCTGCATCTGCTAACCCATACAGATCTTGACCAGTTTTTCTAAAAATTAGGCCGACGCTCTTCGTTCCTTTTAGGTAACGCAGTACTCTCTTTGCACACTTGAAATGCTCTTCCCCATAGCAATCGTTAAATTGAGAGAGATAGCTTATAGCATACATTATATCTGGACGAGTTGCCACTGCTATATACATGAGAGTACCTATTAAGTTCTTGTATGGAAGGTTTAGCCTATCATCTCTTTCACCTTTCTCTAGTGTAAGACCTGGCTCTATAGGCGTAGTTACAGGTTTGCAGTCTTCCATTTTAAACTTTTTGAGAGTTTCTTCTATGAACTTCTGTTGGTTTAGTTTAATTTCACCTCCTTTGTAGGTTACATCAATACCAATCAAGCGTTTAGGCGTTCCTAAATCTTTCAATTCAAATTTCATGTTTAACAGGTCTTTTACTTCTTGGAGCTTTCTTGGACATGAGTAGGCAATTAAAAGGTCATCGACATAAATTGCGATTATTATTTTAACTCCTCTTTTCTCTAGTAGGTATACACATGGGTCAGCTTCTGAAGCTTTAAAACCTATGTTCTTCAATTCTGTGTCGAGTTTCTCATACCACTGCCTCCCTGCCTGCTTAAGTCCATATAGAGCTTTTATAAGACGGCAGACTTTCTCTTTTGAATTAAATTTTATGTCTTTTAACATGTTAACTGTTTTATTGTATAGCGTCAGATCTTCGTTTTTACTTTCTTCGACCATGATTTCTGTCAGGTATTCTTCTAAATAGTCTGGGTATTTCATTACTATTTTTTCTTCTAATTAACCATTCAGGTATGCTGTTGTCACATCCATCTGGTTCAATCTTAACCCTTCTTCTATTGCTATTCCAACGACAGATCTGATCGAACTTAGTTTAGCAACGGGAGCGTACGTTTCATTGTAGTCAACTCCTGGTCGCTGAGTGAACCCCCGTGCTACGAGTCTGGCCTTCCTTGTAATGCTTTTATCCGGTCCTACTTTATTTCTTAGAACCATCTTGTAGTCCACTACTTTCATATCTTTACTTTTTTTTTCTATTTTCCAGGTTCCATTCTTGACATGCGCTCTTATTTCGGCTTTTATTGCATCGTGCCAGTAATCATCATCTTCATTTTCTTCAGATAACTAGGATATTTCTGAAAATAAATGACTTTCTTCAGTCTCGTTCAGTACAAAATCTTTAGTCCACGCTGGTTGGTGCCTTTCTCTTTGTGGCCTCACATTTCCAGGTGTCTCTACAATTTCTGATGCGTCATCATAAGACTCTATTTCGTCTGCAGAAGAGGCGTCATTTTCTCGATTGTTTGGATTTTGTAATGTACTTTCATTTTTGTTCTCTATAATTTCAATTTCTATTTGTGGTATATTTTTGTTTCCTTTGTTTTTACCTTTCTTTTTGTTTTCTTTTTCAGGTATAATCGAGTTCTGTCCATTTTCATTTACGAGTTCTTCGTAGTTCTGATGTCCTTTGTCAAAGTACATTTTATCTATGACTTTTATATCCCTGCTGGTTATCACATCATCATCTTCAGGTATGTAGACTCTGTAAGCCTTTGAGGTAATCGAGTATCCCATTAATACACCTTCTTTTGTGTTTTGGGTAACCTTTCCTCTTTTGTTCTTTTTCAGTACGAAGGTCTTCCTTCCGTATATACGTAAAGATGATGTGAACATGGTGTTCGGCCAACCCACTTCTGAAACTGTGTATTGCCGTCTAGGGCTTTAGAAGGGCTGCGGTTTATTAGGTAGTTTGCAGTAGCTACCGCTTCCGCCCAGAGCTTTTTGGGTGCATTGGCTTCAATCAACAGACATCTGGTTTTATCAAGCAACGATCGGTTTTTTCTCTCGCTAATCCCGTTTTGTTGAGGAGTATAAACGGTGGTCAACCTTCTTTGGATGCCGTGCGATTTGAGATAATCATCAAACTCCTTATTGCGGTATTCTGTACCATTGTCCGATTGCAGGTATTTTATCTTTTTGTTGTGGAACGTCTCGACTTCATTTTTATAATCTTTAAAGATATTAAACACGTCACTCTTCTATTTCATAAAATAGACGTGACAGTAACGGGTGAAATCGTCTATAAATGTGACGTAGTATCTTGAGCCTGCTAGTGTCTCACACTCAAAAGGTCCAAATACGTCGCTATGAATAATTTCTAGCTTGTCCGTTGTGTATAGATCATCATATCTTGTGAATGGTAGTCTTGACAGTTTGCCTTTAATGCAGGTCTCGCATGTTTCTAATTTTTCATTAGTAAAGTTCAAGCTATACATAAGCTCCTCTTTAGCCATCATCTTTAAATCCTTTTCGTTTATGTGGCCAAGTTTACGATGCCATTCCATGATGTCATTACCCATTTTTAGTGTGTAGTGTGCAGTCTCATTTCCTTTAAATTCAATACAGTAGAGCCCATCTTTCCTTTGTGCTGTCAGTGCTACCTCACCGCCTTTTTCTATGACGTAGGCTTTGTCTTTCTCAAAAATAACTTTGTTTCCTCTGTCTGTTATTTTTCCGACAGACAACAAGTTCACACATCGGGAACATATAAGGTATCAATGAGGTTGTAACCTTGTTTTTCTGTGCTGACTGTGACCTTTCCTTTTCCTTGAATTAGGCTCGTGTGTTTGTTTGATGCCAAATTCAAAGTGCCATTCTCAGGAGTCATGGAAGAAAACATAGATTTTTCGCCACACATGTGTGATGAGCAGCCGCTATCTAGACACCAGGTATCTTCATTGGCATCTGAACTTGCAGTGCTAAGACAAACATTAAAATTTCTGTTTTTGTTTATCTTGTCTCTCTCATTGGCGTTCTTCTTCTTTCCCCAACATGTCTCTGTAGTGTGACCTTTACGCTTACAACTCTTGCAGAACAGCTTTTGTTTATTTTTCTTAAAATGATATGCTTCCGAGTTTTCAGGTTGTTCGCTACCACTCCTGGCCTGATATTCTTCAAAGATTTTTACATTCAGGTCTTCGGGAGAGGGCAGTGTGTCTCGAGACTATAGCAACCCTAAAGTTTTCAAAAGTTGTCGGCAGACTATATAGAAGCATTACGCTGAGCAATTCTGACGGTATTTTTATATATATATCCGCGAGTTTGTCCACCACATCCATGAAGTTATTTATATGATCGCGAATGTCTTCTTCTGCGGTCATTCGCTTGAGAACTAGTTGTTTCAGCAAGGTGGCTTTCCTTGCAGGCCCGGTGCTTTGGTAGGTAGCTTTTAATTTGTCCCATACTGCTTTAGACGTCGTGCAGGCTTTAATCTGTTTTAATTCAGACGGCGATAACAAAACTAAGATTTCAGCTCTTGCCTTTAAGTCCTCCTTGTTGAACGCTGCCTTCGCTGCCGCATCCGCATTAGGTAACAATATTTTCTCGCCGTTTACGATATCCCAATAATCGTTTTTAATCAGGACCGCTTGCGCTTGCAGTCACCAAGTATCACAGTTTGACTTGGTCAACAGTTCTATGTTGCGATAACTCGACGTCGATGCCATTTTACTTACTTGTGAGTCAACCACGCTCTGCTACCACATTGTGAGGGTTTTTCCAACGTGGGGCATCAACTTATTGCATAAAGTGGTACAATAAAATATCAACGGAATATATATCGAATTTACTCAGTCTCTATTGTGACAGCATAAACAAACTTGGTTGCTAACTAATAGAACCAAAGACGACAGAGCAGTGCCAGCCAGTACTCACACAGTTGCATAAAATACTATTATACCACGCATTTTTATCGGTTCTTATTGTGTCAATTTAGCTAACAGCTCCTATGTTTGTTTTAGGTGCCTTTTCGTTTTTATCCTAAAATATAAACAACGATACTACCACCAACAAGCTTTCATTGCTACGATCCTCAAATCCCGTATTCCCGACGTGACAATTGGCGCCCAACGTGGGGTGTTTTATTTTGGGTTTTTCCCAAAATTCTAAAATAGAACATATTCTCATGTTCTCTTTTATATTTTTCGACTTTTTTTTGGCTAACCCTTTTTCAAAAATATGTTTTATATTGGGTTTTTCCCAAAATTTAAAAATAAAACATAGATTTCTTTAGGTATATTTTTCGACTTTTCTCGGCTAACTTTTTTCCAATATGTTTTATTTAGGGTTTTTCCCAAAATTCTTAAACAGGATATACACTTATCCTTTACAGTTTTAGACTTTTCTCGGCTTACCTTTTTTCGATATGATTTATTTTGGGTTATCCCCAAAATTTTAAAATAGAACATATTCTCATGATCTCCTTAATATTTTTCGACTTTCTTTTTGGCTTACACCGTATTCCTGACGTGACAGTATAATATTCCACCCGGGCGGAGCCGCGGGCGCTCTCTAGTAAAGCCATAAGCAAGAAACTTCATGTCTTCATTTCGTGATATTAACGCATACATTTCCGAGCATGTTTGAGAAAAACTGATTGTCGTAATGCTGGTCATTACCTACGGTTTCTGAACGAATTAGGGAGGACTTATGATATTTTTGTAGATAAATTATGTACCTATAATATACCTAGTTTATGTTACTGTTTACTATTTTTTATAACTAGGTATATACCTACATAATTTTCTGCAGATTAATTAATTTATTATTTCTGCAGAGGCCGGGAAGAAAGGGGTTGCCGGACGAATGTGTTAGTTGGTACAAGGCCGGCTAAAGAACGAGTCCGGCAACCCCTGTTCCGGCCGAAGCTTGTATAGTGGTTTTCTCCAACAATGCGAAGAAATAGAATGACTTTCTCGATAGATTTTGACAAAATTTTCGCACAGTAAATGAAAGTTGGTTTAACTCACAATACTTACAGAACAAATCAGGGAACGCGGTCAATCAAAACCGCA
The DNA here is from genome assembly GCA_963691665.1 of Clepsis dumicolana. Classification (NCBI taxonomy): domain Eukaryota; kingdom Metazoa; phylum Arthropoda; class Insecta; order Lepidoptera; family Tortricidae; genus Clepsis; species Clepsis dumicolana. The sequence continues at coordinate 10,681,765 of OY829507.1, read as the reverse complement.
CGCTGCACAGTGTCCATTCATTATTAATTTCGCTACTTGCTTACACTTAAAATATATGATCCTATTCTGTTTTTTTATAAACTCAACGGCATATCTGCTTGTAAAAACGACACGAGACGGGATTAATTAATATTGTCATTCGTACCGTACAACACGTCACAATATGTTTGCTTGTACCGAGATGACTACGCCAAACACACTACACTTAAAATAAATAAAATATCATGGGACAATTTGATACCAATTGACCTAGTCCCAAACTAGGCAAAGCCTGTACTTACCTAAATAGTTTTGGTGCTTCAGTTTTAAACGCGCTCGTGGGTTCTGGTTTATTATTTAAGGTTTGAGTCAACCACTGTAGGTATTAAAAGTAACCATTAATATTACATAGCACTAGATAAATGACAATAATTGTAGCTTAAATGAACACTAAGGAACTAAAAATTCTTTGAGCAAACCGGTAGGTAAGTTTACTCCACAAATCTTAATCATTCGCGCTTTTAAAACAAAAATAAACTGAAACTAACTTAACCTCCAAATCTCACGTTCTTCATATTAAGTTCTACGAAAGTTTTCCCTTCCTTCTGCCTAGCACTGCTTTAGCCACCGAGCCTCCTGCTCTGCTCTACCGACTGAGCGCTGTCAAAAGCGGCATAAAGTTTATAGTTTGACCGACAGATGGCGTTACTATGTAACTATTTATATTATTAACTTTTCAAATTTAATCTCGCGTTAAAGAAAACAAAATATTTGAAATAATTTTACATAGATACGCTGTTTCTTCCCATTTTCATTTAATCCGTAGTCATTAAAGAAAATAAAAAGCTGCTTTGGCTGTTTGGGATTATTGTCTAAATCGGATTGTTTATTTTAAAGTTCAATAACTGTGAAGTAATGAAAATTTCCCGACCGCTCCCGTTTTTTCCCGGCCGCTTATTGCTGTCAAATTATTTTTGAGCCAGCAACGATAAACTTCCTGGAAGCTTTTTTTACCGGCAAGATGCAAATTTCCGAGCAAGTTGGAGAAAAAAATATCATTTAGCTAAACTCTGACCTTTGTCAACGTTGCGTCATCCAAAATTTTCGCCGCGTGCTTGGAATAATAACTTTCGCACTCGCACGTGAATTGCTGAAATTCGTGACGGACGCAATTTTTCGTAACCTTTACGTATCTAAATACGTACGACGTCGTTGCTCGTGACGTAGATAATTTATTACGATTTGCATTTATATGGCTGGACAATGAGGTACTTATTGTATTAGGTTATGATTGTGACAAAGTTTAATTACAAACATCATCCTGTGTGCAAAATTAAGTCATTTTTACGTCATCCGCATACTTACCTACCTACGTCCCCTACACGTAAACTGGGGTGATTTTTTTATTTCTCGCCTAACCCAGTGTGGGGTATCGTTGGATAGGACTTAAAATATTGGGGGTGCTGAAAGATCATTTTTCTATTGAGTTATTCGTTTGTTTCGCAAACGAATAATATTTACCTTTGAAATGCTCATTTTTGCTGGAGAGTCAAGTGTCCTCCCCCCTCTACCAGATAAACTGTTGTACTTATTTGGAAATGTAAAAAAAATCAGAGCAGTAGTGCATATTATAGTGAATTTAAAAGGAAAACTATCAGAGATAGGTAAGTAGGTTTAACAGGTTTGAGAGTAATTATTTGACAAACTTATTATGTTCGTCTGTGTCAGTGACCAATATAAAATGACCCCACACTGCGTAGTTTGCTTAGGAGTAGGGCTCTCCTAACACTGGTTTCGAATAGGTATGATGAAAATACCTTTAAAATTATGTATCTATGCCAGGGCTTTTTGTAATAGCTTAGGAAACCTCTCCTGGGCGTGTCCAACACGCTCTTGGTCGGTTTTGTAGTAAGTAATCGGCGATATAGATCGATACCCATGTCAATGGCTTAGTAGTTAACAAAATGAAATAAATAAAGAATTAAGGGAAGTGTACGGAATTACGGAGTATTAAGGCATTTTTGACTTTCCAAGCGATTTCCATCAAAACCATGAATCTCAGCTAACAGAAATAGGTTCACTTATTATGATAGGCTTTCAGAGTATAGAATGACGTATAATAATTATACATTAAATTGCTTTTATTATGATTAATCTTTATTTTTGTGGACCTCCAAAATGTCCGTTATTGCGGCATAAAATTTAGCCCTGCTGTTAATTCCGTTAATGTGTGCTGGTAATTCCGTTATATGCAATAAATGCTCAATCCCTACAGGATTAATGAAATAGAAAATTTTAAAACAAAAAAAACTTTAACCTAACTAGGGGAGATTGGATCCGTGTGGTACCGTGTGATCCGCTTGAAAGGCAATTTTGCAATAAAATTTGGTTATTGGACAACCGGAATTATTTTAGCTTCAGTCAAACACTGAGTTTCCCTAGTCTCCCGTAAGTGCCTTACTTACGAAATTTGATCACGAAAGTCAATGTTCTTTAAGTATTTTAACAAAAAATTACAGGCAGTTTAGTCAGGCAATTAACATTAGGCAGTTTTGCCTATGAATCTTAGAGAAATAAACGGATCACTCACGTATATAAGTCGAGTTTAGCCCGACATGTTTCGGACTAATCATCATGTGTCCGAAACAGTCGGGCTAAACTCGACTTATATACATCAGTGATCCGTTTATTTCATTATGATTGAGTCTTACGGTAGTTTCATGTTAAAAGTACTGATTCATCTCTCGAAAACTAAGGATACAATTACGAAAGTATTACACCGTAATAAGAGACAGCCAAAAAACAGTGCAGGTAATCACGTAAGTAAGAACGTGGTAAAATTTAAACTATTAACACTTTTGAACTATTTGAAATTACTTGAATTCTGTATTAATATGATTATGTTTATTTTTATTTATTTATTTAAGTTCAGAACACATACAGTCGTTTACAAGCATAGGTAGAAAAACATTATCTGTGAAAAGACCATAAGTAGAAGATCATAAATATAAATATAGTTGGTGTAACAATAATAATAAACAAACAAGAACGGTACAATTAAGTCAGGCAAATATCAATTACTTAAGTAGAAATTTTAGATTTTACAAGTTTTTTAAGGGTATAGAGGGAGTCATTAAATGGGTCAATATCACCTAAAAATGTATTATAATGTCTCGGTACTCATCTGAAAAAGGCATGCCGGGCGTAGTTTGTACGAGCAGAGCTGACATGAAAAAGACTTCGAGGGCGTAAGGAATGACGTGGCGCATTAAAGACAACGGACAACGAATATCATTTTTTAGTATTTTAAAATAAAATATTATGTCTAAGTAAAGACGTCTGTTACTAAGAGAAAGAACCCCAAAGTATTTAGAAGAATCCACTGATCTTGGGAACAAAGTACCAGTTTTGTAGCAGAGTAACTTCAGAAAAATGTTCTGAATGCGTTCTATCCGATCAATATAGACTTGGAACTGTGGAGCCCAAACCACAGATCCAAACTCAAGGATACTCCTTACAAAGGAGTAAAAAAGAATCTTAAAAGTTTGTGGACGCCTGAAAGGCTTACTCATCCTAAGGACCATCCCCAAATTCCTATAAGCTCGCTTACAAATATTTTCTATATGCATATTAAAGTTTAACTGAGAGTCCATAGTGATGCCCAGATCCCTGATGGAGGACACCCGGGGTATAGATTTACCGTCAATTTTATAATCAAAGGCAATAGGGTCATGTTTACGAGTAAAGGTAATGACAGAACATTTTTCGGTGTTTAAAAACAATTGATTTTCCTGACAATAAAGATAAAAAGCATCCAAATCTTGCTGCAAACCAAGGCAATCTGCATCCGAGGCTACTGCTCTATAAATCTTAGTATCATCAGCATAAATGAGATGTTTTGAGTTGCGGAAACAGGCCGCCATGTCATTTACATAAATAACAAAAAGAAGGGGTCCTAGGTGAGACCCTTGAGGCACTCCAGAGGGAACAGGAAGAAAGCGGGAAGTGTAACCCTTTAATGCAACTGCCTGACTCCGGTTATTCAAGTAGGACTTAATCCACCTTGTCACAATACGCAAGCTATTGGACATTAAAAAGTTCCGCCATAATCCGCTAGATGGCGCTTTTCCGCACTTAGGCGAATAATATTAATTTAAGTAGAATTAAAATTGCATCGGTTGTAAATAAATAAATTAACAACCGCTACTTGCACTTAGCCAACATAAAACACATAAAAAACTACATTACACACTACACAGAAACAATACGTTGGTATTCAAAAAGAGAAGCACGGACACGCCCATGGGCGTCGCCCAATTCAAAATCTTTTGGTTGTCCGTATCCGGTCCCACTCAACCATAAAACCGCTTGTACGGCTGGGAGACCCCACATTTCTCTACAACTCCTGAGTGGAACCAGCCAGCCCAGAACTTGGTAAGAATACTGATCGTTTCTGTACTTTATCATTGTGTTACACTACTTGTGTCTTTTATTGTAATTTATTTAATTCTATAGGGTTTCCACTCTGTTACTCTGTCCGAAGCATTACTGTACCTTAATAGCGCTCCGGACAGTTAATTATAATTTAATCTTTCCCTATTTCACTGCTCTACGGTTATAGACGTAGCGCTTATTTTAAAACCTAACGTCTTCCTAGAACGGTTGGAATTTAAAGTTCCAACGGTCACTTTGTGTAAATCTGTTATCCACTCTCACTAGAAACCTGTAAAAGCTTACTCTCTGACTCTAGCTAAATTGTAAATCCGTATGACCCTCCGTATTGCCATGCACTGCCAATCTGGTTCCCACTCCCTCGGGAATGGTCGGACTGGAAAGCGGAATATGGCAGTGCGAGCATACCATGGACGTTTGGCTCACACCAGCTTATTTACAGGGCAACTACGCTACCCGTGGGAAATCTCTCCACCCACTACTGGTTCCTAACGGACCCCTGCCGACCTCTCGCAGCCTACTCAGAGGCTAGCCGTTGGCACGCTACGGTCCCCTTCACACCATCTCAACACCACGTCATCACACGAGCCCCCTGGTCACTCCTGGTTGCTCTACGACGCCTGCGCCCTATCTTCGCCGTCGCCGGAGGATCCAGACACCCGAGGGAAGTGTAGGCCACATTAGCGTGTAATCGAACCCAGTATCTTCAAAAGTGTCTTCGAACTCAATCCCCTGAGATTCTCTATTCTAATTGTCAATTTAGCCTACCGATTTTGTTGAAATAAATGTATAAAACTTGTAATTTGTTTCCTTCATAAAACCCTAGGTAGGCTACCTTAAAACAGACTGTTTCCCCTCATGAAAACGGCCTGTGACAACCTAAGGAGGTCGCCGTGAATACAAAGTTTCCGAAGTTTAATAATTAAGTGTTTATGGTTAATTTTATCAAAACATTTTGAGAAATCGGTATACACCGCGTCCACCTGCCAACCAGAAGACATTTTATTCAATATAAAATCCGTAAACGAGAGAAGATTTGTGTCTACACTGCGACCCCGGCAAAAACAATGTTGATTTAACGAAATAAATTGATAAACGACATGAATTCTACTTTATTTACATAATAAAAGCAATTTACAATGACATTAAATCTAAGCTTAAACTAAATAAACTACAACTTAAAACTAAATTAAATCTAAATAAGGCCCCCGTGGCATAGTGCCCAAAAGGCTGGCAGCGTTGCCTCGCTGAATAGCGATGCTGATTCTTTGAGAGAGAAAACTGCCAGCCCTTTGGTCACAAGTTGCATCAACTAAGCGCTTTTGTAACTCAGAAATAAGCTTGTAAGCGCTGGGACCCCATGGACCCAAAGTTTCAAACCCGACAGGAACAAAATTATAATTCGGACCGAGAGATTGATACTTAGAATTTTTTCTATTTTCAGCCGTTTCTGCCGCCGCACCAGCTTTTTGTGTGGTTCCCTGGAGATGTGAGGGTGCTACTGTATCGACACAGGTCGCATCCCAAACCAGAACCCTACCCATTCTCCAGGGAATCAGAGACATACCGTCCGGCCTTTTGCCATCGTCGCGGGCAATGCCGCTTGGCTCCAAAATGGCCGGCACGTTCGCAGAGGCAAGAGCCCGGCGGATTATGTCATTGAGCGCGGCATGACGGGAGAAACGGCCAGCGCTCTTTTGACAGGAAAGACCATGGTGTCCCGTTTCGTCCACATTGGTGCCACAGAGGCAACGGTGTGGTGAACACAGCGCAACACCCAGTCTTAGCCCGACTGCAATTCTCAGTGTTTCAGGCTCAAGAAAGGTTCCGGTGTTAACGGAAGGATAAGCATGAAGCCAGTCACCGGATTCCTTTCTTGCCACAGCCAAAAGCCTTGCGCGGTCTGGGCCTGAACTGGAACTGAGAATATTAGAATAAGTTAATTTGGATAGTGTGTCATCCCAGCTCCGTTGGAAATTTGGATAAGCGGGAGGATTTTCACCCGGACAAGCCATTAGCCAAGCATTCCTAGCATCGACCAAACCCGTCGTCTCGTAGTTTGAAGGACAATCCTTTAGGATTTTACCTACGAGGGTGGACGTGCTGTGGACAGAATTGATAAACTGTATCTATGATTTTATTTGTAACAATTTTCTCCAATAATTTACCAAAAATATATACTTTACTAATGGGCCTATGATTTGTAACAAGACGTACGTTACCACTTTTAAAAATAGGTGTGATCAGAGCAGTTTTCCAGACCAGGGGAAAATGCCCACCAGCAAGGGACTTCCTAAAAATTAGTGTTAACGGCACCTTCAACTCTCTAGCACAAGCCCTAATTAACAGTGGATGGATAAGGTCGGTACCACTACCCTTATTAACGTTTATTTGTTTTAAAAGTTTATAAACGCCTTCCTCTGTAAAATCGACAGAACATAAATTAATGAACGTTTCGTTTTCAGACGGAACAGAATACAGGCAATAAAAACAGAGTAAAAATAATCATTAAAAAAATTGCTTATTATATTACCATCTTTTGATGTTTCCCCATTTTATGACTTCAACATCTGATCAGGTATGGAATTTGTAGGAAATTTAGACTTCATAAAGGACCAAAAATGAGATGGACAACTGTTAATCCTATCCTCTGCCAATGACAAAACTGTTATAACACTCCGCCTCTAACTTATGTTCTCTTTTTCTTAAGAACACAAACTCAGCCCTATCTAGCGGATAATCGTAAATTTTCCATCGTTTATGAACAAACAGTTTTTGCCTACGAACCTTAATAAGAGCACGAGAAAACCAGGGTGGGTACCTAGTATTAAAAGTAACTTGTCTATGAGGAATAAACTTTAATATTAAACTGTTTATAACTGAGTAAAGATAAACAACAGAGCCTTCAGTATTTAAGTCAAGTAAGCAGGACCAGTCGGTTTCTGAGAGCCCCTTACGGATTTGTTCGTAGTCACCGAGATGAAATAAAGGTTTGGGAGATAGATTTGGTTTTAATTGGGGCAAATAAGGAGAAATACTAACGGCCAAGGTGATATCCCTCTTAGAGTTTGTCTCGCAGATTTGTGGATGGAATAGAGAGAGGCACAGGCTGGTAAATAAAGCGCAATGATTTCGATCACCAGGTATATTATTAAGCAAGTTGTAAAGAGACTTACATAATTAATGTAGATATAAAATAAAATATCGTCCGTCCATGGCCGGGTCGTTTGGAGTAAAAGGGAGAGTATAAGTCAGTGTTACTAGACGTCAAACAGCAGTGTTGCTATTAATGATAAATGCTTAAGGCAGACATTCACTATCTGACACTTCCCCTTATGCCTTATAGGATTTATACAATTCAAAAGTGAAATGTACTATTAATACATTCAGTCAATGTCTACTATGAGACCATAGGCGTTACTCCTACAAAACAGTAACATCAATCTACAATGTAGAGACAATAGTCATAGTCAATTGCATACAAGATTAAGTAAAAAAAAAAAAAAAAACATGTGTATATCAATCTACTGTGTAGAGACAAGTTAAGTTCATGTATACAATACAAATGGTCAAAGTCTACTGTGAGATGTAGAGTCTACAGGAGTCATCTGAATGCTCATACTATTAATGAAGTTACAATGTTTCTGTGTACACAAGGGTTTAGTCAAAACGTCAGCAATCATTTTGTCTGTGGAAAGATACTTTACTATGATAGAGTCATTCTTAATTAAATCCTTTACAAAGTGATATCTTATATCTATATGCTTTGTTCGTTTGTGACAGTATTCTTTACATTCTAAGAGCTTTTGTGCACTCTGATTGTCATTGTAAACAGTACAAGAAGTCCTCTTATTTATTAATTCAGTAAGCAAATTCTTTACAAAGCAAATGTCCTTACACACATCGCCTATAGCCAGGTACTCTGCCTCTGTACTAGAAAGTGCAATACATCGTTGTTTACGCGATTCCCAGTTCACCGTATTATTACCTAACTTAATGACAAAACCTGTGAATGACTTACGATCATTCTGGTCATTACCCCAGTCGGCATCGGTATATGCACTTAAATCAAAATTAAAACTTTTTATATAATATAAAGAGTAATTAATCGTGCCAGCTAAATACCTAAGAATACGTTTGGCCGCAATCCAATGGGACTTGTCAAAGTTATTTGAATATTGACTTAACTGGCTGCAAGCGAAAGTTATGTCTGGTCTAGTGCATACAGATAAGTACATGAGGCTACCTATAAGTTGTCTATAGTCATAGCTCTCGTCCTGGACATAGGCACTTTCATTTTTAGGTACAGTCAGCTTGTTATTTAGAACCATAGGTGTAGCTACAGGTTTGCAGTTTTGCATATTAAATCTTCTTAATAATTTCTTAATGTACTCAGTCTGATCTAGGCACAATGTTCCCTTAGACTTATCTCTAGTAACTCGTATGCCAAGACAGTTCTTCAGTGGACCCAAATTTTTGACATTAAATTCTTTTTCCAAAACATTTAATAATTGAGTTTTATTTTTACTGTTTTTAGAATAAAAAACATAGAAGTCGTCCACGTAGAGAGCTATGATGACAATATCATTATCAGACTTTTGAGTGTATATACATGGTTCACATAGAGACTGCTTGAAACCATTATTAATGAGTACTATATTTACCTTTTCATTCCACATTTTACTTGCTTGTTTCAAACCATAAATGCTCTTTTGTAATAAACATACCTTATCAGAATCTTTACTTAAAAAGCCTGTAGGTTGCTCCATGTATATAAGCTCATTGAGACTTCCATTTAAGAATGCTGTTGCTACATCAAGATGATCTATCTCTAGGTCCATATCATTAGCCAATGAAAATAAAATGCGCATTGATGAATGGCGCACTACAGGAGAAAAAGTATCATTATAATCTATTCCCTGTTTTTGAGTGAAGCCCTTGGCAACAAGTCTGGCTTTATACTTGTCAAAATTTCCATCAACATCATGCTTTACCTTGTATACCCATTTACACTTAACAATGTTCGTGTTAGTAGGTCTATCCACCAATCTCCATACCTTATTAGAAACCAAAGAGTCATACTCGTCTTGCATTGCAGCGAGCCAATCTTCATGATATGGTGATGCAATGGCATCCTCATATGACAGTGGTTCCCCGAATGAGGCATGTTGAGTCAACATTGAATAATCATATTCACCGTACCTTTGTGGTGGACATCTCACTCGAACTGGACGAACGGACTGTTGATTTGCAACTTCAATAACGGTTACTGCTTCCCCTCCAAGTGACACCTGGTCAGACAATGTCAGACGCTGCCTGCGTCCATCGTCAGCAGGCTCGCCGCCGGAGACGACTGCACCCTCACTCAGTGTGCTGCCATGGTCCTCGATCCCTCCATCTGAAATGTCAGATAAAATAAAGTTGTCATTTGTACTATTATTATTATCTTTATGATTATCAATTGGCTCAACAGAATTTGTAAAATTAAAATGATCATTAATTAAATAATATTTATTAATTTCATTATTAGATCCATTTTCAGAGTAAAATTTATTCTCTATAAATGCCACGCTACGGGATAAAATCACAGTATTAGGACTAGTCGGCTTGCTAAGTCTGTAGCCTTTACATGTCTCACTGTAACCAACAAAAATTGAAAGCTTTCCTTTGGAATCCAATTTAGTGCGTTTCTGTGATGGGGTTAAAAAGTAAGCTATGCAGCCGAATACCCGAAGGTGACCAAGATCAACTTTTGATCCAGTCCACAACTCTTCAGGCAATGATCCTGCTAAAGCTGTCGTGGGGGACCGATTTTTTAAGTAAATGGCAGTCATGACTGCCTCTCCCCAATAGCGTTTGCAGAGACCTGCTTCAGCCAGCATGCATCTAACCTTATCCATCAAAATTCGGTTAAGCCGTTCACTAACCCCGTTCTGCTGTGGACAAAATGGAACTGTGCACTGATGAATAATGCCCTGGCCCTTTAGGTAATCAGTGAAATTTTTGTTGATATATTCACCCCCATTGTCAGACCTTAAAATTTTAATGGGCAACCCCTTCTGCTTTTCAACAAGTGCTTTAAAAGTAGTGAAATGGTTCATTACCTCTGATTTGTTCTTCATAAGATATCCATAAGTCTTCCTAGTGTAATCGTCAGTGAACGTCACTAGATATCTCGCCCCTCCCCAGCTAGGCTCCGGCATGGGGCCACAAACGTCGGTGTGGATCAGCTGCAGTGGTTCTTCAGCACGCTTAGCATGCCCCTTGGGGTAGGATGCGGCCGTCATCTTCCCCTCAAGACACGCAGTGCAGTCCTTGATGCCTTCATCCTGAAACATCACACCACATGCAACATCCCTTAAACCTTGCATACCTTTATAACTCAGGTGACCAAGACGCTTGTGCCATAGTTCTGCGGAAATTCCTGCTGCTACATTGGCCCTCGGTGTTCCCTGGCTAACTTCCAGAGACAAAGAGTGCTCCTTTGACGAGGACTTATTTACTTGGACACATACATTTAACTTAAACAAACCATTCCAACATACAGCACATGCAACGAGGGTGTTAAGTTGATTGTCATAAATACGACAGCCTCTCTTATCAAAAACGGCATTATGACCACTTTCAATCAATTTAGAAACTGAAATTAAGTTACTAGACAGTTGAGGCACAAACATAACATTGGCTAAGGACAGTGGACTCACCTGTTTATTCAGTTGTAAGTGGATTGACCCACGCCCCTCACAATAAATCTTATTATCATCAGCAACAGTAACAGCTGTTCTACACGGTGTAATGTTGTTGAAAAAACTCCTGTCGTTCACCATGTGGTTACTGGCACCGCTGTCCAGATAAAAGTCCTGTGACGGAAAGTGGGCCATGAATGCAGAAACTAAATTTGACTTCTCAGCCCCGGCGAACTTGGTAGGCCTCCTCTTCATGCGTTTGAACTTATAGCATCTAGATTTAATGTGGCCTGGTCGTTTACAGAAATCACACATTAAACTGTCAGTCTTCTTTGCATTGTAAGCGATGTTGTTGTCAGACAAGGATTTCCTTGAGTACTCCTGCAGTAGCCTCGACTTTACAACTTCACAGGTGGTCTGATTGGTCGCTGATGCAGTAGACAATCCAGATACTAGTGGGTCATACTCCGACGGCAAGCCACTAAGCAAAATTTCGGCCACCTCAGCATCATCGATCGTTCTTCCTATATCGTGAAGTTGCTGCACCAATGTTGTGACGTTTTCAATATAATCCGTCATAGTGTTGAAGTCAATGAACTGTATTTTATGCAGTTTTCTTAAAAGTAGCACTCTTCTGTAAAGGCCCTTATCTTCAAATACATCGGAAAGCGTCCCCCAAGCTGCAGCCGCTGTTGTCGCATTCCTCACATATTGATAAAGCTCTTTTCTAACGGATAGGCAAATCCGTGCTAAGGCGCGCTGTCCACGTGCGCGATCAGGGTCCACTCCTTCCACTGCGTCCCATAATCCTTCTATGATTAATGCGTTTTTGGTTGCAAATTTCCATGTGTGGTAGTTCGACGTTCCCTCTAACTTGTCTAAACCTGCCACGTGCACCGTAGCTGTAGTTGAACCATGTGGCTGGGGATGAGGATGAGATTGGGACGCTTGAGGTTGCGGCACGCCGTCCACCATGTTTAAATTGATACGTCGGCCGGACGAAAAAATACCAGTGAAAAAAAAAATCAGAAATCATGCGCTTGCGCTTAAGTCGCTTGAATACCTGGCACTCAATCTCACGTTCCAAATTCTTTGGGTTTCTTCGATGTGACACGATTGTTATTATGGTCGATCGATGTCACAAAAAATACACAATGTTCTTCTGGGCACCCATAACCTCTTAGTTTGTCTCGCAGATTTGTGGATGGAATAGAGAGAGGCACAGGCTGGTAAATAAAGCGCAATGATTTCGATCACCAGGTATATTATTAAGCAAGTTGTAAAGAGACTTACATAATTAATGTAGATATAAAATAAAATATCGTCCGTCCATGGCCGGGTCGTTTGGAGTAAAAGGGAGAGTATAAGTCAGTGTTACTAGACGTCAAACAGCAGTGTTGCTATTAATGATAAATGCTTAAGGCAGACATTCACTATCTGACAATCCCAACGCTTTGTGCTGAGGATCCTCCGCACCGCAGTAAGTGGCAAGGTGCAGGCAACCACCGCACAGTCCGCATTTGTCATAACCAAGTCTAGACACCGCCCATTAATATTTGCACAAGCGTTATATTGACGCGCACCGGTTAAGGCCAGAAAATCAGAAAGTAGTGCAACCGTCCTGTCGTCACTAATGTCTACTTCAAGATGGTTTGAGCCTACACTCACTTTCCAGGAGGCATACTTAGGAAATATTGTAGTAAAACCCCCAAGTAAAACAAAAACATCATCAGAATTGTTTTCCATAAGAAGGGCCGCATTTTCAAGAAAAGAACCGATAGAGTTATAATGATTATCATTATGAGGGAAATAGACACAAGCAATGTGCACGCGAGGCCTGCGCGCGCGCGCATGGTGACAGCGCTCCCCTATGGCGGCCGGCTCAACCGTCAGCCAGAGTTCTTCATGGCGCGACGCCGCGGCACAATCGTCCCGCCGCGTCACCCGCAGCCCGCGTCGCACCGCCACCAGCACGCCGCCCCCGCGCTGCACATCCCGACCCGACCGATCACGCCTGAATACATCATACCCACCATCAAAATACTCTTTGCTATAAAAATCAGGGTTAAGCCAGGTTTCAGACAAACAAATAAAATCATAATTAGAATTTATTACACTGGTTAGAAAAGAATGAGACCTCGTCCGTAGTCCTCTTACATTCTGATAGTAAATGCTTAAGTTTTCGGAAGCCATTAGATCAAAACATTTTGTACAATATTATACGTATAACTCAAGTTTAAACCGAGAATTTCGCCAAACACACACCCCTCAAACGAGTAACCGATACACAAACTAAAACAGTGTTCACTTAACAATAAACTCAAAATACCCAAACAATAAGACCCGATAACCATACACTTTAATACACAAGTTAAAAAGTGTTTATATAAGATTAATCTAAAAATAATTAAACAATAAAGACCGTTAATAAGACCCCTAACGAAGCCAAAATTACATGCAAACGGAAATGCAAGTGATAATAACAAATGAAACATCAACAGTCACTTTAACTTATTTAAATCAGCGACGTCAGTGATGACTCGAATCGGGGATTTATCATTTTTCCGCATAAGTATTTTACACTGTTTTACCCACAGGTAGCTGTAGTTTAGTTAGTTCTTAGTAGTATTTTATTGACAGATTACATAAATTATACTAAATCATCGATCTTCAGCTAATAAATTAGTGATTTTCTGCAGAGGATTTTTGTGGTAAATGTTTAAAAAGTAGAAAAAATTGTTCGATATGGACATCGTAAAGATTAAATAAAACCATACTACGTAATTTGATGCCAAGAAACTATGCAATATATCGTACCTACTTGTAACCGTAAAGTTCGTTTTTTTTTATCTCATCCTAATCCTTGGCAAAATACAAAATAAAAAACCCTTTTTTTTCTTCAATTCCGTAATTCATACGCTTTTAGGGGCATGTCTAATTTTTGTTGTACCTAATTACGGCAATCAGTAAATTGACAGTCATTCACCAAATAGTAACTGAAACGTCATGAAACTTTATCAGTGCCCTAAGCACGACTTGTCGAATTCTGCGTTACGTTACGGTTATTGTATCGAGATCGAGAAATCTCATACTAAATTTTAGTTCCTAATACGCTCACGGGCGGGCGCTGTTCCAAACGTCATATAAACTCGTTATAGTTTACTATTCGATTTTACTTGACGCAGGATTCGACAAGTCGTGCTTAGGGCACTGATCTGCTTGTTTCAAAATCTACTACAATCATTTAAACAATTTATTATGAAAATAGTTACCCATAATTTATAAAATCCTTATGAAAAATCTACGCGGCGCTAGCGGGCACACGACTCATACACTACTCGATGGTTGCAGTTCATTGATGCTGTGTTTATTTGACGACATCTTGATCACACTTAATATAAAATTGCAAAAATGTTTGCAATAGTTTATGGTTTTCTTGTTTTTGGGCCTTAAACGTAAACTTACCTTATGTGCCTAATATACAATGGAAATTGGATATACATACTTAATTACATAAATAAACATCTAAGACTTGAGAGCAAACATTCATATTCATCATAATTAAATTACAATTTATTAGAAATAAACGAATACAAGTGACTGTTGTGTTAAAAATGAGATTACACTCTCATTCTATCTGAGAGTACTCTTACTATTGAGCCAGTACCACCAACATTGTAGACTTTCTCATGCCACAGGAGCAGATGTCCACTAGATCCTTCAGATGGATACTCAAAGCCTCGATAGATATACTTCATCAAAATGTCAATATCATCTTGAGAAAGATTCGCCACAGCATCTTCGATTTGGGCAGATTTAATGGCAAGCAGCACCTTTAATGTTAAGGTTAAGGCATTGTCCTGCAAATAAATATTTATGAGTTTGAACATTACACATTTATGTTTATTACTTAATTTGATGCTGCTTTTATTTAATGAGACTGGAACAACTTTATTATGGTACTAAATGATACAGACTTTGTTACATACATTTTGTTTTTATTTGGTTTTGGTATTTTGGTTGTATTCAGGTTGGTGGTCAGATCTTCATTTCCCAGTTACATATAAATAACAACTAAGTTACTCTTTCAATATTGCTAATAAATTTAAGTAGGTACTCAATAATGTTTGCATCACCTTAACTTGTTGATTTGAAGACCCTAAGGGAGCATTGTCCAGAACATTCTTGAGAGCTTCATTATATCTGCCTGTATTTTTGGAGTTAAGGAAAAATTAGTAGTAATTTAAGTTGATGTTGCTTGCGGAAAATCTTAGCGATAAATAACAACACAAAAGGGATTAATGCGGCCAAGATGAAAGAGAAATCTATTTTCATATTTATGGGAATCATTTAATATGGATAATTTGGTATCAACCCTTTTCCAGGCTGCACCAATCTAAGCAGCTTAACAAAATACTTACTATACTATACTATATAATACATATAATAAAATACTGTATATTAAAAAAAATAGAAATATATTTCGCAATAATTATAAGTAAGTACTCAACTATTTTAGTAAATTCAATTTGATTTGAATCTTAAATCTTGATGTTAGGGTTGAAATAAAATTGTACTTAACTACACTTATGTGGTTGATGAATCGTATAAGGGTTAATAGAGGCCCTAGCACATAAATATTTACTGTGGCTAAAGCATCCAAACTTTCACACAGCAAACTACCTAGTTAGAAATAAAAATAAGTGTTTGCTTTACTTATGTCCAAGATTAGAGCTAGTGAGTGTGATACGGCTATGGGAAACGGAATGCAATGCAAGTCTACTTGCATGGTTAGAATTAAACTTTTACTAGTAACAAGTGATAATGCAAGAAGCCTTGTTGTCTAAGTAAATGTGTAATGAAAAGGATATTGATTTAATAATGCGCAGACTTCTCCCTCGTCAGGCCCGGTGGGCATTGCTTGTTCGGCTTCATCTTCCCTAAAGTTGTCTTCGTTATATTGATCGATATCTATCTTCCGAAAAGCTGAGCTTGATGTGTTTTTAGACATTTTGTTTGTTTTTGAATTTGAATGAATCACTTTTAAACTTTAATTTAAATAAACAGAACACTAACCCACACAAACTGAATAGAAAGAAGATAATATTGGAAACCCAAACCCAACCCACTTTTTCATATTATTTTATTAATTTATCCCATTAGGGATAGGCAAAGGAACTAAGTCCACACAGCCACGTCTGATGTGTTTTGTAAATAAGTCTTATAGTGAAATAAACGGATCACTCACGTGTGTCAGTCGAGTATAGCTCGAAATGTTTCGGACTAATCTGTAGTCCTTCCTCTGGGAGCACACGCCACGCCGAAACATGTCAAGCTATACTCGACTGACATACGTGAGTGATCCGTTTATTTCACTATGATTGAGTCTCATGGTAGTTTCATATTAAAAACGGTCAATCTACTTCTACAGCTTTACAAATAGAGTAGAAATGTTCTAAGTGAAGTGGCTCTAGTGTACTTTACGGCGAGCTACGGCGAGCAACAGCACACAAACAGAGGAAATACGCGTTTTCACTTGAATTCTTCATTTGCTGGGCACTGTCACTTTAATTTGTTGTATAATACACTATCTTTATAATCCACCAAACAACATTAAGCACGGAAACTAAAATTCAATTAACGACACGACCCATTCTCATCGGTTTCCCGCCGAATACTCAAAATATTCAACCCACTTTTAACCACTCACTACAGACACTACAGGCACAGTGCGTTTTACAAAGCTACAAGTTACAGTTTACAAGCGGAAGTCTCTTTCTAACAAAAGGTGATTGAATGAGACTTCCGCTTGTAAATTGTAACTTGTAGCTTTATAAAACACGGCCCAGTAGTTACAATACAGACCACAGATTAGAGAGACCTTTGGCCAGGGGGAGAAAAGTTATCTATATTTGACAGTTGAAGTTTTTAGCTGCGCCATCTCTTACCTGTGTAAGCTACTTTTTAGTAGTTAGTGCGTTTAGTAATCATTGCTGTCGGCTTAAAAAAATACCGTTTATTTATATTTTCATGATGTTGCAAAATTTTATGACAAAATATCAAACGGAAGGCTTGTAATTTTCAATCAAAACTTATTACTTGTAAATCTGTTAAAAAAAAATTGCAAATTTTATCACCATCCAAATAAGAAAAAAAAAAAAACGGTTTTTGGTACACCAACTACATCTCTTCAGATTCAAATAAACGTCATAAAGCATACAGGGCCCAGCGGCTTTCTGTTTTTTAGAAAACGCGCAGTGTTTAACTGTTGTTTCGTTAACTGCCCACTAGTAAATAGGTAGACTCGAGTTTCAGCTCCTCCGTTTTATTAGTGCCAGTTCGTGTGTATTGCATATTTAGCGTTGAGTATTTGCGCTAAACTGGATGTTGCAGTGAAAATTTGGATGCTTTAGTTACAATCTTTCTGTGTTGTTTTTAGTTATTTATCGCGATATCAGATGCTTGTGATTTGTGAAGACTTGTTGTTTTGTGATTATTGTTAGTTGTTGCGATTTTGGACGCTTTAAATGTATAATTTACGGAATAAACGATTTTGAATTTTGACTTTGAATTTTTCATGTCTAATCCAATAAGTGTGTACACGCAATTCGTATGTGTGCTGTCCGAGCTTGCGCGTGTGTGTTATGTATGAAATCTGTTCTGTCGACGATCACAGATAAAAGATGGCGTTGCTGTAGAGGCTGGTTGAGGGTGACAATATTTTTCGCTGAGAGGGCGCTCTATTGCCCGTATATTATAATTATATTACTATAAGACATAGTCTCTCTCTCAGTCTCTCTAATCTAATCTGTGGCTGTAATGTGTAAAATAAAATAAATTGTGTTGTGATGTAAAGTAATTTTAACTTGCAAGGATTTCTCTTTCGAATTACCGTTGTGTAGTTTGGTCGTTTCAAGCTCTCTTAAAGAAACGGGAGCTCATTAAAGCTATAACGTCCTCGCCCATCTTATTTTCTGAAAATTTGCCACAATGACAATGGGCGATGAACTGCCTGTCACTTCTTTGGTATTGCCTGTTCTTATTCGTCCAGTATTAACTCAGGTTTGTGTTTGCTTCAGCTTGATATAAACATTCCAACAATCCATTTGTGATAGTGTTAATCACTAATCTTACCTTTGACTTTGATAAGCTTCAAGGCTATGGTAGGGAAAATGTAGCGGGTAAGTCACATTTCGTTGCCATTTCAGCTGGAGAAATATGATTCGGGGGCATCTCAAACCTTGCGTGCAGCCCTCACTAAAGCCGAGGCTGCAGTTCCAGGGCTTAATTATGATTTGGTTGCTGGGATAATGAGAAGAGCTGACATACCAGTCAACATGAATGAAAGCTTGCTCCGTTTGCAGGGAGCTCTTACAGAAGCAGAATGTAAGTGAACATCATATAATCAAACTTGCAAACCCAAACTCGCAAACTGTTGCCACCCTGCAGAATCGCTTGAGGAAGTACTGGCTTGACAGTTCCTCTTAAAATTGGATATTGTATGTTCTCTAATTCATGTATATGTATTTTTATGTAGTGTCTATTTTGTGATATGTATTAATTTATTGTTACGCTATTGGTATGTACTAGAGTGCATCTGTATTTCTATGTATGTGTATTTTAAATGCTTGCTTGCTCAAACTGAAACGTAACTATGCAGAAAGACCAGAAAAATTTAGACTTGAAGTGGGAATTGAGATTTGAGAAATAATTTCGAATGGGATAACCGAAAAAATTAAAAATACAAAAAGTTGGTTAAATCCATGTGTAGTGTCATCTCTCGCTTGGTTGGTGAGTAGTGTTTGTTCCAAAACTAAGATGTGAATTCTCGTATAGAGATTTTACATAGATGGTGCTAGCGAGTCAATATTTGCTAAGTAATTTGAATTAAACCGAAGCGTGAATATATACAGGGTATTCGGTATAACAATGTAGGAACTTTAGGAGGTGATACAGGGGACTATTAGGAATAGTTTGAAGCTAATATGTCTTAGTCCAATATGTGATAGTTTTTTTTTAAATCAAGTTTTTCTGAATTTTTTTACTCGGTACAAAAAGTTGACATAACAAATGTAAATTTTAAACGAACTGTGCAAGTAATCAAATTTATTTCTTCATAATTAACACAGCACAGCACATTAGGAAATATAGCTTAAACTACCAGAAAAGACTGGCAAAACATAAAAATGAACTCACCCTACGACTGTGGGGAGACAAAAGCTTATGTTACAGGAGATTGAAGAGACATAGTGTCCTGACACTACTGAATAGATTCGACAGGATGGAATGAGACACCCAACTGAGAAGTGTCTTACCAAGCTAAAGAACCCAAACAGATAAAGATATCAGACAGAGTAGTGGCTTATTGTTGTGGTCAACAGATTGCTATGATGCAGAAAAGAGAAAAAAAAAAAAATTAACAGCAATTGATTGATTAACCAATCATAAAAAAATCAGCCTCCCACTGGCTACACGTTTTTTTTTATTATCGATTTTGTTGGTCACCAAAAAAAATTAAACTTTGTCAGGCTGTGAAAAAAAACTTCCCAGGATATTAATGTTCCGATTACTTTAAAAACACGCTTGATTTGTGTACTGTAATTAAAAATAAAAATTACAGCATAATTGCAACAAAAAAAATCACTGGTCAACATGTTGAACGCCACAACCAAACAAAAAAGTTCCTCATACAAAGTAGACAATTGTGCAAGTTAATTCTTACATTGAATAATTTTTTCACAATTTTGGTTTGTTGTCTAAATTAAAAAAGAAATAAAGACACTTTTGCACGCACTTTATTTTAAATTAACTTTGCAAATTTTGCAATTAAATGATTAATCGATAAATAAATACCATTCACCCACTTACGCCACTAAATACAGTTTTAAAAACACATTTTGTTAGACACAATGAGTGTTTTCTGTCTGTTACAGCTAATTAAATTTAAATAAAAACTACTTAGGATAGTGATGGTTAAAACATCAATATCCTAAGTAGTTTTAATTTACATTGAATTAGCTGTAAAAAGGTTATTTTTTGGCAGAAGTTACTCATTGTGCCTAACAAAATGTGTTTTTAAAACTGTAGTGGCGTTAGTGGGAGAATGGTATTTATTTATCGATTAATCGTTTAACTGCAAAATTTGCAAAGTTGATTTAAAATAAAGTGTGTGCAAAAGTGTCTTTATTTCCTTTTTTATTTAGAGAACAGACCAAAACAGTGAAAAAATTATTTGATTTAAGAATTAACTTGCACAATTGTCTACTTTGTAGGGGGAACTTTTTTGTTCAGTTGTGGCATTCAACATGTTGACCAGTGATTTTTTTGTGGCGTTGAACATGGTGACCAGTGGTTAAAGCTACATCAAAATTGTCAATGAGCAATATGTTCTTCATTAAATTCTTTACAATAATTGTCTTGGAAGTATATTGATAGGACTTAGTTTTCAAAACAAACTCGCAACCACTGGGACGAAAAAAAAAACTACCTATAGTAGGATATCTTTCCTTGCATAATTTGGACAAAGCAACTGCTTGAAACAGGTGTTCCTGGGGGTGATTTGAGCGGATTTAGTCCGGTTGGCATGAGGTTCCCCCCGGCAGGTGGCCAGGGGAGGGAGGGAAAAAGGTGCATCCAGCACGCCTCACTCACTACATATCCGCCTACATGAATCAACTATAATATATAGAGATGGGTGTCTTTTTCTTGTAACTCGTGGACAATGAATTCATTTCTGAAGCTATATTTTCACTCGCCCATACAAAAAAGACAAAAACCAAAAATTTTCTTTACACTTTTTTTGCCATTTCGTTTTCCACGTACTTTTTATTTTGCATGTACCTGTAATAAAATTATAGAAGTGGAAACAAAAGTGGAAAAAAATCGAAAAAAGTGTAATGAAATTTTTTGGTTTTTGTCTTTTTTGTATGGGCGAGTGAAAATATAACTAACTAAATCTGCTCAAATCACTCCCAGGAACACCTGTTCCAAGCAGTTGCTTTGTCCCAACGATGCAAGGAAAGATATCCCTCTATAGGTAGTTTCATTTCTTTTTATTTTCGTTCCAGTGGTTGTGAGTTTGTTTTGAAAAATATAAGTCCTATCAATATACTTCCAAGACAATTATTGTAGAGAATTTAATGAAGAACATATTGCTCATTGACAATTTTGATGTGGCTTTGACCGTTTTTGTTTTATTAATAAAAAAACTGCAATTGGTGACACAAAAGAGGGGAGGGGGGGAGGGTCCAAAAATCACTTCACGACTTGTTCCCACTTCGATATTTTCTTGTATACGTAAAGCTACATGCATGCCAAGTTTCATGCTTTCTGCCGGATGGGACCGTATTTCGAGTAAGGAGCCGTACTAATAAGAGTTTTTCGCCGTTACCACTGATTGCTCGGATGGCGCAGTGGTACCGCGACACCACGGTATGGTGAAGGTCCTGGGTTCGAACCCCAGTTCGAGTCAAATTTTTTCTGGTCTTTCTGTATATTTACGTTTCAGTTTGAGATTTGAGAAATAATTTCGAATGGGATAACCAAAAAAATTAAAATGCAAAAGGTTGGTTGAAAGGCATTTAGTTTTCGGCATATTAATATTCGGAAATAAGTTTTTCGAGGATGTTATAGGTAACCATTTGTATGTCTACTCTTTTTTCTGATGTCCTGTCAATCGCCCGAAGGTTAACTGGTAGAGATCCCTTTAAGGGATAAGTTCGCCTTTGTACATTTGCTTTTGTTCTGTTATCTGTTATTTTTTGTTTTATGTGCAATAAAGATATATACATAGATACATACATAATCATGTAATTTATTCAGCATCACAGCAGTATTATAGCTGTCATGCAGTACCGGAACATTTTATGATCAGGGTTCAGGCTTTTCATCTCATGCTAAGACGAAAGTGCACTGTGCACATTATTGTAAATTGAATGTTTTATTACTTTATTGTGCATAAGTATTATTTATTATCAGGGCTCGAACAATTTGTGGATGACGTCAAATCACTCATAGGATGATTTCAAATAGTATTTTTATAAACAACTTCGTTCTGTCCAAAAGATTTGGAATGTGGCAATTTTTTGTTCAAATTTACATGTTGCAAAGGACTTGGAGTCAAGTCTTAAATAATATCGCGAAGCCAACCAAAATAAAAATCAGTACTAATTATCTATAGCTCTTATATTTTTTGGCTATTCAATTTGGTCGGGTTCGCGATATTAGATACTCCAACGCGAACACGCACACTGTTTTGATAGATATGATTGAATTTGAACTTTGTGCAACGATAATAAAGTGCAAATTGACTCTTTGACGTTAGGAACACACCTACATTGCTTAGACAACAGTGAGTGCTTGTAATTTAATATGGACTTCATTGAATAGCAATTAAGTTCAAATTTACTCTACATTTTAGTGAGAAAACGTTTGTATGGGAAAAAGAAAAGGGCTGCTTTTAGGGTTTTCCCGGAAATTATTCGAATTTTTTTCACCGTAAAAACCATCCTTGGACTTAAACGAACATTAAAAAAAAAAGAATTGGTTAAATTGGTGCAGTTGTTGAGTTATGCGCTTACCAACACATTTTGCGATTCATTTTTATATTATAGATAGATTTGAAAGTAGAAACGCCCACAAGTGGCATAAAATAAACGAGTATTTTAAGATAGTGCTGATAATAGTAGTGACTTGGAATTTACTTTGCTTATGTTTCTATCGTTTACAAATGAAAAAAATTAAGCTGTTCTTCATGTTGACATGCATCAATTGACATACAGGGCAATAACAAGTACTGTGACCCGTTTTTATTGCTCTTGAGTATAGTTTCCATTACATTAGTCATCCAAATGTTATCAATTATTGCTCATTATTATTGTATTTAATTAGCATTTAACTAGTTTATCACCAAAATTAACTAATTGCAGGTGCTGATCTAAGGTTGAACCGGTCAGAGGAGGCATTCCAAGAGTTGAACAAGAAGTCCACAGCTTTGAAGAAAATCTTGAGTCGCATTCCTGATGAGATCACTGACAGAAAAACATTCCTTGAAACTATCAAGTAAGTTTGAGTGTGAATTGGTACCAATAAAAATATTTATTATTGAATTATAATATATGTACGAGGACTGTTCTGGAAATTTCTAGCTACTCAAAAAACGTAAAGATATGGTTATTATTTATTTTTAGTTTTTCAAAGTAGTCTCCTGCGGTAGGTACACTTTTGCATTCGAGTAAACCAGCTGTCAAAACTAGAAAAAAAAACGATCTCGTGGAAGGTCGAAAAATGCATGTTTAAATTCATCAACTGCGTCATTTGAGTTGTTGAATCTTCGTCCCTGCATGCTTTTTTTATGGTGGGAAACTAAAAAAAAACGCACGGGGCCAGTTCTGGGCTGTCTGGTGGGTGTGGCAATAGTTGAACACCAGAAATGTGCAAAAATTCGAGGGTCCGAGCAGCAGTGTGAGCGGGGGCATTGTCGTGGTGAAAAAGGTTGCCGCGGGTACCGCTCCTCGGGCGGCCTTCGGCGAGCTGTTTGATGACCTGAGGCAGGCTTACTTCAGTAGGTATACAATTGGCTAGTGATAGTTCTACTATCTTCAAGAGGAATAACTGCCACAGGACCACTGCGTCGACAAAAAAAGCTAATTTTTTTTTGTTGACCGTTCTGCCGCGACTTTGGTAGGTAACGTGTCTTCCTTGAACACCCATTGCGTCGATTGCTTCTTTGTAAGTGGGTCGTAGCTATATATCCACGATTCATCAGTTGTCAGTGTGTAACACACCAGGGTCGTGTTTTATAAAGCTACGAGTTGTAATTTACAAGCGGAAGTCTCTTTCTAACAAAAGGTGATAGAATAAGACTTCCGCTTGTAAATTGTAACTTGTAGTTTTATAAAACACGGTCCTGCTGTGATCTGCTGCCATCGAATTTTTCTAGCATACATTTGCACCAATCTACCCTGTGGGCTTTTTGCTCTTCAGTGAGTAAATGCGGTATCCATCGTGAAGAAACCTTCCGTACCTTCAGGTGATCGCTTAAAATATTGGAAACCACTCCTGATTCAATCTTCAGTTCATTCTGTATCTCCCTATGTGTGATGTTCCTCTTTTCTTTAATAAGTCACTCCACCTTGATGACTTTCTCATGAGTCACTGCAGTCGAAGGCCTCCTACGCGTAGCTTCATCTTTGACGGACTCTACCTCGATTAAATTTTCAAAACCAAAAGAAAATGGTGGCTAACGAAGGAGCAGATTCTCCAAAAGCTACGTGTAAGATTTCATATGGTTGTTTAAATGTCAAACCTCCTTTTTAGTAGTAGTAAATCATAACACGAAATTCTTCTGTGGTAACGTTGATTTTGCAATCGGAACAATGCCCGACACATATTTTTTAAAGCAATTTTTTTCTTCTTTATAACAGTTTATCTATTATTTTCGGCCACCGTTTTATACTCAATTAAAAAATAAAAGGTTTTAATCGGTATCATAAAAAGTATAATTTTGCAAATAGGTTTTTCACAGCTAGAAACTTTCAGAACAGCCCTCGTATGTATATCTATCCTGGGTTGGTATTCATCCCCATTCCATCCAGTCTCCATTCCTCCCGATCTTGAGCTATCTGGGCCCAGTTGTTGTGGGTAGGGGGACATATCCAGACTGTTATTGAATAAAAAAAAACTTTATTTCTGAGCAAGTCTGCTCTTTGTTAATTGTCCTTTTAATAAGTATTAAATTCAGTACCTATACCAAGACCTCAATGAAATGTTTTAGTTTCCTTAAATCTAGCCTGTTCTTATATTCTATAGCATAATAGTATTTTATACAACTGTAACATAACCAAGGTACATGAGTTTTATAATATAAATCGCACGAGTGTATAATGACCAGTTATAGCTCAGTATAATTAGATTTTAATGTATGGGAATTTTGAGAATATTTGTCTTTATTTTGGCAATATAACTTTTGGTCGTGAATTGCGTATTTTTCGAGAAAACTAGAGCTTTAACAAAAAAAAAAAAAAAAATTTACTAAAAATGCCAATATTCAGTGTCCGATAGCACAAAAACTTAAAGAGATATCGCTTTTGTATGTATGAAAGGTTGATAGTAAATTTAACGAGTATTATTTCGTCCGTAAACACTTTTCATGTATCGGGAACACTTTTCTTTAAAACTGATGAAAACCACGACTCGGGACACTTTCACGCTCGAGGGGTGGGGGGGGGGGGGGGGGGACGCACCCACGGGAGAGGGGGGGGAGACACACTTGATATTCTTTAACTTCCCCATGCATAGAGGCTATTCCCATAGAAAAATCTTCTCCATTAATTTTGCCAAATTTTGAACTAATTTTACTGCGCTACACGCTTAGAATTAAAGTGACTCAATTCTTAATATGACATTGCAAAATTGAATCTAAAATCTAAACCTACAAAGTTTAATTAAGATTTATCATGTATTTAGAATTGAGTCACTTCAATTCGAAGCGTGCGTTATGTAACGTTGCATACATTAATATTTCTACGACTTTATTGCAGAATCGAATTAATAAATATTTGTAAAGAAATAGTTAAAACATTTCTTCATTTTCAAATTTAAAGCTGTGGCTGAAGCAGTGTGTAGGGTCGTCGGTAAAGCAGACTAAGTACCCGGCTGGTAAAGCAGAGTGCCGCTAAGGCGGAATAGCTTTATTAATAAAAATATTGTAAATAAAAAGATGATAATGGCGATGACTAATGACTAAACCTTTTTTACTTAATTTAATTTGTTTAGATTTTTGCAAAAAGATTAAATTAAATTTCGTTTCTTTGTTTACTTACATCAGGTAAGTTTTCCTTAAGTTCAGTGTAAAGTTTTGTCATAGAATAAACTCATTCAAATAAAACTTTGTTTACAGAGCAACACATTAAATTAAACGTCATTGACAATGAGAAAAATAACGTTAAATAATAAAAAGATGTAACACTATTTTGAATTCACCATTTCACGAAGTTGTTGTTTATCTGTTTTGTTATTCCTTCACCGTTTGCGCTATTACGAGGGGCGGCTGAAAAGTAATCTACCTAACGATGAAACAAAAGACTGTCGTGGCTTATTTTTTTTATTTTTCTATATAGTCCCCAGCTAGTAAAATGCACTTATTAAAATTTTCAAATATTGAATTTAAACCATTAAAAAAAAAACTTTCGGTTTGTCGTCAAAAAAGTCAGTAACCGCAGCCTTCATTTCGTCATCGGTTATAAACCTTCGTCCCCTGAGGTCTTTCTTGAGAAGTCTAAACAGAAAATAGTCACAGGGGGCTAAATCTGGAATATAAGGGGGGTGGTCAATGGTTTCGAAGCCATTGTCTTTAATTGCTAGCTTCGTTGTGCGGGCGGTATGCACTGGTGCGTTATCGTGCAAAATCAGAATTCCTTTGCTTAGTTTACCTCGCCGTTCTTCTTTTATTGTCTCTTATAGTTGATATAGTAAGTTTGAGTAATAATCAGCATTCATTGTAGTTTTCTTCGTTAAATAATCTATGAGCAAAATCCCTTCTGTGTCCCAAAAGGTTGTAGCCATAAGTTTACCTGCCGATGGACAGACCTTGAATTTCCGAGGCGGCTTCTCATCCTTAAATTTACACTGTAACGACTCTTGCTTACTTTCCGGGTTCCATTGTCGAATCCAAGTCTCATCACATGTTACAATTCTAGAAATTATTTCTTCTTCTTTCCCTCGACTCATGTCCAAAAACTCTTCGCAACATTTGACACGCCTCTCCATGTCAAATGCAGTCAACATTCTGGGGACCCAACGTGCACTAACCTTGGACATGTTCAAATGCTCATGAATTATTTAATTGACTCGCTCTTTACTGACGCCCACATTTCTAGCTATCTCCCACTGCTTCACTCGTCAGTCCTCTAATATAATTTTTTTCACCCTGGCTACATTTTCATCGGTGACGGCTGAAACTGGTCTTCCGCTACGAGGATCATCTTCCAGGCTCTCACGACCTAACTTAAACTACTTTGACCAAAACTTTATAACAAATTCGGAAGAACACGAACTGCCAAACACACGTAACATACGCTGTCTGATCTCCGAAGGCGTATTCCCTTCTTTAGTAAAAACTTAATCACCGCACGCTGCTCGATTTTATCCATTTTCACTTTTTCTACCGACATGTTTGAAACAATTGTAGGAGACAAATAAACGTGATGCAATAAACAATTGAATGTAATACATTTTGAAAATAGAATAACAAACGAATATAAATCCATACCAGCCAGCATTATTTTTGTGTATATTTCTGACCAAGGAGATTACATATCAGCCGCCCCTCGTATTTTAATTTATTCGGTGGTACACAGTATCTCATTTTCATCGCTCATTTTGAATTTCTTTTACTAAACCGAAACGAATCCGATAACTAATTAAGTGCAATGTTTGCATTCATTAGCTCACGACTTGCTCACAGCTGACTCGTTTTTTAGGGTTCTGTACCTCAAAAGGAAAAAAACGGAACCCTTAATAGAATCGTTGTCCGTCTGTCTGTCTGTCTGTCTGTCTGTCAAGACCCTTTTTCTCTGGAACGCGTGGAGGTAGCATGCTGAAATTAATATCAAATACTCAAGGCTGCAGTCCGTTGAAGCTGTGACAAAATCAAACTTCCAAGTCAACGCAATCAAAAGATACAGTCATTAAAAAGGTTGTTTCCATACAAATTGCCGTACCCTATAAACCGAAAATAAACCTACCAGTTACAATTTTACAGGCGTTTATTGGCAACACTTGTCCTGTTTTTTACAATTTGCGTTTTATAAAAGTACTGTGCTACAATTTTACAAGATACAAGTACAGGCGCCTGTAGCCGTATCATAGACAAAAAGTGGACCTTTTATAGTTTTATATTCATAATCGAACAAGCGTTTTATAAAAATATTGTAAAATACAACTGTATCATTGTAAAATTGTAACGAAAACTTACGTACGTCTTGAGACCTGTAACAATGGCTACAGGTGCACAAATTTTTGAATTAAGTGTCTTGATCAGTATCAAATCAATCGTTCTATCTACTTATCTATCTCTTCTTCAAGTTGTTAAACTGAAGGCCATCAAGGAATGATTCGTTTATTGAGGAACTCGTCTGAGTTGGACTCGGAAGAAGAGAGTCCACGGCAACATAGAACTTGGGAGTTTTGGCCACGAATAAATACAGATTTTGACACACCTTTTCAATATTATTATGAAAGGTCCAGAATGAACTGTACGCAAATAGACTAGACTAGATTCTGCAAGAAATTGGGAGCTCATTAGAATCGTCGAGTAATCAAAATGATTCATTGAGCACGAAGCTTCAATTCTCTCTGTGTCTGTCTGTATGCACTGGAGTATCATGCAATCGTTGACATGCATTTTTGGCCGTTTTTTGCCATTGTTTAGAATAGTTATATTTTACAAGCCGACCCGCGAACTTCGTACCGCCATAGGTCATTCCATAGAAAATGTACCTACCTATGGGAAAATTAACTTCTTATTTTTTTCTCGTGAAATTTTCCCCTCTATTAATACCTATCCCGCTATTCGAAGCAAATATATAAATCCAACAAATGTAAGATCATAAAAATCGGTCCAGCCGTTCTTGACTTATAAATAGTGCAATTAACACGATTTTGTTTTATGTACTTAGATAGATTTTTATTTATCAACTTTGCGTGGGTATTTTTAATACGTAATAGGTAAAAAACCTCTACGTATTTGTAATTTTTGGCAGCTACTTTTTTTTTTATTAGTGATGTCCATTACACTTGTAGAATTTACTTGTAGTCGAGATTTACAATACCGTATTACAAGTGTAGCTTTCCGTGCGTCTTTATAAAACACCTGTAATTGTACACAGTGCATTACAGGTGACTGTTTCCTGTAGACTTGTAACCTGTAACTTGTAGGTTTATAAAACACGGCCTTGTTGTCCTAGAAACTTGAAGTTTGGTATGAAGGTAGCTCTTATAGCACAACCACTCAGAAAGTTCTCAAAATCTAAATTTTTTATGTCTGTCTGTAGTAGATAAAATAAAATAAATATCATGGGACAAATTGATACCAATTGACCTAGTCCTAAACTAGGCAAAGCCTGTACTATGGGTACTGTACAACTGGTAAACATACTTATATAGATAAAAACATACTTATATACATATTAAACATCCAAGACCCGAGAACAAATATTCGTATTCATCATACAAACATCTGCCTCGACCGGGATTCGAACCCGGGACCTCAAGCTACATAGACAGGGTCTCTAACCACTAGGCTATTCAGTTGTCAAACACATCACACCACTCCACACTTCGACTCCACATTGCGTGCATTTTGCTTAGGAGCAGGGCTCTGCTAACACTGGACAACTTAAAACACTGGGGAAAAGCGTTAAAATCTTTGTACGGAACCCTCGTGCGGGAGTCCGACTCGGACTTGTCCGGTTTTTTTATTTTTATTTGCTACCATAGAGCTGGGATATTAACGTGTTTTCAGTTACGGAATTGCTTATAAAAATACTTCTTGATTATGCAATCATAATAAGCCAATGCTTACAGGGCCCTATTTCTCGAAACTATTAGTTTACTAGTATATTAGTTATTAGCAGGCCCCCGTTTCTCGAAGCGTATTAGACTAATATTATTTGTGTTTTGTTGAATTTTTTCGTGTAATTTACGAGACAAAACACAAAAATTTTTAGACTAATAAGCTTCGAGAAACGGGGCCCTATTAGTGAAAAATTTACGAGTTCTAATATTTTATATTTCTCAAAAATTATGATGAGACTGGTAACTAATACTGGTAGACTAATGAAAAATGTTAGTCTGGCTTGGCTGAATGCACCTACAACCCATGACTTGTAACCTATTAAAAACCGGCCAAGTGCGAGTCGGACTCGCGCACCGAGGGTTCTGTACAAAGTTTTTCCCGCTTTTCCCCAGTGTTTAAAGTTGTCCAGTGTTAGTAGAGCCCTGTTCCTAAGAATAATGTACGCAGTATGGGGTTATTTTATATTGGTCTGTGACATAATTATACAGCCAGACAAAAAAATAAGATTTCGAGATTTTACCTCGCCCGCTGCCACTTAAGTTTCGCAATTCTTCGGGCTATGTCGGTAACCTTAGTTCTACTGCGGATATCATCATTTCTGATTCTATCCTAAACCCCGAGCATAGCCCTCTCCATCGCCCTGAGTGATTTTGAGCTTCCTTATGAGATGATGATGTTTGCACATTGGCGTTAAAAGCGAATTGTTGCTTTAATTTTGATAATATTATATTGTTTTAAAATGGATCTCAATTCAAACAAAGCGGAAAAAATGGGAAGTAGTCACAAATCGTACTAGTCAAAACTGGTACGTGGATTCAAATACTACGTACGTATTTCTGTTCAAAAAGACTCGACGACTTCGAATTGTTATTAAACCTTCTTCACCGTCGGAAGCGTCGGAATCGGTCCACATTTGATAAATTTGTTTGGTAAAATGTGACACTAATAGTTTCGACTAATATTTGTTACAAGCCTTCAGAGACCAATAGCGTTATTAGTGCATTTTACTAATGTAATTTTTATTCTTTTTATTCATTAAACAAAAACCCAATTGAGTGCCTCAGGGCCCTATTTCTCGAAACTTATTAGATTAATAATATTAGTCCATGAACTAATATTTTTTACAAGTTTACTAGTATTCGTTTCTCGAAGCTACAGTAGTAAAATATTAGTTATTAGTTACCAACTAATAAATATTAGCTAATATTATTACACTCAATTGGGTTTTTGTTTCATGAATAAAAAGAAAAAAAATTACAGTACAATTACCAGTATTAGTTACCAGTCTCATCATAATTTTTGAGAAACATAAAATATTAGAACTCGTAAAATTTTCACTAATAACTAATATACTAGTAAACTAATAGTTTCGAGAAATAGGGCCCTGTTCTTACTCATGATGATTTTTTTTTATCAATTTTTTATTGAGGCTTTGGACACCCTGAGTGCACATGTCAGCCTCATCATGTTATGTTTAAGCAACCAAACACGCGGTAGACGCATGTTTAAAAAAACTCTATATCAGAATCGGACTTAAGCCATTATATTACTCAATAAGAGTAACTTAATGAATTACGGTGCAAGGTCCGTCCGGATCGCTACCACCATCTTACTCGCTAATCCTGCCGCTAAGCAGCAGTGCTTGCACTGTTGTGTTCCGGTGTGGAGAGTAAGACAGCCGGTGTAATTACAGGCACAAGAGGCATTTCGTCTTAGCTCTCTAGGTCGGCAACGCATCTGCAAACCCTCCGGGGTTGCGGGTGTCCATGAGCAGTGGTGATCACTTACCATCAGGTGACCCACTTGCTCGTTTGCCTTCCTCGTTGTATAAAAAATATGTAGTATGGGTTATTTATTATGTTACTGAATTTTGACCATAGAGCATAGAACTTGGAACAGACTTATAACGTTAGTTATTATTGTATATTTTTTACTATTCAATTGACAGATTATATTATAGGCAATCTCTTGCATATATAATTTTTTTTTTATGTCAGGATTCTATTTTGCTTGGTTTGAAACATTGTTAAAAATACCAAATACCTGAACTAATCAAGCAACCATAGTACAAATGAAGTTAGATAAGTATCTTGTTAATTTATTCTTTGTCAAAAGTTTGCAACTTAATTTACAGAGAGATAGCATCAGCTATTAAGAAACTATTGGATGCTGTGAATGAGGTGTCAACATACACTCCTGGACCAGGAAAACAAGTGCTAGAGCAAAAGAAGAGGGAATTTGTTAAATATTCCAAGAGGTTTTCCAATACACTGAAGGAGTATTTTAAAGAAGGACAGTAAGTAATCCTCCAACATTCATAAGACATTAAAATATATAGTTACTATTTTCTCTTTTTTTGGTTTTGCGGGTGGTAAGATCTTGTGCGAGGTCCGTCCGGAACGCTACCACCATCTTACTCGTTAATCCTGCCGCTAAGCAGCAGTGCTTGCACTGTTGTGTTCCAGTGTGGTGAGTAAGACAGCCGGTGTAATTACGGGCACAAGAGACATTTCATCTTAGCTCTCTGGGTTGGCAACGCCGCATCTGCGTACCCCGGGTTGCCGGTGTCTATAGGCAGTGGTGATCACTTACCATAAGATGACCCACTTGCTCGTCAAAAAAAGGGTGTCCCACGGCTATGCCACATGGAGGGGCAGTATGTATCTTAAATATGGTAGATAGAATATTTTGCTCTATGAAGATATTCCTTTGTTTTGTAAATTAAATAATACTGCATTCACAGATAAAAAAAATGCTTGCCTCACCTGAGAATCTGACTAACATCAAATCAAATGTGAAAAAAAAACCCGTATTTTATGACGGCAATTGAAAAAGTCAATGACAAAAAATATTTCCCCTTAAGTCACATAACATTTTAAAATAAAGGAACACTGTGAAATTATACACTAAAGATATTGTTATGTCTCACTGACAATATTCATACAAATTTTTCATATAAAAAACCTGGAATGTGGTATTACTTAAAAAAAAAACCGCCTTCAAAAAAAACATTAGAAAAAAAACGTAAAATAATCCTCTAAAATAATGATAAATAAATAAAATAAAATAAAATGCGTTTATTTTGGACAACAGAAACTAAAGCCTAAAGTTTTATGGCCTAGCACTAAGCAGCAGAAATATGAAGTCGGTGCGGTGCGAGCGGAATATTCTTTGGAATATTCGTTATGACGTTTACTATGAAAATGTTCTATGGTGGGTCAAGAATTAATTTGCTCGACTGTGCATCATTTATCAACCTAATTTAGTTAAGCAATATCAATACTCGAAATGATCAGTACAGAATCTCTGACTATTATTTTATAGTTACTCAACGAAACAGCAGATTGTTAGTTTATTAAATAATACAAATTTTGGATTTTTAATACTGTCGTAAATATGATTTATGTTTGACAAAAAAATGTTAATTGGCACAATGTCATCATCAATATCAACATCAATAGGAGTTGCTCGAAATATGCGACAAAAACAAATAGTTTCATTTAAGTTTCACGTATCAAGGATTTATTTTTATACGCGTCAATAGATTAGTTAACTCATCTGTAGTTTTATATAGCAACTCCCTGTTAGCAGGGCGGTCCAACTCCACGTTTAGGTAAGATTTTACAAGTACGCGGCGAGTCCTATCCATAGGACTAAATTCACATGGTTGTCGCCGCGGGCCCAGCCAGTCGCCAGGGCCGGGTCGCATGTCCGATGTTGCTTACTCACGCGCCGCGCACATCGCATTGTCCGTGAAGTGCGAATTACGACGAACTACAAAATGAAGGCATACTACGCCGCATTCGGCTGCCTGAAGAATAACACGGATTCAAACCTCACGTTTTTCAGACTTCCAAAGGAAAAGGTAAAAAAATGCACGTCAACCTATACGTAATTAAGTAGGTAGGTATCTACTTACCAAAGGTTTACTTTGGTTATTTTTATGTATGTGACCCTTATTACAATTTTTAATTATTACAAGCTTATAATTTTACTTGCAATGTTTGTACATATGTACGAGGGCTGTTTGATAAGTACCCGTTTTCTAAATATATTAATATCACTTGCCGCAAATAAGTATGCCACCTTTTTAAGCCATTTTTCAGAGGCGGGATAATTAAAAAAAAATGGCATTCTTTTGTTTTTTTTCTCATTTGACAACGATTCACTGAAGGCGTGAACTTAAAATTGTTAAAATGGAGAAAGAACAGTATCGGTCTGTAATTAGATTCTTATTTTTGGAAGGAAAAACATGTGATGAAATAAAAGTAGGAATGCTAGCGGTTTACCATGAACGTGCTCCTTCTATGACAACCGTCAGATATTGGTATAACGAGTTTAAGCGGGGGAGAACAACCGTCTTTGATGAGGATCGCCCAGGCCGGCCAGTTGAGGTGACTACAGACGATATGGTTAAGAAAATTGAAAATATCGTTTTAGCCGACCGCCGAATTAAACTTCGAGAAATCGTTGATGATGTAAACGTTTCAATCGAGAGGGTACAACACATATTAGAAGAAAAATTGGGTATGAAGAAAGTATCGGCGAGGTGGGTGCCGCGTTTACTCACGGAGGAGCAAAAACGGAACCGACTGACTACTTCGGAGCAGTGTTTGGCCGTGTTCAAACGTAACCCGAAGGAGTTTCTGCATCGTTTCGTGACCGTGGACGAAACGTGGGTCCATCACTACACCCCGGAAATGAAAGAGCAGTCGAAGCAGTGGATTTTACCGGGTGAACCTGCTCCAAAGAAAGCAAAAACCGTCCCATCGGCTGGAAAGGTCATGGCGACCATTTTTTGGGATTCGCAAGGTATTATACATATTGACTATTTAGAAAAGGGAAAAACAATAACAGGGCAGTACTATGCCAATTTATTGGATGAATTTGACGCCGTGTTAAAGGACAAACGACCCCATTTAAAAAAGAAAAAAGTACTGTTTCATCACGACAACGACCCGGCTCATTCGTCCAGAGTTGTGACGGCTAAATTAGCACAGTTACGCTACGAACTATTGTCTCACCCCCGTATTATCCAGATTTGGCCCCATGCGATTTCTTTTTGTTTCCCAACCAAAAAAAATGGCTCGGTGGCAAGCGATTTGGATCAAATGACGAAGTCATTGCCGCCACGGAGGCCTATTTTAATGACTTTCCAAAATCATACTTTTTGGATGGTTTATTGAAGCTTGAGTATAGGTGGACCAAATGTATAGAGTTAAAAGACGACTACGTAGAAATATAAATGCATATATACAAAAAAAATATGTTTTTCTTTCCCATAAACGGGTACTTATCAAACAGCCCTCGTAGGTATTTATGTATGTTCGATTCAAATCTTGCGAGTTAAATTTCTTGTTTGCGTCGTGTCGCATCAAGTCTTATGCCATTTGTTCACAAAATTAGAGTAATAGACACTTAAGTATAGGTAATAGGGACCTTTTACTATTATGTATTCTGTGACATAACGACATATCTAACTTATAATTAAATATTCAGATTAATTATTTTTAAAAGAAGGCCACCCTAACGTAGTCAGAGGAGATATAGAAAGAGAGGCAACTTGTAGGTGAATATAACCGTAGGCAATTAGCGCTGGGTGATCTGAATTGCGCTTTATTGTGTCGTAGCAAGAGACGCTATTCATTTTAATTATTTTGCGGAGTCGGACTTCTGTACTTGTACTATTATGTATTCTGTGCTGTTAGGTACGTGAAATTACGTCATTTTTGTACGGGCCCTGGTTATGGCTTAAAAAAAATCTTACATGTAATTTTTCTGATAAATACTTTAAACAGTTTTTATTTTATTTGCAGGGCGAATGCTGTGTTCGTGAGCGCTCTTTACTTGATCCACCAGACTAACCAAATTTTATATACAGTAAAGAATAAGTCTGAATAGAAAGGTGACCCTAGAAATTAATGTATAGAAATTTTATTTGACATATTCATTTATATTCGTTTCAAATGTATAATTTAACTTGGAAGTATAAAAAGATTATAGCATTAATCATAAGCAGTCAATAAGTATTAATTATATTTGGGAAGGATCAGTATAACCTGATCTGCAAAGTGTAATGTGCAAGGATGGCCCATGGCCAGTCAATGAAAAGGTATAGAGGGAAATGCATGGAACACAATTTTGGACTTCGTAACTTTGTTTAGACTAGTTAGGAGGTGAACATATCAAAAGTCCCCGCTCGTACTCCTTGAGCCGGGGGGGAGGGGGGTCTTCGAAGGTCCAAGTTTTCGGTTTTTCGCTTATATCTCGGAAACTATGCGTCCTAGCGATATGACCACTATGTAGAAAAGAAAGCTGATTAAATTTGCTACAAGTTTGACTCGGTCAAGTTTTTCGATATCTATAGGTAAGTACCTATAAAACAATACCGTGATTGACTGACTTGCTGAGTGACTGACTGATAGACAACGCACAGCCTAAACCATTGGACCTAGAGATTTGAAATTTAGCACACAATATACCTTATGTATCATAGAGGTGCACTAAGAAGGGATTTTTCGAGGTATATGTGTGCCAAATTTCAAGTCTCTAGGTCCAATGGGTTAGGCTGTGCGCTGTCTGTCAGTCAGTCATTCAGCAAGTTAGTCAATCGAGGTATTGTTTTATAGGTACCTATAGATATTGAAAAACTTGACCGAGTCAAACTTGTAGCAAATCTAACCAGCTTTCTTTTCTACATAGTGGT
The DNA here is from genome assembly GCA_963691665.1 of Clepsis dumicolana. Taxonomy (NCBI): domain Eukaryota; kingdom Metazoa; phylum Arthropoda; class Insecta; order Lepidoptera; family Tortricidae; genus Clepsis; species Clepsis dumicolana. The sequence goes on along the minus strand of OY829507.1, from coordinate 10,645,365 downwards.
CATATCGCTAGGACGCATAGTTTCCGACATATAAGCGAAAAACCGAAAACTTGGACCTTCAAAGTTCCCCCTCCCCCCCGGCTCAAGGAGTACGAGCGGAGACTTTTGATATGTTCACCTCCTAACTAGTCCAAACAAAATTACGAAGTCCAAAATTGTGTTCCAAGAATTTCCCTCTGTACATTTGTTAGAGCATTCAATGCCTGGCCTAGGAGCGGAATTCTCATAGCAAAAATTAAGTCAATAGGGAGAGAACATTGTAATTTATCGACTTTTCCCAGTTATCGGTTATTTTATCTAGTTCAAATTTAACATAAATGACAATGACATGCAAAATACGCTAATGACCAAGCGCGGATTTGAAGTAGCTATTACTACATTAAGGCGCTTCCCTGACCCAGACGCTGAAATGGCTGCTTTTTAGAGCCATTCTGTAACTCTAATCTATAACATCTTAACTTGTTTTTCTATGTTTCATATATATTTTTTCCTATTTAATACTTATGATATCTGCATCACAAGTAAGCCAAGTTGCAATTAATATTCTGTTACTACATCATCAGCATAATTTACTTCCGACTTGTGACACACCAATGTATAGAGAATTTAATAGGCTAGGATTTCTATGTTTAACATGATTTAAATACCTTTTTATAATCATCATCATCATCACCATCATCGGCCTATTTACGTCCCTTTGCTGGGCACCAGGCCTTTATTTATATTATAAAAAAAAAGTAGTTGACGTATATTCGGTGCGAATTCTGAACGATTTTTTTTTTCGAAAAGACGCGTTATTTGTGATAACACTGTAAAATGAAGTTAGACTGATATTGAATAGATGTCGTCACTAAAACGAAGTTGTTTAGTAGAAGTGAGATGGAGTGAGGAAGGCGCGCAGCGTTCAAGGTCATCCTCTCAGGGAAGCCTCTTAATATGGATATGAGTGGCAGTAAAACAAAAAGGAAAAACCTACTTGGAAGCTTTTGTAAATTTTCGGCAAAAAATATTTATTTATTTATTTATAAACAAAATATTAATGTTACAGAATAATGTTAAAAGTCGATAACAGACGAAGAGTCGATTCGATAACATCGATAACTGGAATAATCGATAAAAGTTATGTTCAATCCCTCGTGAAGTTTGATTTCTGCTCCTGGTAATGAGTAATGTGGTAGTAGATTATCTAGCTGGAAGGCCCCCGTAATGCTAACTATGATTTTACCATTTATTGTTAGGTTTATTTGATGAGTTCCGAGTACATTTTATATACCACCTAATTACGTATTTTTTCAATTTGTTGTTTTTGATGTTAAAAAAAGGTTTGAGGAAATTTGTTTCTATTATGCATTTTAATACTAATTGTAATTATAATTTACCTCGTAATTTATTTAACATAAAATTATGTATAATGTAGGGTGTCCCAGAAACCGACGATGATCTTTCGACAGCTGATAGGGCTACTAATTACCTCTCAGAATATAAAATTTTAGTTTTAGTAAAAAATAGCTATAATAACACTAGCAATAACACAGCCAATCATATCTGTTGTACTTGTCCCTAGCATTATAGATTTAAAAATAATTTATGAATCAATGTTATCATGTTCATTGCATTTTTCTAATCATGAATATTATCCTATTAAATAGAACAATATTTGTATCTATTTTTATTTTGGTACCTAAACATAATACCCGGAAACTTTAATCAGTTCTTTGCAAAGGTAGGACAAAGGTAATGTGATTTGAAATTAGGTATAGTTTTTGAACACTTGCCCGTGTCTACAATTCTACATCCACTCACCGGCACAATTAATTGCCCATCATATTATTACTACATATTCATTGTAAAAGCATTCACTGATTAAGTAGGAACAGTTTTCACAATAGCCAGGATAAATAGGGTAAGTAATTGTGACGGTAAGTATGGAGTCCAACCTTAGGTCAAAATTGGTAATAAATATGACTCTTTTTACACATAAAAAGGGCCGAAATAGTTTGAGATACATAATGATCTGATCCCTTAAGATCAGGCCCCTATTTTACCAATGGTCAGTTTACAATGACAATTCGAATTACATTTCTTTGCCAATATGAAGCGCGCTAAAATAAAAGCTCTTCAAGTCGATTGACACCGAATGGTCATTATAAACTGACATTTGTATAGTTACAAAAAAGACAAAAAAGATTTTTAAATAATTGATTAAGTAAATCAGGCGTGACTTTGCAGATGTCCAAATGCATGAACTAAAAACAATTAGTTTGCTTACCCGCGACCACACGTGTAAAATAGCTACGTCTATGCGACGCATTTAAATTTCTGCCTCCATTGCTACATAAACACAACACATGTCACACATACCCAACTATCACCACCACCACTACATTATACGCTTACGCGACCAACGCGACTCTGAACAGTCTGAACTCTCTACGAACCCATTCTCGAAGCACCAAAACAGCCGTTTAACATACTACCAGTTATTCTATGTTACGTAACATTCATGACGTGTTTTTGTTCAAACATGTATTGTTTGATTTATTTATAACAAAAAAGTAAAACCGCCTTAAAAAAAAAACCTTAGAAAGAAAACGTAAAGTAATCATCTTAAATAATGGTAAATAAATAAAATAAAATGCGTTTATTTCGGACAACAGAAACTAGGGCATAGTTCTATGGCCTAGCACTAAGTAGCAGAAATATGAAGTCGGTGCGGTGCGAGCGGAATATTCTTTAAATGAAGCATAAAACTTTAGGCTTTAGTTTCTGTTGTCCGAAATAAATGCACTTTATTTTATTTTATTTATTTATCATTATTTAAGAGGATTATTATAAGTTTTTTTTAAGGCGGTTTTACTTTTTTGTTAAAAGATTTTTATTTCACAATTTTACGTTGATTTAACATTTTCAGAATTATCCTCCAACTCCTAACCGTTAAGGAGTTGTACCTACCATCATCAGCTCATCAACATAAAATGATGACTACCAGACTCAAATACTTGAATAGCCTTAAGAAAATATATGAAACACGTAATAAGTGCCTATAAATTTTGAGGGTTGCCCTCGATTTCCCTGAGATCCTATCATCAGATCATGACTTGGTGACAATGGGACCACCTCAGGAGTATAACCCTTTCGAATAAAAAAAAGAATTTTGAAAATAGGTCTACAATTGACGGAGTAATCGATGCACACACATACATAAAAAAAAATACACACAGTGGAAGTGGAATGTAGAACCTCCTCCTTTTTTGAAGTCGGTTAAAAATAGAATGCTATTCTAGGACAGTTAAGTTTTTAGGCTGATGACGACGATGAGAACAAGTATTTATTGCAATGCTGGAAACTTTTCTCCATTTATTTTGTTAGTAATAAAAGAAAAATATCTCTCGTGTACCTACTCTATGCTTTACAAATTACACGTGTGTTACTTTTATTCTCGTATGTTACCGTGCGTTACCAGTTTACGACCGTTATTGTACATTTTTTGGTGGCCATCGCCGGATATCGTTGGATAAGTTTTATCAAAATGTGGGAGGTGTTCGAAAATAATTTTTCGATTGAGGGATTCGTTTGTGAAATATTCAGCTTTGAAGTGCTCATTTTTAATGAAATTTGTACTCACCTCGCACTTGGCCGGTTTTTTTATGACTATCTTTTGATTGCGTTGACTTAGAAGTTTGACTTTTTCCCAGCTTTCAAGGTATTGCAGGCCTGAGTATATATTTGATATTAATTTCAGCTTGCTACCTCCCCACGCGTTCTAGAGAAAAAGGGTCTTGACAGACAGACAAACAGACGGACGACAAAGTACGTACGTACGTAAGTAAAGTACGTTCCGTTTTTCCTTTTTGAGGTATGTATAACCCTATTAAAACGACTTATCTAACTGTTGTCTGTTGTCGTTTTCGAAAGACGTGAACCTGTGCTTGTGGATGTACGAGGGCTGTTTGATAAGTACCTAGAAATTGCATGGGGCCAAATCTGGAGAATACGGGGGGTGAGACAATAGTTTGTAGCATAACTGTGCCAATTTAGCCATCACAACTCTGGACGATTGAGCCGGGGCGTTGTCGTGATGAAACAGTACTTTTTTTCTTTTTTAAATGGTGTCGTTTGTCCTTCAACACGGCTTCAAATTCATCCAATAAATTGGCATAGTACTGCCCTGTTATTGTTTTTCCCTTTTCTAAATAGTCAATATGTATAATACCCTGCGAATCCCAAAAAACGGTCGCCATGACCTTTCCAGCCAGTGGGACGGTTTTTGCTTTCTTTGGAGCAGGTTCACCCGGTAAAATCCGCTGCTTCGACTGCTCTTTCATTTCCGGGGTGTAGTGGTAGACCCACGTTTCGTCCACGGTCACGAAACGAAGCAGAAACTCCTTCGGGTTACGTTTGAACACGGCCAAACACTGCTCCGAAGTAGTCAGTCGGTTCCGTTTTAGCTCCTCCGTGAGTAAACGCGGCACCCACCTCGCCGATACTTTCTTCATACCCAATTTTTCTTCTAATATGTGTTGTACCCTCTCGATTGAAACGTTTACAGCAACAACGATTTCTCGAAGTTAAATTCGGCGGTCGGCTAAAACGATATTTTCAATTTTCTTAACCATATCGTCTGTAGTCACCTCAACTGGCCGGCCTGGGCGATCCTCATCAAAGACGGTTGTTCTCCCCCGCTTAAACTCGTTATACCAATATCTGACGGTTGTCATAGAAGGAGCACATTCATGGTAAACCGCTTGCATTGTTACTTTTATTTCATCACATGTTTTTCCTTCCAAAAATAAGAATATAATAATAATAATAAAGAAATAATAAGAATAAAGCGCAATTCAGGTCGCACAGCGCTAATAGCCTACGGCTATATTCACCTACAAGTTGTCTCTTTCTATCATGTATCCCTTATCTCTTCTAACTACGTTAGGGTTGCCTTCTTTTAAAAATAATTAATCTGAATATTTAAAAGTTTATGTTACAGAATACATAACAGTACAAGGTTATATGCCTATTACTCTAATTTAGTAAACAAATGGCACGCATACGACTGATGTACGACGCGACGTAAACAAGAAAAACTCGCAAGATTGTAACAACTGTTTTTCGGAGCTCATATCTAAGACAACGACTGAGAATAGGTAAAAGGTATATATAACCCTTTAAACGGCAAGAACGCCAAAAGGCGTCGCGAGCCGACGTGCCTACCACGCCAAAAACGCTTACAGGCGTCCGGCTGCACAGTGTAAGTGCGACCTACGGACGTATGCTCAAGATTTAAGTCCGCGTTAACGTTATGCCAACTTGGCGCGTGGATGACAACTTTTCTATGCGACGTTGGCGTTGAAAGGGATAACCAAGTTGTAGCAAATTTTATCAGCTTTCATTGTGTAGTATACCGAAATTTGGTATGACACATCGTTTTCGAGAAATGAACAAAAAACCAAAAAACGGGACCTTCTTTGGGCCCCCCACCCCAGGGCTCACCTCCGAGGAGTGGGGACTTTTAGTATGTTAACCCTCAAACTAGTCTAAAGAAAGTTAAACTTTCTGCTTTCGACCATTCCCTCCACACCCCACTTGTGAGCATTCATTTCCCAGGCTAAGAGGTTTGGTTAATATGTCTGCTAATTGTACACTAGTATGAACATACTCGATGTTTACAATTCCTTTAGATTTTTATTTATTTATGAAATGATATTTAATATCTAGATGTTTCATCTTTTTCAGCTGTTCATGCGAATTGCAAGCTTTGATAGTGGACTGGTTGTCCTCATGGACAGTTACAGTATAGTTTTCATGAAATTGCAATTCTGATAACAAATTTCTCAACCAGCAAACTTCACTAACACAATGTGTAGGTAACCGACGCATATTCAGCCTCACAAGAAGAAAGTGCGACTGTTGCTTGTTTTTTTGAAGACCAAGACACCAAGTTACCATAGATTTGCAAGCAAAATCCCGACGTTGATTTTCTGTCTACAGTATCATTTCCCCAGCTCGCATCAACATTTTAAGCTGTTAATAGTTTTTCACCCGCGTTTTTATTATATACCAAACTTAAATCTATAGTACCTCATATGTATCTTAGTATTCGTTTAAGACAAGTCCAAAGTTCATTACTTGCACAGTTTTGAAATCGCGACAAGTAGGTAAGTTATCATCATAATCATCACCAGCCTTTTTTACGTCCCACTGCTGGGCACAGGCCTCCTCTCAGAATGAGATGGTTTGGGCTATAGTTCCCAGGCGAGCCCACTGCGGCTTGGGAGCTTCACACACAGCATTGAATTGTTTCGCAGGAGTGTGCAGGTTTCCTCACGATGTTTACCTTCACCGATAAGCTCATAATAAATTACAAATGTAATTCCGCAGATAAATTCCGAAAAACTCAAGAGGTGCGAGCCGGGGTTTGAACCCACGACCCTCTGCTTGAGAGGCCATAGGTCAAACCACTAGGCTATCACGGCTTTTTAAGCAAGTTTTTAGGTAAGTTATACTGGCACATAAATCAGGTCTGGTGCCAATCATGGCGTACATTATACAACCTATTAGGTGCCTACACCTATGCTCCAACTCGATACTTTCGGATGTTTCTCTTTGTAACATTGAGAAATCAAATTTTGGACCCGATCGAACCGAACCGAACGCGATCGAAACGTATTTCTTGGCCTGGTCGGCGATTACACTAGGCGCTCAGTGCCCTCAGCGTAATCAAAAAGCACAAAATACGTCTCGATCGCGTTTGCGTTAAAGTGTCAAATAGTATGAGAGGCGCTCATGAGAATAAAGAAACAATATTCCGCTTGCACCGCACCGACTTCATATTTCTGCTAGTGCTAGGCCATAAAACTCATGGCTTTAGAGGATTAGTATTTTATGTTTTTTTTAAAGGTGGTTTTACTTTTTTGTAGATAGGTACCGGGTGCATTAGAGATTGGTACCTACCCATTTCTAATTTCACAGTGGCATTGTTACAAATCGTGGGAATAAATGGAGTGAGGTTTTCGGCAGTCGTAGGTACCTACTGGCCGGTGTCGGAGAAAGATCGGATTAAAATGATTTCGTGACCGCATTTACGTGGGTCAAGAAGCCTGCGACGCGATTCGTCTCGTCGTGCGACTTCGGACAATGGCAGGTCGTGCCTCAGCCCTGGAGCCCTGTCCGTGACACTTGACACAGGTAGACAGGCACCGGTGATCCTCGACCTCCACATATTTCCGCGTACAATTTCAATACCCAATTTTGCTGAGGTGGACGGAAATAAAAACGACAGTAAGTACCTGATTTGGGACTCTAGGGCTCCGCTTCATTAACCTACCTGCTCCTGCTTTTCATTGTTGCTATACCTAAAATTGTCTTATAATTAAATGATTCTTTATTTTAATATGAATATATATGAATTAACGGTCAAACTACCATATACATATTCATATACGTTTTTTAACAGACTTCAAAAAAGAGGAGGCTCTCAATTCGTCGGAACATATATATTTTTAGGGTTCCGTTCTGAGCCAAAATGAAACCCTCATACTTTCGTCATGTCCGTATGTCCGTCTCAGCATTGTCATTTCAAAGTTCAAAAGGTATTTCAAAAACGTCTGAACCGATTTTAATGAAACTATACATATAAGAATCGACATCGGTTCATGCTTTCTCCCTGGCTTAATTCTAGACGGTTCGAACGCATCCTGTATTCATCCATCCAAGACCCGAAACAAACATTCGTATTCATCACACAAACAGCACGCAAAATTTCAAGTACTATTTCTCTGCCGGCGTTCTTGGCATCAATTTATAGCACCTCTGATCTCGCAGGTAAAAACTGACATTGGCCCAAGCCATTTGGCCGTCATCAAGAAAAATAGAATAGAATAGATCTCGCAGGTAAAACCTTAATGCCTCACCAGCTACAAACTGCGAGATTCCTTAAATGACTGGCTAGTTGGACCTAGCCCAAACCTTCCATTTCGACTCAAAATTCAGGGGCCTGTGATATCATAGCTTTCAAGTCAAATTTGAATTCCCTGATTGGTTCCGTTATAGGCAGGGACCGTGCCAGACTCTTGGCTGTCTTAAGACCCGAAGCAGGCCACTGGCTCCACGCCTACCCATCACCCAACAACGACACGTTTATAGACCCATGCATGCTCAGAATAGCCGTCGGTCTCCAGCTTAGTGCTGAGGTTTGCGTGGACCACAGTTATGCCTCCTGTGGGGCCCCCATAGATCGCCTCGGCCACCACGGACTCGCCTGTTCCTCGGGTGCCGGCCGCCTGTCCCGCCACGCCTCTCTTATCGCTATCCTCTTAATGGTGCTCGTCAGCGCCAACGTTTCTGCTGCCCTGGAATCCCAGAACGTGCGGAATGATGGCAAGCGCCCGACGGGATGTCATTCATTCCTTGGAGGATGGGCCGTGCGCTGGTGTGAGACGCTGCTTGCGCCGACACCTTGGCTGCTTCCTATCTCCCTACAACCAGCAGACGTGCCAGCGGGGCGGCAGATGCCCGGGAACGGCTCAAGACCGTTAAATACTTAGTGTCTCGGCGCCCAGTACGAGTTCGTAGCATTCGGTGTCGAGACACTCTGTTTAGTACGGGAAGTAGTGGCATAGGGTGCAAATTTTGGTATCGGATGGATTCACTTGGCACAGTTGTATCCTAGGTTAAACTGAACTGATTTAGCCCGGTAGCCATCCATTACCCCCCGGGGGGTAGGGAGGGGGGGCATTCAAAGTTACACACCGCCACGCTTTAGAAAAAAAATCATATCGGCTTCTATTTACCTACCATCTCGAGTGTGGTGTCATTTTCGGATAAATCGGACATGAGCAATTCATTTTTGATACGTTTCAAGTACAGTTTCATAGAAAAAAATGAAAATATTGACGAACAGTGTTCACTATTTTTAAAGATACTGATAGTTGAATAAAAAAATTTGCAAACCGATTTTGATATGTTCGTCAATATTTTCACGTACGTACGTTACGTACATACGTAACTATGTATAGTTATCATACGTGTATCTGAAAAAAATCGGACATGTTATAGGGATGGTGATACTAGACGATTGGAATAGTTCGTAGGCACCGCCTCGTACCGATATGATTTTTTTATCTTAAGCGCCGCGGCGAACCTATCTATAACTAATGGCGAAGGTGCCGCCGCGTACCATGTCCGACTTTTATTCAGATACACGTATGATAACTATACATAGTAAAGTATATGTTTTTGAAAACCTAGATAAAGTTCTTTTAAGATAGTATCTATTTTTTGCACTAAATTCAGTATTTTAAAAAATTCTAATATTTGAATAAAAAAATTAGTAAACCGATTTTGATATGTTCGTCAATATTTTAATTTTTTTTCTATGAAGCTATACATGAAATGTTTCAAAAATGAATTCCTCATGTCCGATTTATCAGATGGCAGTGCCACACTAGAGTTATTGGGTAAATAGAAGTCGATATATTCTCTAAAGCGCGGCGGCGTATAACACGATATAACTAAGGGCGCGAGGCCGCCGCGTACCATGTCCGATGATAGCTATACATAGCAAAGTATGCATTTTTTTAAAGCTAGATAAATTTCCTTTAAGACAGTATTTTTTATTTTGCACAATATTTACTGCTTTTAAAGATACTGATAATTGAATAAAAAATTTGCAAACCGATTTTGATATGTTCGTCAATATTTTTTTTTTCTATGAAACTATACTTAAAATGTCTCAAAAATGAATCGCTCATGTCCGGTTTATCAGAAAATGACACCACACTTGAGATGGTAGGTAAATAGAAGTCGATATGATTTTTTTTCTAAAGCGCGGCTAAGTGTAACTTTGAATGCTCCCCCACCCTACCCCCCGGGGGGTAGTGGATGGCTACCGGGCTAAATCAGCTCAGTTTGACCTACTATACAACTGTGCGTCTCACGTCTCACGTCTCATACATTGGATGCCACTACTTCCCGTACTAGTTCGTGGGCAAAGGCACACGTGGGCTCCACGGAGCCCTAAGCAAGCGCATGAGGGAGGCAACAGGTGACTCTCGTGCAGGCAAGACATTGACTACCTACTTGTTGTCTGAAAAAAACTTTGTGCATAATTAACACAAACATCTGCCCCGATCGAGGATCGAACCCGGGACCTCAAGCTTCATAGTCATGGTATCTATGTAGGTTCTTATGTCTATAACACCTTAGATCATTGTAACCGCTTCGGGTGCTTAATAGCTACTTCAGCTGCTGACTGTACCTACTACCCATTACCATATTAGGTAAGTACCTACCCATTCGAATTATAGATCACTTTCTTTCCGGATCGAATTCGTTACTTTTATGATACAGAACTTCAACAATGAGTCAATCATATGGATCAGTTAAAATATTCATAGCTTTGAAGCGGAGGCGTAATCGATTTTAACTTCGACGCGTCGGTCCTGCCGCCTGCGCCCGCGCCGCAGATGAAAGTGTACGATACGACACCTAATAGGAACGATTGTGCTTAGCGAGCTATGTCGTATTGCTTCTCATACCGACTTATCTGCCTATCCCATACCATATTTCATAAAAAATTACAAGTTACATTCATATGAATAAGATTGCTGTCAAAATAAGATGTTTTAATGCTTGCGGAATCGCACAATAACAGATTCAGGCAGTTTAGGTAGTAGTCAGGTATGTTATTAAATTTAGTGTTAGGTAAATGCGCGGAAGCCACCACAGTCATAACATCTAGACACGCGGCAGCGTGTAAAGTTAAATTCGAAAAAAAGGAACTGGCGAAGCAGCAGCCCGAGTAGCCGTGTGTTATATTACATGAAACATTTGGAGCCACTTTTGACTCCTTGATAACTCAAAACGGTTTAACATAAACACATGAAATCTATTTAATTAGGTACCTATATAAAAATTAATCGCTGTTCGTTTGTCTCTCTAAATCCCGAGAATGGCTGGACCGATTTAGCTAATTTTGATCTTGAAATATTTGTCGAAGTTCAGGGAAGGTTTAAACGGCGAGAAAACATGGAGAAAATGCGAAGAAAATACAAAAAAATTACAATTAAATTTTCCCATACAAACTGTTAGGCGGTACGAAGTTCGCCGGGGTAACTAGTAAGCCGATATTTGTCAAAACCTCATGAGATTAACTACTTAGAACCTCAAATTTCATAAATACAGCTCAAACGGTTGATTGAGATAAATAACGTCTAAAAATCGGCATTTTTATCACTGACTGACTGACTGTCTTTGTGACTGACATAGGCACAGATTAAAAACCTAACAGTCTTCCAAATGACGTAGAAAGTTGAAATTTGGCATACTTAACCCGTCCAACTGGTTGAAATGTCTGGGTGGTGGGTTGGTAATAGAGGAGTCCGGTGAAAATACAGTAATCTGGTAGTGAATTTCTAGTGGTCCTGCCAGGATCGGGTCCGCAGCAGAGAGCTCTTCAACGGTTAAACGGCGTCGACTTCAAAGTTAATTACTTACACAAATGAAAGCTTCGATGACAATGCAAGTACAGTCAACAAAAACTACAGTCCGAAAAAAGCTTATTAATATTTTCTTAACAAAACTTTTTATTTTATTTTGCACTGTTTGTTACTGTGTACCTATGCATTTAGGTACAAGTACCAATGTAAGTTGTGTAATAGGTATTTCTAACGTTCAGGAAAATTTAGAAAATAGTGAAAAAAAACCGGACGAGGGTTCCGTACAAAGATTTACCTGCTTTTCCCCAGTGTTTTAAGTTGTCCAGTGTTAGCAGAGCCCTGCTCCTAGCAAAATGTATGCAGTGCGGGGTCACTTTATATTGCTCAGTGACACATACAGACCATAGACAGATGTAAAAATTTTAGATTTTGAGAATTTTCTGGGTGGTTGTGCTATAAGAGCTATCTTCATGCCAAATTTCAAGTTTCTAGGACAACTGGAAGTACCCTTAAGGTTTTCAAAGTACGGCAATTTGTATGGAAACGACCTTTTTTATGACTGTGTCTTTTGATTACGTTGACTTAGAAGCTTGATTTTTCACACCTTTAAGGGACTGCAGGTTTAGGTATTTGATATTAATTTCAGCTTGTTAGCTCCACGCGTTCTAGAGAAAAAGGGTCTTGACAGACAGACGGATAACAAAGTGATCCTATAAGGGTTCCGTTTTTACCTTTTGAGGTACGAAACCCTAAAATGTACAATGTAACCGCAGGAAAAAAGATTAACTTTGCTTTATTTCGAATGATAGAGAAGACATAGGTACGTAAGTACAGTCGAATTGGGAACCCCTCCTTTTTGAAATCGGTTCATAATTTACCTAAAGTAGTGATATTCTACCAAAAACACAAATGTGAAAAAAAAGTAAAACCGACTTCAAATAAAAAACCGGACAAGTGCGAGTCGGACACGCGCACGAGGGTTCTGTACAAAGATTTCAACGCTTTTCCCCAGTGTTTTAAGTTGTCCAGTGTTAGCAGAGCACTGCTCCTAAGCAAAATGTACGCAGTGTGGAGTCATCTTATATTGGTCTGTGAAATCTACAGACATAAAAAATCAAGATTTTGAGAATTTTCGGAGTGGTTGTGCTATAAGAGCTAGCTTCATACAAAATTTCAAGTTTCTAGGACAACTGGACCTTTAGGTTTCCAAAGTACGGCAATTTATATGGAAACGACCTTTTTAATTAATGACTGTATCTTTTAATTGCGTTGACTTAGAAGTTTGATTTTTTCACAGCTTCAAAGGACCCCAGGTTTGAGTATTTGGTATTAATTTCAGCATCCTACCTCCACGCGTTTCAGCGAAAAAGGGTCTTAACAGACAGACAAATGGACGGACAACATAGTGATCCTATAAGGGTTCCGTTTTTTCCTTTTGAGGTACGGAACCCTAAAAACCGGCCAAGTGCGAGTCGGACCCGCGAACAGAGGGTTCCGTACAAATTTGTAGGCAGGTGCCCAAGATCGAAGCTTTCTTTTTCGGCCAGCAGTGTGGGCAATAGGCGTAGTGTCTTTCAGCCACCAACAGCCAAAAATTATAAGTAGGCTTAAAAAAAAATTACCTGTATTATTGAAAATACCTACTTGCACAAAAACTCAAATGTATTTTTGCGAAGATCATTTCTATGCAAGTACTTACTGAATTAATAACTTTAAAATTTTCAGTTTTATTATTTTAAGTCTGGGTTCAATGCATTAATTTACCAACCATCAATTTGTCGATTCTTGGTAGACTTGTGCTTTCTGCTTTGCCAAATCATTCGTCCATGATGTTATTGAATATTCATGCCTGTGATGGGACTTTAATTTACAAAGAAAAACTAATAGACATGGCTGTATGGACCTCGGTTCCTTTACCTATGCGATTAATTATTAAAAAAAAAATGATTTCCGTATTTTACCAACAAGGAACTTTACACTTCTTTTTGTTTACCAATTCTATGACGTCACGATGACTTCACGATCATAGCTCGGAAGCAATCGGAAGTTTCGGAACAAGCTCGGAGCGGCTCGGAACAGTCGGAACGTTTTTGAGGTTTCAAATTACAGGTTAAAAAATACATTTTTAAATTAAGTTTTCACGACAATTTTCTACTTTTATGTTTTAAAATCGATATGTTTAGGTTCGCTAGGCTTAATACTAGGTATATTAAATATATATATATTTTATTATTTGTGATATGAGTCCACTAGCCTATTGTCAGCGCCACTCTGACGACGTATCGACAACAAACTACCTATTATATTTTGACGCAAACGCGGTCGAGACGTATTGTTTGGTCGACGATTACACGATTACACTATCTAGAGGCTCTGAGGCCCGAGTGCGAATATTCGAATGCTGCGTAACGTAACCGAGTAAGTAGTAACGTTATCGAGAAATCTGTATGACGTTTGTTTTGTTGGTTGTTTGTTTGTTGTACGTTCGTTTGTTGATTGTTTTGTAATATTATGTGCAATAGCAATAAAGGATTTTATCTACACACATATCATAAGTCCTTTATAGTTCGTTCAGAAACCGTAGAAAATTACCAGCATTTCAGCACGTCGTGGACTGCTCGCCGACAGCCCCCGCCAACACCACCAGCAGTAAAGTAAGTAAATAGGTAATAGACTTTTTGGTAGGTATCGAATTAATGTTTCAAATTTGAAAACCAACGTAATTTACAATCATTGTGAAATTAACCTAACCAACTTGGAAAAGTTGAAAAACCCCCGACATTGTTATTTCAAACTTCAATATATCAAAAACGGGTGACCCGATTTTAATGAACCTTAGCTAAGAACCATCTCGATTAAACTAGCTTTCGATTAAAAACAAAACACATCGAAATCGGTCCATCCGTTTGGGAGCTATGATGCCACAGACAGATACACATATACACAGGTCAAACTTATAACACCCCTCTTTTTCATCGGGGGTTAATAAAACGGGTCACTCACGTATATAAATCGAGTTCAGTCCGACATGTATAAATAACAATGTGATAATTTACAATAAAAAAAAGCAGGCTACGAAACGTCAGCTCGGTATGTTTGTCTAAGATTAAAAAAAAAACAGTCAAATTCGTGACAGGTATGGGTATGATAATGCCTTCGGCTTCTGAACCCATCTTGGAGTAGGTAGTTATAATATGTGTGAAGATAAAGTAATGTATGCAACTCCACATAATTAGGCCTTAAAACACTCTTGTGATCCTATTATGAAACTCAGCTTCGCCTCGTTTCATAAAAACACACTCGTGTTTTAAGGACCCTCATTATGTAGCAATTGCATAAACTACTATACATACATACATAAGTTTGGAACAGCGCCCGCCCGTGAGCGTATTATTTAGAACTAAAATTTAGTATGAGGTTTCTCGATTTCCATATGATAACGTAACGTTACGCAGGATTCGTAAACTCGTGCTCGGCCTACCTATTGATTTTGTATTTAAGTTAGGGTAGTAAACTACGACGCTTTTGAATTTAATACTTAAATAAAACTGTTTAATATTAGAAATTATTTTAAACCACGCAAGTCGTATATCAGCCGAGTGATAAAATACACGCTGAAACGATGAATGGTTCTATTCCAGTCGATTTATTTCCGTTTGCGTATTAGCATAGCAGACTACAAAAAAGTTAGTTGTTCATGCAACACATTTCAGATGTATCGTCCAGGAGTTTCCCGTAATTGCTGCACATCAATCTCAGTTCTTTGATGCAAAAACAAAGCATTTGTTATTGAAGATATTATCATTCGATAACCTAAACTGTTATCGTGATTTATACTGACGCTTCATGTTACATTAGGTATACAGTACGAATGCATGAAAGTTCAACGACGAGTTTGCTTAATTCAGGACGGATGAGTCTAATAATATGTGTACGTATATTGATTGATCGAACACAGACGAGATGGATGGCAAATCCAATGGTTTTTTCCACAACGAAGAGCTAAAGTGACGCCAGACTTAAGTACAACACGAGTACGTACCTATGTACAAAACAGAACAGAGAAGTCGTTTTGGGGTTGTGACTGTGACACTTGCAATGACAACTCCTATGGGGTTGTAATTAAAGTCGATAATCTTTAATATAGACATACCTATTAAAATCATAAAAATGGGTCACTCTGGTATTTGTTGTCGAGGTCTCCTATTGCATCGTCCATATATGGGTAGTAGGTAAATTTAGTGCTTAACTCCTATATTAGTATACACAACTACATAAATCTAAGTAGGTAGGTATATTTATTATTTACATGGAGCGACGACCCGGTAAAGATCGCGGGACCGCGGTGGATGCGGAAAGCACAAGACTGGTCTGAGTGGAGAGCCGCGGGCGAGGCCTATGTCCAGTAGTGGAAGAAGGTGTCTTGCAAAATATTTGTGTTTTATCAGCATCACTATTGGCCCACGAATCATTGTTTATACTGTATAGAAGATTGTATACTGTTTATTTTTCCAGTTTGCAACTCTCCGCAGTTTCGTTACCGCGCCACCGATATGTCTGATAACTTAGAGTTGCAAGTGGTATTTTTGCTTACGTTACGCTATTCACAGCTGACTGTGTAAAAATACAGTCATGTGATGAACTGCCATAGGTAAGTACTTTTGGCAGCCACAGGTCCAAGCCACGTTGACACAAACAACGAGGGTATTTTATATGTTGCCATGCGTTATTAAGTCGATTATAAATTATTTATGGTTGTTATTCTTCTCTAGACAGACAATGTGTTAAATTTTATTCACTCGTGTCTAGATTTTGTGAAATTACATAAATTTCGGTCAATTTATGAATAGATATTCTTGTGAATGTTTCATAGTTGATAAATTACCATGTTTCAGACAGATGTGCGGATGAAAAGTTTGATGGTGTAGCAACCGGACTACAAATTGTGCCTAATGCTATGCGATATAAAATATTAATGGAGCATCGTGGTGGCGGCAGGGCAGCGGTGCGCGCGCGGGTTGAGGGCGCATATGCAATGTCGCCTCGAACGGCTGCCGCAGCCAAATTCATGTAAATCTGACAACCGCTGAATAATGCGCTGTTTTGACGGGTCAAGTGTCTGTTTGTTGTATTACTATTTACACCATAAAAGCCGACTGTTTTTTTTCCGGACTCGTTTTAAAGTTAAGTAAGTTAAGTGCCTATTTACCAGCGCTGGTTCGAGTAAATTAATCTCACTGACATACGAAGGACGTTTGATAAGTCAGTGACTTTGAGTATTTGCATGATATTGTTAAATTATAGATTGATAATGTTAATGTATATTGATTATATTTATTTTGACGATCCCTAGTGGAGAACATTCTTTGTAATTCTATTTTATTTTGTACAATTTTGTTTGACATTTAATTCTTTGTTTATTTAATATTATTTCTTAATATTTTTTTGACGATTTCAATATTTAAATTCTTTTCAATGTGCAATTTAATGTAATTTTATATTGAAATAAATAATCTAATCTAATCTAATCTAATCTATTAAAAAAAACTTTTTCACAGATGATTTTTTTTTCTAATTCTTACCTCTTTGGTGGCTGGCTGTCATAACTTTTTTTTAATGGCGGGAAAATAAAAAAGAAATCGAGTCATATGTCAGATACATCGGAAAATTATATGAAAATGAAGAAAAGTGAATTTTGTATGATAATTAAACATTACTTTTTACGTGGTAAAACTATCAAAGAGACTGAAGAACGGCTTAAAAAATATTACGGGGAATCTGCTCCATCACAAGTGGTTTACAGAATTTCGTTCTGGACGTGTCACCACCAATGACGCAGAACGCTCTGGAAGGCCGATTGAAGTGACTACTGATGATATCGTGGATAAAGTGAAATAGTGAAACGTGAGATAGCCGAGACTGTACACATTCCATCTGAACGAATTTTTCATATCTTGCATAATGTTTTAAGTATGAAAAAGCTTTCTGCAAGATGGGTGCCGCGTTTGCTGACAGCCGATCAAAAACGACATCGCGCAACAACTTCCGAGCATTATTTAGACAAATTCAAGTCTAATCCTAATGAATTTTTACTTCGATTCGTGACAGTAGATGTAACATGGATTCACCATTATACGTCAGAGACGAAAAATCAGTCAAAACAGTAGACTTCTGCTAGCGAACGTGCCCTGAAGAAAGCGAAAACCTTTAATTCGGCAGGGAAGGTTATGGTCACTGGTCTTTTAGGACAGCCAAGGGTTATTTATGTCGATTCGAAAAAGGTAAAACAATAATGGCCTTTACTATGCTGCTTTATTGGAAAAATGTAGCGCACAATTTGTGAAAAAACGGCCACATCTGGCAAAGAAGAACATATTATTTCATCACGATAATGCTCCTGCACACTCGTCGGCAGTAGCAACAGCCAAATTACTAGAATTGCGTTATGAAATACGTATTAAATAAGCAGTACTGCTTCACCCACCCTAATCTCCAGATTTGGCACCGTGTGATTTTTTTTATTCCCAAACATGAAACAATGGCTTGGTGGGAAAAGATTTTCATCAAATGAGGAAGTCATGGCTGAAACTGAAGCATATTTTTCTGGGTTTGACAAAAAAAAATTTTTGAAGGGGTTGCAAAAGCTGGAACATCGGACGAAATGCATCGCGCTGAAAGGAGATTATGTAGAAAAATAAAAATAATAAATTGTGAAAAAGTTTTTTTTTTTATTCAATGTCACTGACTTATCAAACCGCCCTCGTGTATGTACCATACCAGCCCTTGATAATTAATTGTTCAAGTGGATAATGATGAGTTGTGCAATATTGTGTGAGGGCGATGGTGTTCCCAGAGGCAATCAATTCCCACAGCGACCGCCGAAAGACTCCACGAGGGTCACTCGTGAGATAATGGTCGGGCCGGGCTGCGGCGGCGCCGGCACCCGCACCGGCAGTCGGCACCCGCGCCGGCACCCGGCACGGCATCTGCCACCCGTCGTGGGAGTGCGCCCGGAAACTGATCGCACAACCCAACACAATAACACACAAATCAACGAGTAACCGTGACAGGTCCGTCACCCCTCTGGAAGCTGTGGGAACTGGGAACCTTTATGGTAATAATATCATTCGCGAAATCGCTTTATAAATCTAAACAAACCATGTTCGAGTGTGGGGTGGCATAATAGGAGAATTCTGAATATAGATGCACACTGACCGGATGCAAGGGATAGTGTGCGTATTGCATGTTACTACGTTCAACTGCAGTTTTGTTTAAAAAAATCATGGAAATCATTTTTTTATAAACATACCCACTTGATGTACGTATCGTAGGTATCTTATTCAAACTAAATGTAGGTAGGTAGATACTTAAAACTTAAATATTATTATAAACAAATGGTCGATTGAAAGTTATCATTATCAATTTATCAGGCATTAATTGCTGTAGGTACTCGCACATGCTATTAAATAAAGGTACACATTTTACAGACTCAGTAGGTATAAGTAAGAATCGAAATAACAAATTACTTAGACCATGAAATATGTTATAACATGAAACTATCGTGACACTCAATAATAGTGTAGTGAAATAAACGGGTCACTCAGGAATTAAAAAACAAATGTCGTCCTTCTTCTGAGAGCTCCCGACTCGGCGATAGTCTGAATTAACGAAACACGTGAGTGATCTGTGCCCTTAGTGCAATCAAAAAGCACAAAATAAGTCTCGATCGCGTTTGCGTTAAAGTGTCAAATAGTATGAGAATTGTTAAACGCGAACGCGATCGAGACGTATTTCTTGGCCTGGTCGGCGATTACACTAGGCGCTCAGTTTACTATCATAAAATAAGTTATCAAAATCGAGGCCTACAATAAATTATCAAAACCATGTGACTACAATTTTTACTTAATTAGTGTAGGTTTGCGCATGAATCATGATGTGTTGGGGTAGTGGCGAGGGCACGACCACCGACGCCGGTATCATCGGCTTGACCTGACTGCGGTCGGCACGCACCGATACGCATCGTATGTAAGAAGACCCGCGGCAGCGTGTTAAGCCAAGTTCAAGAAAGAGCTGAACAGTCAACAAAAACTACAGTCAGAAAAAATACTATACAAAGAGTAATGATATCCCACCAAAAACATAAATGTGAAAAAGGGAGCCAAGTTTAATACTGAACGAAAGAGGTGAAATCTAAACGGGTGCCTAGCTAGTTTTAATTAATTTTCGGGGCAACGCAAATAAATTTTAAATAACAAGCATGGTTCAAAACGGTGTGTGAGAATATTTGGCTATAAAAACTAGCCAAGTAGCATATGGCTAAGATGGACAGCCTCTTGAATAAACTTGGCACCCGTTTAGATTTCACCTCTTTAGTTGTGTTGAACTTGGTTCCCTTTTTCACATTTATGTTTTTGGTGGGATTCTAACTACCTACTTAGTGCCATTCATTTAGTAGTTACACCTTTTAACACATTCTAGCTTTTTGGGAATGAGTAAGTAATATAACTGTTAACTACCTAATACATTGCCGCCCATTGCTACCTTGTATTTTCTTTGTGCCTTATTTCTTGTTTTGACTGTTATGTGGTGTTCAATAAAGAGTTATTGTATTGTATTGTATTGTACAATTTTGATCACGATAAAGGGCGAGGAACTCAAAATATGTCGACGAAACGGTTACACTGAACTTACGTATTGAAGACATTGATGTTAACGAGGAAAATCGGTAATTTAATTCACTTTCTCAATGATTCTAGGATTTCTTGATTCCGTTGTTACACGACATTCTTAATGGTCAGTCTAAGACAGTCTGCTTATCTATATAGGCTAGGCATTATAGATTTAACAGACACCTGTCAGAACAATGTAAAACTGTGTAAATACAGTTTTCATTAGAAGATGAAACAAACAATACTGTAAATAAAGCGGGTGGAGAGGGGTTCCGGACCATAAGTTTTTCGATTATATCGCACGCGTGTCGGGCGCAACTGTCAGCCGTCGCGTGCGCACTTAATAAGCTCTTAATGAAATTAATGATTGTTGCGACGTGCCATATTAATGGGGATGACCACGACTACAAATTCGTATGTTGTTGCTGACCTGACCCCAGTTAACGAATAAATTACCGTAATTGTTACCTACATGATGCACCCTGGAACGAAAACGTATTACGCTATTAAAACAATGTTAGGTATTAAATTACCAATCATATTAATTTTAATTGGAACTCTTATTTCGAGCTACCAACACTATACTGAAGTAGTGTAACTGATCGCTACACGGACACGAATTTCTGTCTCACAAATAAAATCATACCTATTTTTACGACATGATAACTAGGTATAAACTTTTTCACACCTCTGTTTCGGAAAAGTAAGTTTTGCTCCACGACAAGAGGGATGAAAATGCTACTTTTCTATTCAAGCTATTTTTTAAATTTATTCATTGGCATTATAGCATTTACGCAATGTGCCAATGGAACACAGATCTTAATAAAATAATCGATTGTAATTTCATCGTAATCGAACATATTTCAAGTTCTATCTTCAAAAACGTTACATTTATATGAAAACTTATGAATTTTTCGTAATAGTTAAAAAAATCTGTCACAATCAATTATACGTTTTACTGAAAACTATCGATGACTTTATTTTGATGTAATGAATACTGATAATGGATACAATTGTAACACTCGATTATTTTTTAACATTGGTAAAAGTAGCACAGGAATATTTTATCTGTGGTGATGGTGACCTTTCCCTCACAATCAATCCAGGCCGTATAGTATAGTCGGTGTGAAAAGTTGTATGTGTCACTCAGGAGCAAAATTATTTTCGTCTTGGGCGTTAACGCTTGAACTCCTCGTTACGTTCAGGATCCTAACTTAGAATCTCTCGCTATGCTCAGGATTCTATTGTTGATTCCTTCGCTTCACTCTGGATTCAATGTACCGCCCGCGCCGTAAAATACATGATTTTGCTCCCTTGTGACACAAATAACTATTATTCAAACACTGACAAGGCATGGAAAACGAGGTCGGCGCAAGGAGTCGGTAACACTAACTAACGTATATCTATCACAGTTACTTTGGTGATATTGTCGTGTAGGTAGGTATAGTACTACAGGTATAATGCATATGAGAGGGCAAAATATTCCACGATAGAAACTAACTAGGTAATGTAAATTCCCGATTAGGTATCAGTAGAATAAGGGTTTTCATTGTAAATATTATCAAGGGATCGACACGCATGAGCACTATTTGCCGTTTACGTTTGGGTTGCTCAATGCTATCTCCGTCCTATGGATCCCTTCTTAGACGTGAATGAACACGTGCGCCGGCGCAACCACATGTGCGCTAGCATTCACACCGGATCCTTTCAGGCCGATTAGATAAAGAGGGGCGTCAGCGCAATTAGTTCACATGATCGAGATGCCGACATTTCACGAACATCAACGTTACCGAAAATAGTACATTAATATGATAGTGATAGGCACAAGTGTGCTAAGATGCTTATTACACGTTTTTCAACACATGTGCGAGGAAAAATAATAAATAAATAAATTACGTAACTAAGTGTTGACTTTTTTTTTATACGAGGAAGGCAAACGAGCAAGTGGGTCACCTGATGATAAGTGATCACCACTGCCCATAGATACCCGCAACCCGACTGACTGATGTCGCCAGATATTGGTTATTCAGAGCTTCCTCTGATAACTTTTCAATGTCTTTTTGTGATGGCACCCTATTTCTTTAAGATTACATTTGAACTTGTGTACGTTTTCATGTGCCATTTTTGGTTCGCACAGTAGGTACTTTGCATCCTCGAGTACTTATATTATTCAGCACAACGAACTATACTTGTAGGTACGTGTTTACCGGTTTAACCACCTAGTTAATTAGGCATTTTTACTGTTCTTCCATTGTATAAAACGTTCGCCGGTTAACGTGTCAAGTAATTAAACTCTACCGTTTTCAAAGTTATTACTAAATGCAGCTACTAATCAACAAAACATTTGTGAAGGACAACAGATTTCTAAATTTTTTCGAGCTATTAGGTATGTATATCCGCACGCAGGTTCAGATAAAGGCACGGACCAAACTGCCATAATAGGTACTAAAAATAACTTTGCATTAAAAATATGTATTCTAAAAACTTATGTTTTAAATACGCAAATTAAGATTTGTTTGTAAATAAAAATAAATACTTTTTCTAATCCTACTTATTATAATCTGTCAATGAAATGGTAAAAAAGTATACAATAATAACTAATGTTATAAATCTGTTTCAAGTTCCATGCTCTATGGTCAAAACTCTGTAACATAATAACCCATACTAATTTCATTAAGTTATTCTTATCGAGCAAAATAATAGCATTTGAAAAGGAATACTAAGTTCCATTCTGATATCGAGTTTTTTTTAAACATGTATGTGCCTCGTGATTAAAAAAAAAGCTCTCTGTGGTCTGTGGTAAATTAAGAAAAACGAGTTTCGGTTAAATAGATAAAAAAAATTCTAAGTGTGTACTGCCGAAGAAATTATAATACCTAATGGCACTGAGTGACGGAAAGTCTGCTGCTGGAAAACTTCATAAAATGGTGAATTGAAAAAAGTGTTAAGTACGTCTTTTTCGGAAAGTATGTACATACTTTAAAATATTTCTTATTTCTACAATTAAGTCGTAGAAAAAGTAACGTATGCAACGGTACATAACTGGTGTAATTTATACACTCGTGTGATTTATTACAAAAACTCGCCCATCGGGCTCGTTTTATAATCATACACATTCATGTATAAATGACCTTGGTTATGTTACAGTTGCATAAAATACTATAATGAAATTAAATGCTTATGTACCTATATTTTATTATCTTTAACCTAAAATAGTTTATTTATTAGGTAACAAAAATGTTCCTTGGGTTTAGGTGTGAAAAGACTTTGTGCATATTTAAGTACCTAATGTAAAAAATACAAATGCGATAGTGATAATCAAAACAACACGCTTGTTAGAAGCTATATTATGAACTTAAATACCGTTAAATAAGAATTAATGTACGAGCAAGTGTGTTGAAACTTATTGTGTCGTACAAACTGTGTAGTAGGTAAACAGTTCTTGCTTTAACTGTTATAAGTAACCCGTACCCTAAGCCCGTACCAATAATAAATGAATCAGAAAAACGTCGCGTCATATGCTCCTCGTGCAATCTTACCAGATTTGACTCTTATAAGACCTTTAGGAACTAATAGTGAAATAAACGGATCACGTACCTATACATATAAGTATAAGTCGAGTTTAGCCCGACATGTTTCGGACTAGGTAATTGAGATAATTCGTAGCCCTTATTTGGGAACGAAACGCACACTGCGTTCCAAAATGATCCGCACGCGCAAAATGTCGGGCTAAACTCTGCTTATATACGTGAGTCATCCGTTTATTTCACTATGATTAAGTCTCATGGTAGTTTCATGTCTTTTATGGACTAATTTGTACCTAGTTCATCACCAGCCTTTTTTACGTCCTAGTGTTGAGCACAGGCCTCCTCTCCTCTTCCCACGCGGGCCCAGAGCGGATGGGGAACTTCACACACGTCATTGAATTGCGTCGCAGGAGTGTGCAGGTTTCCTCGCGATGTTTTCGTTCACCGAAGATCTTACGATAAATTACAAATGTAATTCCGCACGTAAATTCCGAAAAACTCAGAGATGCGAGCCTAAGGGGTTTGAACCCACGGCCGTCACCTTGAGAGGCCATAAGTCAAACCACTAGGCTATCACGGCTTTGTACCTAGTAATAACTAAAAATCAGGTGTAGCTACTGAACTATTCTATTGATTTATTTAAAGTTAATAATCGATTTATGCGGCATTATCCGATGACTTACGATGTTCATAAAAATCTTAACGCTCTTCGTTCCGGAGTAAGCACAGGATAATGTTGAATGAGCATCCAGAAGGGGCCATACATTTCCTGCCTATTAAAAAGATTTTAATTCAATACAGTTCACTAACCCTGGAATATTCGACTGAATAGGAATACAAACAATAAGATCGCCGATCGTTCATGTGTTTAGCAAGTTCTACTGACAAGCAGAACACATTGAGGTTACAAAAAATAGGTATTTAACTACATGCTTAGCGGCACTGGGTAGATAGTATGTACTTTTAACATGAAACTACCGTGAGACTCAATCATAGTGAAATAAAACGGATCAGTCACTAAACTCGACTTATACACGTGAGTGATCCGTTTTATTTCACTTGGTAGTACATACTATGTACTTTATCATTTGGAAATATTATTTTCAGAACGTGGTTTCTATATAAGGGTGTAAAGTTGTATTTTACCCGCGAGTGTGGAATTGGGGTTGTCTATTTTTTTGCAATGTAATGTAAATCGAAAACCGTTTCGAGATTAATGCTTTTTAACTTTAATATGACGTAAGTAATTAATTTAATATATACAGAATAGGCCCCCGTTCCCTCACCTACCACCACCATCACCATCATTACCTTAATTTGCCTTTCACAGCCATTGACAACTATGACATAGCGGTCCGAATTGTACTTTATTGGCATGAGTACAAGAATTCATCACTATTTCGACTGGTAACTTGACAGTTGTTATTGACGTTTGATAGTTCAGTGACAGTGACAATGACAGTTTAACAGATTAAAACTGAACTAAAGCAGGGTCTCAACATACGTTTACTGACAAATTTATTGAATAAGCATCTGTGTGGAAGAGCTAGACACCAGTCTGACGTCATCAGCCTAAATAATTTCAATAAATAATTTAAAAATAAGGAGTGATTTATAAGAGAAAACAGCGAAATCAGTTTCTTATAATTGACTTTTCAGTACAATAAAAATATAAAAAGCATGGGTATATTTATTTAGACAACCCCAATTGAAACACGAGCAAGGTAAAGGACTTTATAGAGCGAAGCGAGTGGTTCTAAAATAGAATCCTGAGCGTAGCGAGTGTTTCAACACACGAGAAGTAAAATACATTTGCACCCGTGTGTAACACAAAACTTTTCACCTCACTGTAGCGAGGAAAGCGCAACATGCAAAAAAACAGCTCGTAAAAAATAAATCTTCATCACTGGAATGACTAATTTTTCTACGATATTATAACAAAAAACTCTGGCAGTTGTATATTTTTGCGTGAGTCGGGAGTCGGTGAGAAAATTTTTGTTAAAAATAATGACATTTCTGACGATGCGTTTTGAAATTACATCGACTAAACTTGTGCGTTCAGAATTATATTCAACATCATTATAAAAAAACCCGGACAAGTGCGAGTCGGACTCGCGCACGAGGGTTCCGTAGAAAGATTTTAACGCTTTTCCGTAGTGTTTTAAAAAGTCCAGTGTTAGCAGAGCCCTGCTCCTAAGCAAAATGTACGCAGTGTGGGGTCAACTTATATTGATCTGCTAAATCTACAGACAGACATAAAAATTTAAGATTTTGAGACTTTTGTTAGTGGTTGTGCTATAAGAGCTACCTTCATATCAAATGTCAAGTTTCTAGGACAACTGGAAGTACCCTTTAGGTTTTTGTATTTCGGCAATTTGTATGGAAATAGACTTTTTAATGACTGTATCTTTTGATTGCGTTGACTTAGAAGGTCGTTTTTTTTCACAGCTTCAAGGGACCGTAGGCTTGAGTATTTGATATTAATTTCAGCATGCCACCTCCACGCGTTCCAGAAAAATAGGGTCTTGACAGACAGACAGACAGACGGACAACAAAGTGATCCTATAAGGGTTCTGTTTTTTCCTTTTGAGGTAAGTACGGAACCCTAAAAACAAATGTTTCTTATACAATTTTAAGGTTTATGGCTTAAAATCATTCAATGAAGCTAAACTTGGCATTTTTTATTAAATTCTCAAACCTTTTATTATTTATTTAATGATAATTAATATCGAACGAACTATTATTATAAGCGTTTTACGTTTTGTTATCTGTCAAAAGCTACTTAAACACGCTCCACTCAAATGTCAAATTACTTTCCCCACTAGTGGATAAAATGCGTTTTTACCCGCTTGTTTTAAAGGATAAAAGACGGCTTTCCGAGGTAGTGAGGGGAAAATATACCGTTCTCGGTAAAGTCGGAGTACTTGGGCTCCGTTTCCTTGTATTTCTCCGTACAACAACACCATATCAGTTAATTCTGCTGCAGTGAACACTTGATTCGGCATTTGTATTCATTGATAAACTGAATAAAATTATTTTGACAGCAACTATGTTTGATTGACAAATTTAAAATTCTTTTAAACAAATTGTAAGTGAAGTGAAGGTTTTCATACCAAAAAAGGCGAAAACCGAAGACAAACCTCTTTATGGCACATTTGAAAAAGAGTTTGTAAGCCGAATAGAAAATTATTAATTAAAGGCCCCGTACCAAAGAAATGTTGCCCTTGTACCATGAGATAGCGATAATACCGCCATGCCCGATACACTGATTTAATGATTAAACTTCGCGGATCAATTAATTATCTAAATTAAGTTATTTTAAAATGTTACAAAACAAAAGTAGCTCAGGTATGCGAGTAGAATCGAACCTTGCATTTAAAGCCCCATGGTCAGAGGCACCCTGTATAGCTAATTGTTGCAGCTTCTGCACCTATAATTTACTCACCAGTTAAGTATTCAACTCACTTCATTTTGAACTCCAAATCATATAGGTTGTGGCAAAACTGAAACTAAATGAATAGTTAATCTATACATATAATAAAATCGTAGACCCGGCGCGTCTGTACATTGAAGATATCTACAAAAAAAAAATTGGGTCGCGTGGAATAATTAATAGAACACAAAACTGTTTTATTTTATTTTTTTGTCTGTATGTCTGTTTATCTGTTTATCTGTTTGTCTGTTTGTCTGTTTATCTGTTTGTCTGTTTGTATGTTTGTTTGTGGAGGCATCACGCAAAAACCACTGGACAGATTGGAATGAAATTTGACATGGTAATAGTTTACAACCTGGAACTACTACTTTTTATCCCGTTTCATTTCATGTTTTTTACTTTAATTATTGCTTAAATTTACTTAAGGACATATTTTTTCATAATTTAAACTGACCATAGACATCACAGCTGATTCAGCTGTCATGGCTGTCACACCATTGTTTTTTTTTTCATTAGGCCAAGCTCACATTATCAGCACACTAGGTACTATACTAACTTTTTTAAAAGTAAAATATACCATGGAAACATTGAGTGGCATGTCTCATTCAGCCAAATCGGTGGCTGTATGCAGGCGTTCTATTCGAAATTTAACATTTTTATCAATGTCTTAAATAGCTTGGTAGTATTAAAAAGAAAAATGTACTTTCTTAATAAAAAAAAAAAACGGCGGGAATATGTAAATACTGTAAATAACAATAACGCACTAAGTTTCGATTTACTTAAAGTAATGTAAATGATATTAAATTAATAGCTTTTAGTAACAAAATCGTGATCATTTGTTGTATTGGAGTCCACCATGATGAAAATAAGAGTAGAACTAACTATTAACTAAAGCAAACTTAGTATAAATTTCAATGGAAAATTTTTAGTCGTTGTGAAACTATTATAAAACAGGGGTAAGGAAATTAATGAATTTAGTTAGTTATTGAATATTTAATTAAGTAAAATATATTAATAATGACTCAGATGTAATATGTTGCAATAAATAATATTTAAGACACTGCCACAAATAGTAACAACAATGTCAGTTTTGGCTTGCTGTATTATAAGGGTTAATTAATAATTAAACATTCCTTATTTCCTCTTAATGTTTGAGAAATAAACTATATATGACTGCCACGGCTAGAATACCAATTGCTGGACTCGTACTTTGATTGTTTGATTAGGTACTTATTTGATAGAAAATTTATTTTCTTGTGATTTTACGAATGTAACCATTTGAGTATAGAAAATGAACCGGACTTTTTGAGAGTTGTGGTAGGCAAATCGTATTTAAAGTTTTTCAACAGAGTATCGAGATTATTCTTTCAGATTTGGAAGATGGTCAAATAGTCTCAATAGAAAGAAAACTGGTACGTTCATTTAATACAATATTAAACACAATATATAGGAATTATGATCCCTTAACAATAAAGGAAATTTACTACTGGTGCTAGAGACTTGAAATTTGGCATAAATGTACCTAGAGTATCATAGAGGTGTACTAAGGAAGGATTCCCACGGGATAGAGAATAAATGGGATTTATATTTTCGAATCAAAGTGACTCTATCTCCGTAACTATAACTATCAGATATTTCAAATTTGGCATGCAAGACAATGATAGCTAAAAACAGTTTTCATGATTTTCCGAAATTTCCACGGGATAAAGACCTATTGGTATTATTTTCATAATAACTGACAAGCGGATATAGAGACTTGAAAGTTTAACAGATATATTTCTTAAGGATCTTAGAGGTGTACTAATACGGGATTTTTCGAAATTCCCACGGGATAGGGAAATACCTAAACTTCGTTTCTTTCTTTTTTTGTAGGGGGTAATATCTGAAACTTTTGCATTTTCCCGAGGAAAAATAGGTAGGTAGCCAATATCAGTCAAGAACTGGTAGCTTCTATAATTGAAAGTTTTTTTTTATCAAATCGATCTAAAGAGTTAAAATGCAAAATTCCCGCGGGATAGAAATAAGTTAATTCAATTTCGGGACTGATTTAAAAAAAATCACTAATAGGAAGCTATAACACTGTCTCTGATTGACATTTTGATTGAATTTTTAAAATACGTAGGTCTATCCCGAGGGAACTTTAATACACTTTTTCGAGATAAAGTAGCCTAATGTCAATCAGAAACAGTGTAGCTTTCTATTAGTGTAAGATTTTTTAATGGGTCTAAATGTATAATTTACTTACTTCTATCCTCCGGGAATTTTTGCAAAAATAGTTAGCCATGACATCCAAGAACTGTATGTAGAATTTTAATGGTGTAAGTACTTATAGTAGTTTTCAACATTTAATTAAGTAGGTAGGTAGTTCCATTGGGTTCACAGACAAAAAACAGCAACATCAACATCTTCTGTTAAAAACCAGTATTTGTATTAGGTAGGTACTTACGTTATTGTCTACGCGTACGAAGTCGTGGGCAAAAGCTAGTACTGTATTAAATTCTTAAACAATCACAAAATAGAATAACAGTTTATTATGTCTAAAATAGAATAATTGATAAGATGGTAGGTACCGTACAACTAATAGTATGCGTATCGGTTAGTGTGTAGCACTGAATTGATGCATTCTCACGATTCGATTCGAACTTAACATAATACTAATGAATATTTATTGCTGCTCGATATAGTTACTGAATATTGTAAGTAATGCATCTATCCAGTACTTTAATCGTGTAACGTGTATTTGGTGCACTACTTATGATCATGGGAAACTTCTTAGCCCACCTGCCCCGGCTTCCGATCGCTTATTCTGACTTTGAAAGGGGACCAGTTCGGTCCTCGGCTCGCACAATGATTACTTCAGTAAACAATTGAAATACTGGTTTAATGTTCGAATAATATTATAATTAACTAGAAATTTTAAGTTGAAATTGAAATTTACTGGCATGATAAATAATAATGTGACATTTATGTTATTGGAATCAATAGTTACTTATTGTGACATTAAAACTGTTTGAAAAACCCAATACCATGGACATCATAGAGATCCTATTGCAGAGTCAATAGAGAATCGGAAGTCCTTTGCAGGTGTGTTTATTCATATACCATAGCTTGAACCGATTGTTGTGTCACGGAGCTCCATTGCTATAGGTACATAATTATCGCTAAGGAACCATAACGATGATTATATTGTTTTTATAAAACTAGGTAATTATGATTATTAATTTAGATCCAATAATTACATAAAACTAAGTGTAAAGCTACCACAATTTAATTTGAATTTCAGCCAGGGTTTGAAACACCGAACAAGTGAAAATCGGATTCGCGCACCAAGAGTTTATCTAACGTTTTCCGTTTTTTTTTGTGACTTGTGTTGAGAGACCTTGCTTCGTGGCAATTGTCCCCGTACATCGACGTAGGTCGCGGACAGTTTACCAACTTCAAAAATAAGTTTAAACCGACATTGAAGTGATCCAATAAGGGCTGTGTAGGTAATAAGTGTTCCGGAAAATGATTAACGATGCAGAATTCACCTCGATTTTTGGAACATTCTCTTAATTACCTAAACTTAGCATATTTTTTTCAGAAGCACGTTGTTAGCTTAGTAGGTATCGTACTCGCATCTAATATGACCAAAACGTTGTGATTTATGGTTAACCTTTCGCCATAAATTATTATTATGCAAATAAATGTACCGGCGGCACCAAATAGTCACCAGAGCATCGTCGCCGGCCTCCGGATGTAAGGACTTTAAATATGAGCCGTGTATTTACCTAAGACGAGAGCACATACAACACGTGAGGTACATGGACGCCAGGTAAAGGGGGAGCTTTCCTACAGCTGTTTCCACAAGAGAAACATTAAAAACGCCTGCCTAACTTGCGCAACGCTCTGTTATTTCTGTCGTTCGTAGCAACTGATTTGTATAGAGGTATTATACTAGTGTCCCATACCCATATGCGCCTGACACCTTTAGGGCGCAAATTTCGTGTCATTTCACGCCTTAATTAATGTTATCAAACTGAGGTAGTCCGCTTCAGTAATAATATTAACCCTTTATTTTACTTTCGCTTTGAATTTTATACAAATTTTCTAACATATCTGTTGTCACTTAGAATTACGAAGATGGCGTAACATTCACACACACACACACACACACACACACACACACACACATAGAGCTCATACACCTGAAATACATTGATAAAAATACCTAATATGACCCTAAGTAGGTACGAGTATACCAATGTATTAGTATTTTGACTTATTTAATGGTTTCTAGTTTGTTCAGTAAAACTTTCTAACTAATAAACTTCAATATTTTTAAAAAGTCTTCAGTGTTCTTGCTTGAAAGCTTTCGAACATAAGTTCCAATTTCGAGTACATCGAATCGAGCTTCGCTCAGCTGATATTGCACCACCGTCAAAAGGTGAATTTCTTTGAAAGTGAGACCGTCTCGGCATGCAGCAACCTGCGAGGATCTATTGTGCTCCGGCGCAGCTGCCGGCCGCTCGGCGCACGGTACGCGACCTCCGAGATTACAGCGAATTTTATTGTTCCCGTGTTGATATGCCATTTTTTGTCGGTACGTGTACGTTAACGTTGCCCAAAAATTTATAGCCAACATTTTGTAAAGGTAAAGCAAATATATTGTTTAAAGGACAGCTTGAGCTGTTTAAATAGGTTGCGACTGAAATTAATAACTATAGAGCCGCTATTTGCAAGTTTAGAAAAAAAAAGCTATTTACACTTTCCTATTTTGTACCTAAGTGGTTTTTCGTACGTAATTATAATTTATTGGATCTTCTTAAAATCCGCCTTGCTAGCAGAGCTGCGCCGTGGTGTAGACAGACCGAGTTGGTAGAATTACAATAGCTCTCAATAATTTAAACTCGAAAATTATTAAATTAATTGCTTTTATAAAAAAAAATTGTTTTTGAGTAACAGTTGTGTCAGAAGCTAATCATGCCGAGTCTAATCTATTAGTGATTTTACTTAGAATCGTTCAAGGCTGTACCCTTTCATAGTTGGCTTGTCACGATTTTATCATCTCTAGGACAAAAATTAAGCATCGCAAACTGACGCTTTAGTTAACGCAAATACGACTATCTCACTCACTCCATCAAAGCCTACCTTATATTGAAATGAGAAAGAAATAGTTTCTCATGATGTTTCGCACTATGTTAGTTATTTTCATTGAGTTTACACAAAAGGATGGATCGTGAAAGATGAATGAAGGTCGTAGGTAATTTTTTGCGTTCGGGAGCTTTGTATCAAACGCGCTCTTTGTTATTTTGTCCCCAAAAATCTTTAATTTCATTGTACACATTAAGCTCTGCCTACCTGTGCAGAAATTTTATATCTCTTTTTTCGGCAGAATAAGTACCTACGTAATTGTTTTTAGTTTCTTTTGTTCTTAGATCTGATTTGATTATTACTGTGTTATCATGAAAGTTTAGACAGCCTCCAGTGACAGACACTATATACCTAATATAGTTTAACGATCACATTACTATTACACCCGCGATCGCCGACGACCATCACAAACCAATAGCTCTAGCAGACAATTTATTGACTATCGACTCTTGGCTATTGATCGACGTCGGTGGCGCAAGTGTAATAACGTCCTTATGCAAACAACTGCTAGTCGTTGCCTTAGCCGATTAGTTTTCGTCGAGATGCATAGCTTTCCTCTTGTTGACGTTGGTTACGCAAAGTGAGATAGCTGAACGACGATAAGAGCGACTGGGGCCCAGGCCCTGAACCCGGCTAACCTAATTGACAACCGGCGCTCGCGCACGCTTCACATCATCGATCAATTTGACCACCTTACAATCGACTTACGAAATTCACATTCGTGCAGATACCGATCCTGTGGCACAATTACCTTACCGGTAGTGGCTTTACGCTCCAACCACGTCATTTTCATTGTTACTTCATTGGTTATTTCGCAAAAGACTAATAGCATTAGAAGAATCCGCACACTTTTAACATGAAACTACGGTGATATTCAATCTTAGTGAAATAAACGGATCACTCACATAATATAAGTCGAGTTTAGCCCGACATGTTCGGACTAATTCGAAGTTCTTCCTCTGGGAGCGCACGGCTCAGTGGCACCGAAACATACACTCAGTGGGAATAATCCATTTATTTCGCTATAATACGCACACCGCTACAGATGTGGAGGTTATTTTGATTGACTTAGTAGTATTTATATAAAAGCAGCTGAACTCTGATTGCTTCCGATTCAGCTTTGTTTTGCTGCGCAACGGAACTCTATTATTGTTAGGTTTGCAGATCAAAACTATTGATTTCATAACAATTTAATTGAAGTAAGTAGTTAAGTGGGCAGTGCACCGGTGTGTCAGCAGCTGGACATTGTTTCCGCTATTTTGTTGTGATTGCAAACAATAGAACAAGTGGCAGGGCGCTTACTGCCGCTGTTACAGCAAACTCGACCGCAAGTCATTCTACTTAATACATTTGCATGAACTCTGCAAAATTGTTTGTGTCAACGATCTCACCAACAGCAACACAAGGGATGCATAAGTACTCTCTTACAAACCTCCCAATTAATTCATTCCATCCCGTAGAACATCAAACACCAATAATATTATGGTCAAGGTAAGTTTTTGTTTAAATAATGTGATCCGTGTGTGACTTAACACAGTACCAGTACCTACATACAGTAGTTGTAGTAGTTGAGCGACTAGTAAGACTAGGAAGAGTCCTCTCCTACCTACAGTAGTTGTAGTAGTTGAGCGACTAGTGAGACTAGGAGGAGTCCTCTCCTACCTACAGTAGTTGTAGTAGTTGAGCGACTAGTGAGACTAGGAGGAGTCCTCTCCTACCTACAGTAGTTGTAGTAGTTGAGCGACTAGTGAGACTAGGAGGAGTCCTCTCCTACCTACAGTAGTTGTAGTAGTTGAGCGACTAGTAAGACTAGGAGGAGTCCTCTCCTACCTACAGTAGTTGTAGTAGTTGAGCGACTAGTCAGACTAGGAGGAGTCCTCTCCTACCTACAGTAGTTGTAGTAGTTGAGCGACTAGTGAGACTAGGAGGAGTCCTCTCCTACCTACAGTAGTTGTAGTAGTTGAGCGACTAGTGAGACTAGGAGGAGTCCTCTCCTACCTACAGTAGTTGTAGTAGTTGAGCGACTAGTAAGACTAGGAGGAGTCCTCTCCTACCCACAGTAGTTGTAGTAGTTGAGCGACTAGTAAGACTAGGAGGAGTCCTCTCCTACCTACAGTAGTTGTAGTAGTTGAACGACTAGTAAGACTAGGAGGAGTCCTCTCCTACCTACAGTAGTTGTAGTAGTTAAGCGACTAGTAAGACTAGGAAGAGTCCTCTCCTACCTACAGTAGTTGTAGTAGTTGAGCGACTAGTAAGACTAGGAGGAGTCCTCTCCTACCTACAGTAGTTGTAGTAGTTGAGCGACTAGTGAGACTAGGAGGAGTCCTCTCCTACCTACAGTAGTTGTAGTAGTTGAGCGACTAGTAAGACTAGGCGGAGTCCTCTCCTACCTACAGTAGTTGTAGTAGTTGAGCGACTAGTGAGACTAGGAGGAGTCCTCTCCTACCTCCAGTAGTTGTAGTAGTTGAGCGACTAGTAAGACTAGGAGGAGTCCTCTCCTACCTACAGTAGTTGTAGTAGTTGAGCGACTAGTGAGACTAGGAGGAGTCCTCTCCTACCTACAGTAGTTGTAGTAGTTGAGCAACTAGTAAGACTAGGAGGTGTCCTCTCCTATTTAAATTTTCTTCAAAAGACGACAAAAGCATGTGCCTCTCACACACACAGTTGATTGGCGAAAAACGAAAGGCCTTTGCCCAGCTCAAGATATAGTATAGAACAAGACGTAAAAAAGTTTCACTTACTGTTTCTAGCTGTATTTATATTAGCTGTGTTTCTTTGTTTCAGTTAGTATTTTGATGTAAGAATTTAAGTGAAAATCTTAAGAACACTTATCAAACGCGCACAGTCGCATCTGGTTGAATAGCGGCCAATAATTTACAACTAAGCAGTTATGAGCGCGTGCGTCGCGTCGGCGCAGGACTGGTTTGGCGTGTGTCACTTTTTCATCGTCACATTCATTGCGGTAGTTCAATTATGATACGAAAATACCAAACTAATGAAATAAATGTTTGTGTCTTCATTACGCACAAGTCTTGTGGTATAATCATATTATAACTGCAAGTATTGCGATAACATATATTTAGACCTACCTGAACATGGCAATGTATTAACATGAGCAAATATTTTTATAGCTATAAAGTAGGTTGTAGGTTTGGTTGTTCACAATGATACGGAACTTAATTCTTAATAGGTAGGTAAATGTCACGATCTAGCGGTTACTTTTCAATTTAGTTTTTTCTTTAAGCAGTAATTATTTCCATTATTTTCGTAGTAATAATAATGGCATGCCTGTTAGTCGCATAAATCGCATTTCAATTGACTGCAGTGATAAAGATGCCATCTTTTCTAACTTCAGTGTACTTAATGTGATTAAAGCTGGTGACTGTGGTAGCTGACAGGTATAATGGAAACCTCTCCGTGTTAGACGAACGCGCGGTTAGTTAGGCGACAGGCTGCGCGTGCGACGCGGACAGTACAACAATCGACGAATGGCGCCCGCGCCGCGAGATTAGATCTCCACTATTGCTGGTGCTTCAAGTTATGAAAGGTTAGCGTCTATTGTTTAGCACGTTACGCGAAGTGAACAATTAATATTACCTACATTATGTACTTATATTAACATTATAATGCAACATTATCTCAATTCCACATTTTACTCATAGACGTGGCCTTGGTCTAACAAATACTTATATATAGACTCTACCTATCTGTCTGTAGAGTGTTCAGTGTATCATGAATTGTTGTATACATTAAATTCGTAACATAAGATATCTTTATTTTATTATTAGGACTACTTGTTTGAGTTGCTCTTATAACAGTTATTTTACTTTGATTAAATCATGTTTGTAAAGATACAGTGTAAATTAAATTTTGGGGTAATTTTCCAATTTAAGTTGTACTCATAGGTATTTACTATAAAATCCCGTTTATACCTGCGATGTTTTCTATTTTTGTCTCTTTGACTTAACCCAAACCAAATTGGAACTTAAGAGATTAGGCACCTACCAATAAGTAGGTATCAACTGGCAGCCTAGTCACCAGCGATAACTACTCGTACTAATACTAATAACAAGTGGTGCACGGAAGTCTCAGTTTTTGAATTTGAGCACATCCATTACTCGTACCAAGCCCAACGCCCCGCGGTATTGCTTACAATTCGTTTCCTACACGCAATGCCTTCATACACTTACATCATTATTTCTAGCTGCTGACAGCCGAGCAGGCTCACTGAAGATGTTAAGTGACACTTTTTTGTTTTTACAGCCAAAGAAAAAATAACGTTCATGTCCTATTATATTTTCACCTGTCACGCCAAGAACATTTTACTTAACATGCCTTTTTATTTTAATGAAACTTCATTCACAGATCATTTTACCTGTCAAATTTCCACTTGAAGTCAGTATTTCTATCTGCGTAGCTCGAATTAGATACTCTTTGTTGAGTCTCATTTTCAGCCGTCATTTGTAATTAAACCTCGCATAGTGGACACTATATTTGGCAGCTATTCCTTCAATGAAAATAATCGATTTATTGATTATTTTTGTTTTTATTTTTATGAAACATTCATAGAATGAAATTCAACATACAATGACAATGCAAAGAAAAATTCGTTAAGCAGCTGGACTTGAACCAGCAACCTCGGTAATCCGTACCATCATCATCGTTGTCATTGTATGTTAGCTATTCCTTCACTTAAATATATTATTATGTAAACGAGTACGAGTATAACGAGTACGTCAGAGGATCATTTAAAGTGGCCCCGGTCGCAGAGAAGCTCAGAGAGAACCGACTTCGCTGGTACGGACAACAGAAGAGATGAGAGCTACTCCGTGAAGATAGCACTGAGCATCCCTACGAAACCCCGTGGTAGAGGAAGACCACCGTCCACATGGTGGACCAATATAGAGAAGGACCTGAAAGCCCTGAATATCTCACCAACGACAACCCAGGACAGAGCGTCCTGGCGCCGGCGTACAAGGAGGCCTGACCCCAGTTGAAATGGGAAGGGGGCAAGAAGAAGAAGAAACATATTCTAGACTTCAATAGTTACGCGAGTTTCCCGATGATAAACATGTAGTATTCATGTACAGTAGAATTTTATTAATTATTTTTTATGTAGCCTATTGAGTGCTCCCCTTGTTTGCTCCACTAGACCCTGGGCCGAAATTTCAAAGCCTTTTTTTGGTCTGCCTTTGACCTAATTAAATCGAGAAATACCATGAACTATAGTTCAATATTTTCATTCTAAAAACTTTGGCATTACTTACTTGAATAAGAAGCGTAGTTTTAGACACATCAATTATTTAATCGTTAATCATTCAATCAAAGAAATATACATATATTATAGGCGACTCCATTTTCCTCTCTGTTCAGATTGCCACCGCATGTCGTTACGCTAGTCATGATAATGGCACAACTAAACTGAAATATGTAATATGGGGAATTAATGGCATAATCCAGAAAAATTCTGTTTAAGCTCACAAAATATGACTTAGGTAGGTAGTACTTGAAATATTCCATTCAATCAGTCTCACAGCTCATTTGTCGGAACCTGGAGTCAAATCCGTGAAGTTACTTGGTAATTGGGCGACGTAAGCCGGCCGGAGTCGACAAGCGGCCCGCAAACACGTCGTCTGTATTGCGAGTATTGCAACAATCTATTTAAAATCGCAGCGACCACTGTGTGTTAAATGTACGATATTTACGAGACGCAGGCGCTACAGCCTGGCGAATTATCGGGACTTGATCTATTGATGAATGATGGTATGCTTTATCTAAATAAAACACACACGCATGTTCGTAATTTTGCATGTTTAAGCACCAAATTCATTCATATTGGAGAGAAAATCTCTCTTTTTTTGGATTTGTAAGTACTTACCTATTCATAGTGACTAAATTAATTATGGAAGAGCGGGA
Organism: Clepsis dumicolana; assembly: GCA_963691665.1. Lineage (NCBI taxonomy): Eukaryota > Metazoa > Arthropoda > Insecta > Lepidoptera > Tortricidae > Clepsis > Clepsis dumicolana. The sequence goes on along the minus strand of OY829507.1, from coordinate 10,607,255 downwards.
CTTCCTGACACAGGTATTTTATACTTACTAGGAAGTCCCAACGTCTACACTGTTACTGTACCTATGATTATGGAAATAAATATATATATATATTTTTTTTTTAATATACTTTTGACTATAGGTACTTTAGACGATTTCCCTTGTATGTTACAATAATTGTAGGAACTGCCGAATCATACCCTATTTGAGGAATTCTAATTGAAAATATCAGAGGGCCGAGCACGAGTTTTCGAATCCTGCGTAACGTAATCGAGTAGTAATAAGTAACGTTATCGAGAAATTTGTATGACGTTTGGAACAGCGCCCGCCCGTGAGCGTATTTGGAACTCAAATTTCGTATGAGGTTTCTCGATATCGATTCCGTTACACAGGATTCGAAAACTCGTGCTCGGCTTACTGAAGTTTTTTTACTCCGGGTTTAATTAAACGCTCGATACCGTTAAAGTCTTAATAAGTAATACCTGCTCATTTTACTTCAACGCACTTCAATTGTCACTTGTCACAATTGCATTGCGAGTAGTTGTAGCTATCGACATGATTGTTAGTGCGAGCAGTAATCTCTCGGCGATTAGCGGCCGCCGGTCGCCGCACGTGCGCCCGCGACCTGTGAGTAAGCTCGCCACGCTACACGCTTATTTGTTTGTACAAATCCCACTCTTACAACCTTCAACCACCTAACAGTATCACAATACAGCCTTTAATCCTCTAGCCTCCACAACAGACGTGCGCAAGCGCAAAGTGGCCGTAAACACCGGCCCTTAGCGCAACTGGATCTACACTGTCACGCGAACCAAACCCAAGTAAACAAGCGCTCGTAAGAATTTGTTGCTGAATTATTAGTAGTAGAGTTTAATTGACCAGTAAATTTACGTATTGCTTTTGTATATGTCACGACGTCTAGACGGAGACGCGAAAACACTTACATCATGTGGGGGGATACATATTGATTGGTTTGGAATGTGACATGATTAGCAGGCTTGACGGCGAATTAATAATTACATTACCTTTGGATATTCTGCTAAAGATGTCCTGTTGCTGTTGTTAACATAAATAAGTATAAGGGTTTGAATTTAATTTCAGGATCAGCGTCAAGGGTAAGGTTATTTTTTATGTGACTTGGCCAACGTCGACAAAAAGCTTCTATTAAGGCGCTCCCCTGAGTCAGACGCTGAAATGGCTGCTGTTTAGAGTCATTCTGTACATTATTTAAACGACGAAAACAAAATATATAAACACAATAAGTATCTATAACATCTCAACTTGTTTTCCTACATTTCGTATAATTCTTTTTCGTATTTAATACTTATGATATCTGCATCACAAGTAAGTCAAGTCGCAATTAATATTCTGTCATAAGCATAATTTACTTTGACTTGTGACATACACCAATACATAGAGAATTTAATAGGCTAGGATTTTTACGTTTAACATTATTAAATTACCTTTTTATAATAATCATCATCATCGTCGGTCTATTTACGTCCCACTGCTGGGCACCAGGCCTTTATTTATAATATAAAAAAAAAGTAATTTACGTATATTTGGTGCGAATTCTGAACGATTTTTTTTCTCGTAAAGACGCGCTGTGATAACACTGTGTAAAATGAAGTTAGACCGATATTTAATAGTCGTCGTCACTAAAACGAAGTTGTTTGGTAGAAGTGAGGTGGGGTGACGAAGGCGCGAAACGTTCAAGGTCATTCTCTCAGGGGAACCTCTTAAAAATGTTTTTTTTTTACAGAAAACCAATTTTTTGTAGGATATCACAAAATAAAGTGGCCAAGTTGGGTTCCGCATTTAGCTGGACAGTCTTGTGACAAAGTTTTTATTTCGCATAGCTTTATTAGCTTCTTTGAAAAATTTCAGGTACCTATATCAGTTCATATTTACTCCCCGAGGGTCAGCCAGCTGTTCGGGACCGTTACAGTCAAAGCGTTTAAGTGTACACAATGAGTTGGATCCTAGTAAAAAAGCCGCACCCTCACCTGCGCGCGCACGTGTACATCTGGACGGCGCAGGCACTCGGCTCCGTCTAACGCCGTCTCTGTTGCAAAAGCACACTCACGTACGCATGCTGAAAGAAGCCGATGCTACTAAGTTGCATAAAACGCTAAAGATGGCGGATAGTGCGTCCTGAATACGACAGCGAATTTCAGGACTTGATGATGACTTGCGATATAAAATTAATTACGTTAACATGATTTTATGGAAGACATCTGTTGAGTGATTTCGTATGTAAATTAATATGAAATCAATAAAATCGTTGTAAATCCTTCCGTTTCTGAGCATCTAAGATATCCCATCAGAAACAGGTATATAAATGAATTTTACATAAATAATTTAGCTTTGTAAAACGAAATGTTACATACTACTAGAGTCGATCGCTTTTCGTCAATGATATACTTAATAGCTCCAATTTGGCTTTAATGTACTAATATTTTTATTTTATTTTTTTTCAATGAAGCTATAATTTTAACACATATAAACTTTATAGTGACGCTTTAAACAAAGTCTTCAACTTTTTCAGTTTCTTCAATCAGCCATCAGTCCACAGTTAGACCTGTCGTCCTACAATACTAGAAATCTGCAGTTTGCGGATGCCATATGCCAGAGATACTAATTTGGAGGCACCCCAAAGTAGGCCGGCTGGGTTGACAGCTCGTACAGTCTGTTCCAAAGCTGCCACGTCTGTCTCATCATTCCAAGGCTTAACATCCATTATGATACTGGATTTAGCGATTGGATTTCTTGGATTTCTTTGCATTATATGCCCAGAGACACTCCCCGCCTCTGCACTCTCCTCTTCATCATCTGATCCAAACAGGTCTTCTCCATAATCGGAGTCCTGATCATCTTGTGCTGGAGCGGGCTTGGGAGCTTTAGTCTTAGCTTTTCCAGCACCAGAGCTTTTTAACACTTCAACTCAAGCCAGCGGCGAATGACAAGCTTCCGCAGATCGTCCATTGTTTTCATTAGCATGGAGTTTTCCTTTTCCAGACTATTCGCCTTATTGTTCAATTCTGTGTTGGGAACCCCAATCAGTGTAGCAACGCTATCCATACACTTTCTAAGAAGTTTTTGATATGTTGCGTTGCTTTTGCCACTTCATTAGCCAAAGAAGACTGAGTTGATGCAAGTGGAACTCGGACCTTCGACAAGGATTCATAGTAATCTCGTTCTGGATCATGGTAAATGGCCTTGTCTAAACAAGTTTTCTCGTGAATTAAGTTTGAAACCGTCTGCGTGTTGCTGAAAAAAATGAACTAGAAAACTGAAGAAAAATAAATAAAAGTTCTTAAAAGAGCATCAACGTAACACACTATTTTATTTAGGTAGGTAGTGTTAATTACCTGTAAACCCACATGTAGTCTGTAAACGGAGATTTCAAACTGTTTATGGTTCAGTCACTTTATAGTTACTTAGGTATATGTATCATATGCATTGATCGCGAACAATATTGGTAATGTGATGTGCATGTATTAATAGAAAAAAAAAAGAAAAATATTTGTAATAAATAGGCAGTATCTGCATACATTGCAATAAACTGTCACAACCGTAAACCCATTTAATCAATCCCTTTAGTAAATTATAGGTGTAGCAAACCGCTTTGTAATGGAGCATGTGTGGTTTGTGTAACTATACGCTTATGAATTTCCCAAATTTCAAACGTAAAGTGGAGACCATAAGAGCGTGGCTAAATGCATGTACGAGGTAAAATTAACCTGCGCGCGCGCATTAGCCTCGCTCATCATGTCACTGCTACGACCACCCCTTAATGCTGCTCAGTGGCCCGCGAACGTTCCATTAATTTTCATTAACCAATCTTCATTTACATCCACTAATGATGAAATGATGATTCTTCTCTATTTCGTTCGGTGTAATTATTAATAAGATTTTCAGCAAAAAGTATCATCTTAACGAAAATGTTCTCATAATAATGTATTCCATTCCAATAAATAATAATAATTCATTACAACTTAAAGATTATGTACAATTACAATACAAAAAAATAATAGGTAGGTAGAGGTTTTTCGCTTGAGTCGCTTTCATATTGATCCCATTATTAGCGTTATTGCTGTTGCCTTATGATTATGACTAAATAAGTCACCCTTTTCTGCTCTGACATACAAAGAAAACGGTTGAACTATTTGTTCACATAAAGCCAGTGTAAACGTAACCTGTTATTACATACTCTTAGTTTGATCCCTCTCATTAGTGAAGATTTGAATAATAAAAAATAAATTTTCTCATGAAGGCATCGGTTTCTGTTAATTTGTTCACAGGGGAGAACGATTAGCGACCAAGTCAACCCGATTATACCCGTTCTTATTGTGATTGTGCATTGTGAGTGTTTTGTTAAAGGCTATAGGTACAAAATATCACGAAGTTTGTTACCTTTACAAACATGTTTAAATGCTCTTAGCGAATTTACTTGTTGTTTTAATATTTTTTAGTGCATATTTAAGCAAACTTTTAGCTAGTTTGTTTAGATCTTAATTGTTACCTGGTATATCTTAAGGTATAATACTTATGTATAATTATATTGCTACGCCCTTACAGGGTAGTACCTAGGTTAACTTAAGTTAATTTTATGTACTGTGCAATAAATAAATAAATAAATAAATAAATAAATAAATAAATAAATAACTTTTGAAAAGAGTAGGTAACTATAATTTATTTATTTTTATATTTTATGTAACTAGCTAGACTCTATCGAAAGTTGACCCTAGTAGAATTAGACGGCAACACTAACGTCAAACGTCATAGTCGAAATATGCTGAAAGTTTTTTATCTATCTATGTATCTACCCAACGATTTCTGTTCTTACTTAACCAGAAGCAGTGATCTAAGTAGACGCTTTCGGGCCCATCTGCACTTTCCGTCAGGTATAAAAAACATTGTTTTTATTTTTAGTCAGTTTATTTTCTCTTTTACTGTTAAAATTTGCTTCATTTTTGGAAGCGGTTTTTGCAAGTTTACTATACTAAAATAATTAAGTAAGTGAAAGTAAATAAGAAAATGTACAAGCATCAAAACTTTAAATATCCTTTGTACACAAAATGTTGCCAACTTAAGATTTTTCAAAATTGCCGCCTTTTTGCAGGGTCAGAGTAGTCAGATTCTACCAGCCGAACATGTAATTTTTTTAACATTGGTTACCATAAAACAAAATCGAGTTAGAACGAATGAACATAATCGATTTCAAATTCGTTAGGTTCAGCCGGTTCAGTATGGCTTAATTGGTGGAGCGTGGTACGAATTACCGAGGTTGCTGGTTTAAGGCCAGCTGCGTAAGTGATTTTTCATTGCATTGTCATTGTATGTTGAGTTAGCACGACTTTCTTTTTGATAATTCTCTACTTACCTACTCCAAAACGTATATCACAGTGACGTTAGAATGTCACGCAGCTGAACCCCGGCCACCAACCCATTACTCGACCGATTGGCGCCTTCTGTCACCTACACAATAAAACAACTGGTCAGGACAGCGCCAGCAACGTATTATGTATTTGGTGGGCAGAATATATTCACTTGCTTTTTTTAAACAGTCCTCATTCCTTAGTAGTCCATACAAATATATATTATTATTTTTTCAATACTTTTGAGCATCGCATTCCTATGAGTCATTAACTAACTAACTCTCCTTCTTAATCCCGACGTATTATACCTAAGTTCGACCTATCTATCTGTGTATGTCTCATCATACTTAGCTGAAAAAAGGATGGAATTTTATACGGTTTCTTTTAATCGAAAGCTATTAGTTTGTTCGAGATGGTTTTTATTAGCTAAGTTTCATCGAAATCAGTTCAGCCGTTTTTGAGTTATTGAATTTGAAATGGAAATGTCGGGGGTTTTGCAACTTTGCTAAGTTGGTTAGGTTACAAAATAATAGTGTCTTCGTAGCGATGAATATAGTAGTTTATGCAACTGTTACATAATTAGTGTTTTAAGGCCTAATTATGTAGAGTTGCATACATTACTTTATCTACACAATACATATTTACAAGTACTCTATGATGGGTTCAGAAGCCGAAGGCATATATATTATAAATAGCACGAATTTGACTATTTTTTTAGGGTTCCGTACCTCAAAAGGAAAAACGGAACCCTTATAGGATCACTTTGTTGTCCGTCTGTCTGTCTGTCTGTCTGTCAAGACCCTCCCTTTTTCTCTGGAACGCGTGGAGGTAGCATGCTGAAATTAATATGAAATACTCAAGCCTGCGGTCCCTTGAAGCTGTGAAAAAATCAACCTTCTAAGTCAACGCAATCAAAAGATACAGTCATCAAAAAGGCTATTTAAATACAAATTGCCGAAATCCGAAAACCTAAAGAGTCCTTCCAATTGTCCTAGAAACTTGAAGTTTGGTATGAAGGTAGCTCTTATAGCACAACCACTCAGAAAAGTCTCAAAACCTTAAATTTTTATGGCTGTTTATGTGATTTCGCAGACCAATATAAGTTGACCCCATACTGCGTACATTTTGCTTAGGAGCAGGGCTTTGCTAACACTGGACTTCTTAAAACACTGGGGAAAAGCGTTAAAATCTTTCTACGGAACCCTCGTGCGCGAGTCCGACTCGCACTTGGCCGGTTTTTTTTATTGTAAATTATGTTAGTTTTAGATGATGTGATGACTAAAATTTGAAAATCGAATTCGATGTCGTAATGACTTTTCGATACTGGCTCTCGAAATGCTGGTAATTTTCTACGGTTTCTGAATGCATTATAGAGGACTTATGATATGTTTGTAGATAAAATAATATTATTTATGAGAGGTTGGAGTATAAGGTATAAGTATATACTTATTAATATTGGGAAGGATCAAGGCGGTAATTAAATGTTTTTTTATTACTTCGATTGAATTTTTGTAGTGGGAGAGCCATACTGTAACTATTTGCTGCCGTACGAATGGGCCGGCTCGTTCCGGGGAAGTAGGTACCACACTCCCGCAGAAAATCGGCGTGAAGCAACAGCACCCCTGATGCGTTTTGTTCGATCAGCGAGAGTGCCGGAGGCCCGATCCCCCCGCCCTTTCTCTTTTCCTCATTAAAGACCGGCAACGGACTAGTGACTCTCATGGGGTTTCTGGTCCTCATGGGTGGCGGTAATCACTTAGAGGGTCGAGCATGGGTTTTCAAATCTTGCGTGACGCAATCGTGTAGTAACGTTATTGAAAAACTTGTATTACGTTTGGAACAACGCCCGCCCGTGAGCGAATTTGGAGTTAAAACTTAGTATGAGGTTTTTCGATTTCGATACGATAACGTAACGTTACGCAGGATTCGAAAACTCGTGCTCGGCCTACAGGTGACCCGCTTGCTCGTTTGCCTCCCTCTTTTAATAAAAAAAATAATAATTTTAAATCACCAATATCTGCTTGAAACTTTCAAAGGGATACTTAGAAGGGGTATAGGTAATACTTAATGCGGTTAATATCTTAATCTACACACATATCATAAGTCCTCTATAATGCGTTCAGAAACCGTAGAAAATGACCAGCATTGCAGTACATCGTCGCCTCCGCCCGCCCTGCAGGTCCAGCGGTAAAGTAATAGTCATTACGACATCGAATTCGATGTCGTAATGACTTTTCGATATCGAATTCGATTTTTCGAATTTGACAACCAACGTAATTTACAATCATAGTGAAATAAAACGGATCACTCACGTATATAAGTCGAGCTCAGTCCGACATGTATAATTAATAATGTGATATATGTTTTTTTTTACAAAAAAAAACAGTTTACGAAACGTCAGCTCGGTATGTTTGTCTATGGTTTAAAAAAAACAATCAAATTCGTGACAGGTATGTGTACGAACTTCGGCTTCTGAACCCATCTTAGAGTACTTATAATATGTGTGTAGATAGAGTAATGTATGCAACTCCACATAATTAGGCCTTAAAACACTCATTATGTAGCAGTTGCATAAACTACTATAGGCCATTTAATTTACTTGCATTCCCGTCACGTTTTTAATCGCTCGAGATGAAAGAAATGAATTATTTTTAATTATTTTTATTGTTAGGTGGTGGCACTCTGGGACCTGAAATAAAACATTTTTCTCTTTTTCCGAAGGGGTGAGCTGAGCTGAGCAACAGTGGGTACATTCAGCGTCATATCTATGGTGACATCCGAAGTGCTCAAATAGTTCGGTACACCATACGATTTGTATGCACTTTGACGCTGACTGTACCTAACAAAAGATAGAAAGTAGCTTTATTACCACAACAAGAATAGATCGGAAAGAGCTCCTGCGCCGGGCGCGATACCGCGCTCTGCCTGCCAATGGTCAATTAGTATCCCTTTAATACTGTAGCGACTTTGAATTACCAGCTTAGTCGGGGCGGGAGATAGATATTTGGACTTTGTTAGTTTACAAAGAAATGGTTTTACTTGCTGGATAACTTTAATAAAAGAATAAAATAATTTTAACAGTCACATTTTTTGACTAATCTGAAACTGAATATAATAATATCAATGAACTACTTTTGCTTTTAATGAAGCGTGAGTATTAAAAATAATACTGTAAATGTGTTCGTTCCCATTTAGTAATTGGTGGGTAATAAAGGTGGGAATCGTCAGTGAAATCTCTAGTGTGATAACTAACAGAGTATACCTACCTAAGAAATAGTCGTATTATTGTCTAAAAGCTATAGTTTTAATAGCCGCATGTCTGCGAATCAAGTTAAGTGAATCTTCGAGACGATGTGCGGGCGGCGCCGGCGCCTCGATAAGCGCGTGCAAGCGCAGCGCTAAGTGCCCCGATAGCCGCTGACGAGTCAATCGCGCCCACGTTCGCCGCGAGCCTATCTACTCCTTTGCTAGTAATAAGACTGTTTTTCCCGAGTTTCCTATTAATTGGGAGAAATAATTTTATGTTAGTTAAATTCGCATCACTTTATACTTTTATAGTAAACTAAGTACGCTGAGTTGTGCGTTAGAACGCACAACTCAGCGACAGCGAAGACGTACAGTCAGCGTCAAAAGTAGCTTATCACTTTTATACCTTGTCGCAACAACACACTTGTAAATCACGTATGACGCTCTGTATCTGGCTATAGAGCAAAAAAATACAAAAGTGACAAGCATCTTTTGAAGTTGACAGTACCAAACTACTCGGCGCGCCAAGTCTCTATTTCTATTCTATTTCCCTTAATGGCGGCCAGAAGGCTTGGGACAATGTCAGGTTTTGATGACACTGTTCAGTTGCTTCTGCTCTGGAACGTCAACAGATAGGCAGCAGCAAGAAAATTATTTGGAAAAACCCAAGGCTCTGCTCGCGCGACTGCCAGTCCCAGCTGACTGCTGCGCACATCTACCCTCGTTTTCGTAATTTTTATTATTGACAACTCGACATCGAGCGATCCATGATGGAGTCTCACTGTAGTTTCATGTTAAAAGTGACATCACTTTGTTGATGAATCGCATGCTAATTAGCATACGATTCATCAATATCACCATAGGAGTTTAAAGTATTTAATATCTTTCCGGCAACTACTAGAAGTGAAATGAACATACAATATTTGGGCAATTTATTGTTGCAAAAGCGCTTAGTTGATGCAACTAGTGACCAAAGGGCTGGCAGTTTTCTCTCTCAAAGAATCAGCATCGCTATTCAGCGAGGCAACGCTGCCAGCCTTTTGGGCACTATGCCACGGGGGCCTTATTTAGATTTAATTTAGTTTTAAGTTGTAGTTTATTTAGTTTAAGCTTAGATTTAATGTCATTGTAAATTGCTTTTATTATGTAAATAAAGTATTTAAAAGTAAAAAAAAAAAAAAAATTATTGAATCCTCATATTCCACATCACAAATTAAATATCATTAGGTACCTTCTTGACTTACTTAAATTTTTAATGTGCCTAGGTACATTATCATCAGAGCGGGTGCAATTCTGCATTCACTTAACTGACTCTTTATAATCAATAGGTCTGTATTGTACCTAAGTAAGTATATCTCTTTTAATCAGTTTTGTGCTACCTCAGGTTAAGTACAACGATAAATACGAACAACGCTTTATCATAGCAGGTCGGTTGAAAATAATTAACAATCTAAGGCTTTCTTTTATTCCTGTTTTGTACAGACAAAAGAGAAATGCAAGCGTGATCAAGTATATGTTAAATGCGCTTATGGTAGAAGCAAAGGCGCCGCCCCAGGCTTGTGTAGGAGCCTAATGCAGTGTCGGTGTCCGCGGATAGCTGCGCCGGCGGCTATCGCTGCGTCGCGCTTGCGCCTGCGTCTACCTACTCACGCGGAATTGCAATCGATAGTCCTTATTGACGTTGGGTAAAAGGACTCATTTAAAAGGCTTACTAATCAGAGACAATTTATTTACACAAGACGTGTTGGGACGGTTTTGCTTTTAGATCTTAGTTTAGTGATCCCAATGTTAATGCGGAAAGCTTTACGTTTGTTTATTTATCCCTTCTGCATTGCCTCTATATCTAATAAAACTCACCTTGGAATATATTGCAGTGATCGTCTGATTATTGCTTCCGCGCGTCAGCTTCTTAATAGTGCGATTACTTTAAGAATACGCTACCTTCATTCTTTCTGGCCTATGTTGTACCTATTGTATTTTAATTTCGGTGTTAAAAAACACCTTAATCTTCTGTTACCTTTAGAACCATTTCTTTACATGAAAATAAACCAATTAAAAAGTATTACTAAGGAGATAATGAAATAAAAGAGCGTTGGCAAGCTCGACTGGGTGTTTCCCAACACTGATAGGTAAACTATTGTGCTAAAGTGCGCTGTACGTATTCATTAATTGAAAACCAACTGCAATACCGCGTGTTGCAATAGCGCCTCACCAGGCCGTAATTATCTCGTCACAGGTCCGAGATCAATCAAACCATATCACGTTATGTGGGTCATTAATTACTATAAACAGTAATTACTTTAATTATTCTTGACAGTCTTTGTGTAGAGTCGTGAAGTCGCGGCACGCCGTCGAAGGTCGACGCGGAGTCTATTATTGTTGGGGAGAAAGGTTGATCAAATGCTCCCGTCAAAACCGTAGTTGCAAAACTCCGATGGATTTAATTCCCTCGATCTCGTAGGATTTTGAGCACGACTATTTTTAAAATTAATTGCCGTGCCGGCCGGATAAAATTTTTGCCGGTTAAATTTAGAAGACAGCCAAATAATCCCGAATAATCTTAATTCCAATAGACCAGCAGCTACAGGTACTCATTTTATTCTAGGCATCAATTAATATATAACATGTTCTTGTATCTCTACCATAACAAGTCTCGCTCGACCCAACTGTGATTCCTTAATATTTAATAGTGTAAAAAATATTATAATAAAATAATCTCCAACAAGAACCTATTTGCGTTGACCTAAAATTTAAACGTAATGTCTGTTATTTATTTTTTATCAACTAGCGTTTTTATATGGCGAGTATCTACCTAATTGCCAAATTGCTACCTTTCGCCATAAAAAAGGTGAGGATGATCGCGCTATTTGCGCTCCAAAATAAAAAATACGATAAAATAAGTAATTTCAAGTTAACTGTAATTTTAAAATAGAAAATATGAATTGAATAGTTTTAGCTGGTGGCCTCGGGACCTCCCCGCATGCACTAGTAGTCACTAAACTTGTGTCCGTAAACAACACTGTTATCTAATATCATTATATTAATTTTTCCCTTTAGATTCTTACGTAATAAATTAAAAACCGGCCAAGTGCGAGTCGGACTCGCGCACGAGGGTTCCGTAGAAAGATTTTACGCTTTTCCCCAGTGTTTTGAGAAGTCCACATGAAGACCGACATGTTTCGCCAATACAAAAATCTGCAGTATGTAAGCTATCATGAGTGTAGGTTGTCATGATTGTATCGTAAAGAGTTTCTACTTACTTACTAAAGGTAGTTTATTGAATTAATATTAATACACACTGTTATTTTTATGGACTTATTTTAATATATACCTAGATTATATCGATGAGTGGGAGCCCTGTGCCCTTGCCGCCAAACCGGTTTCGGGTAAGCGGTGCCCAACGGAATATGAACGCTCATGTCACACGATAAGTTTCAATTTCGCGTGCAAGCAGGTAACGGTCGTAAGAGTAGGCAATCTTTTATACCTGAACTTGGCTTTTGCTCGAGAGAGATCATTCTGTACGTACCTACTATTAGTTATTCTGTGGTGCGGGTGGCGTTTGGTTGCATCGTTCCTTTTCAACTATGAGAGTTGCTCGTACCTACTGACGTGGCGTAATATTTCAATTGCAACTTATACTATTACAAATGAGTAAATATGACCAATTACAGTTACTAATATTGAACCTATAGTCGAACATTTATATCATGCAACAGAATGACAGCCAATGAAGCCAGAATGATACCACATTTATTTTAATAGTGCTTACTCCGTTCACGTAAACATTTTGTTATATGAATGAACTAAATATTTTAAGAATATCTCATTATTATTATCAAAACTGACAATTTTATTGCAACAAAACGTTAAAAATATTAAAACGAAACATGAAAAGGCCACAGACTATGCAGATAAATGCCTAGGCGGCGTATGTTGATTTCCTCACTACACTCAGGATTCTTTTGTACGAGGGCTGTTTGATAAGTACCCGATTTCTAAATATATCAATATCACTGGCCGCAAATAAGTAATCCACCTTTTTAAGCCATTTTTCAGGGGCGGGAAAATTAAAAAAAAATGGCATTAATTTGTTTTTTTTTCTCATTTGACAACGATTCAGTGAAGGCGTGAACTTAAAATTGTTAAAATGGAGAAAGAACAGTATCGGTCTGTAATTAGATTCTTATTTTTGGAAGGAAAAACATGTGATGAAATAAAAGTAAGAATGCAAGCGGTTTACCTTGAATGTGCTCCTTCTATGACAACCGTCAGATATTGGTATAACGAGTTTAAGCGGGGGAGAACAACCGTCTTTGATGAGGATCGCCCAGGCCGGCCAGTTGAGGTGACTACAGACGATATGGTTAAGAAAGTTGAAAATATCGTTTTAGCCGACCGCCGAATTAAACTTCGAGTAATCGTTGATGCTGTAAACGTTTCAATCGAGAGGGTACAACACATAGTAGAAGAAAAATTGGGTTTGAAGAAAGTATCGGCGAGGTGGGTGCCGCGTTTACTCACGGAGGAGCAAAAACGGAACCGACTGACTACTTCTGAGCAGTGTTTGGCCGTGTTCAAACGTAACCCGAAGGAGTTTCTGCGTCGTTTCGTGACCGTGGACGAAACGTGGATCCACCACTACACCCCGGAAATGAAAGAGCAGCCGAAGCAGTGGATTTTACCGGGTGAACCTGCTCCAAAGGAAGCAAAAACCGTCCCATCGGCTGGAAAGGTCATGGCGACCGTTTTTTGGAATTCGCAGGGTATTATACATATTGACTATTTACAAAAGGGAAAAACAATAACAGGGCAGTACTATGCCAATTTATTGGATGAATTTGACGCCGTGTTGAAGGACAAACGACCCCATTTAAAAAAGAAAAAAGTACTGTTTCATCACGACAACGCCTCGGCTCATTTGTCCAGAGTTGGGACGGCTAAATTAGCACAGTTACGCTACGAACTATTGTCTCACCCCCCGTATTCTCCAGATTTGGCCCCATGCAATTTCTTTTTGTTTTCCAACCTACCAAAATGGCTCGGTGGCAAGCCATTTGGATCAAATGACGAAATCATTGCAGCCACAGAGGCCTATTTTAATGATTTTCCAAAATCATACATTTTGGATGGTTGAGTATAGGTGGAACAAATGTATAGAGTTAAAAGGTGACTACGTAGAAAAATAAATGCATATATACAAAAAAAAATGTTTTTTTTTCCATAAACGGGTACTTATCAAACAGCCCTCGTAAAATAAAACCGCCTTCAAAAAAAACCTTAGAAAAAAAACGTAAAATAATCCTCTAAAATAATGATAAATAAATAAAATAAAATAAAATGCGTTTATTTCGGACAACAGAAACTAAAGCCTAAAGTTTTATGGCCTAGCACTAAGCAGCAGAAATATGAAGTCGGTGCGGTGCGAGCGGAATATTCTTTCAATGAAGCACCGACTTCATATTTCTGCTGCTTAGTGCTAGGCCATAAAACTTTAGGCTTTAGTTGCTGTTGTCCGAAATAAACACATTTTATTTTATTTTATTTATTTATCATTATTTTAGAGGATTATTTTAAGTTTTTTTTCTAAGGTTTTTTTTAAAGGCGGTTTTACTTTTTTGTTAAAAGATTTTTTATTTCACAATTTTACGTTGATTTAACATTTTGAGAATTATCCTCCAACTCCTAACCGTTAAGGAGTTGTACCTTCCATCATCAGCTTATCAACATAAGATGATAACTACCGGACGCAAATACTTGAATAGCCTTAGAAAATATATGAAACACATGATATGTGCCTATAAAATTTGAGGGTTGCCCTCGATTTCCCTGAGATCCCATCATCAGATCATGACTTGGTGACAGTGGGACCACCTCAGGAGTATACCCTTTCGAATAATGATTTAACATTTTCAGAATTATTCTCCAACTCCTAACCGCTAAGGAGTTGTACCTTCCATCATCAGCTCATTATCATGAGATGATGACTACCAGACGCAAATACTTGAATAACTTTAGAAAATATATGAAACACATGGTACGTGCCTGTAAAATGATGAGGGTTGCCCTCGATTTCCCTGGGATCCCATCATCAGATCATGACTTGGTGACAATGGGACCACCTCAGAGTACACCCTTTCAAATAAAAAAAAATTGAAAATCGGTCTACAATTGACGGAGTAATCGATGTACATACATAAAAAAAAAACATACAGAGGAACGTAGAACCTCCTTCTTTTTTGAAGTCGGTTAATTATTTTGAAGGTTATTTTACTAGAACTCATGAAAAAAAAAATCTAATGTGAATTATTCGAATGAAACTTAATTACATCGTTCATTCTTTCATTCGTTCAATTAGTCACGTCACTATTTTTCTTTCACCAAAAACTGACAACACCGAAACTGTCATGTAGTGATATAATGTACTTAAATGCTATAAATAGTCCGTAAATAAAGAAATTGTAGTGACGTGAACGTATTATACGTGAAACTTAACCTCATAGACTAGACTCGCTTAATGATGTAATAAATTGCAAAAATAAATTGTCGATAACTATTGCAAGGGAGAGCTATAAAACAAGGTATTTTGTTTTAATCATTTAGTGGTTCACGGCCTACAATTAAATCAGAATTCGAACAATTTGACAAGTCACTGGATTCATCACGTGATTCAGTAACCGAAACTACGAATGGCACTTCCAGGGTACTTCCAGTTGTCCCAGAAACTTGAATTTTGGTTTGAAGATAGCTCTTATAGCACAACCACTCAGAAAATTCTCAAAATCTTAAATATTTGTTTCTGTCTGTATATTTTGCAGACCAATATAAGTTGACCCCACACTGCGTACATTTTGCTTAGGAGCAGGGCTCTGCTAACACTGGACTTCTTAAAACACTGGGGAAAAGCTTTACAACGTTTATACGGAACCCTCGTGCGCGAGTCCGACTCGCACTTGGCCGATTTTGTTTTATGGGCGACTTTGGAATAGTATGTTTTAACAAATATTGATTAAATATGTTGAGCGTTCTTTACGTATAGGTATCATATTTTTAAATCGACAAAATTGGTTTGAGTGTCACCTCCCTAGTCGGATCATACTGCCAAACGTCACCCCCACCATCCTACAGCGCAGCGACTATAAGTAAACTAGGCACTTTAATGTTCCCGATAAGGAAAATTGATTAACTTCAATATTTCGACCGTCCATTTACGAGTAAGTACCTAGTACTATTGAAGTCCATTCGTTGGCCAAAATTAGAGTTCCGTCCAAGCTCCGTCTTTACACAGACAGGCACATAAATCGATTAACAGAAATCGGACGGTTGCTACCTTTAAATTAAGCATTATACTCATTACCTACAACTAAAAAAAAAATTCCGTTGCGACGTAATCAGAGACTAAACATAGATAAAGATGGTAAATTAAAAATGTAGAATAATAGGTGTTTATGGAATCTTTCTAACCTAGAACACAATATTACAGAGAATACTAATAAGTACAGTATTTAACTAAATAGTAGGTCCAATGACGGGCATTGTAATAAGACGTTTCGCACGAAACGGCGCGGCGGCTGCGCGGCGGCTGCGCGGCGAGGGAGCACGGGCCGCGCTCTTGGCGCTGCGCGCAATGCATCTTGCGCTGCCAAAGGCACCCCGTCAGGTGATCTTTGGGTCCGTGACTCAACAGTTACACTAACGAACCGGTGCGGCGCGTGCTTCATTGTGCCGTATTATCTATCATTATCTCGCTAGCCTAGATACAGACGTATTCTATAACGTGTGTAGCAACACGAAATATAAAACAATATGCTTTTAATAAAGCGAATGCCCGGCGCTCGCTTTGAACCGGATTAATAAGTTTTGTAACATGTCACGGTTACATTTACAGACTAATGTGTATTGTCCCTATAACAAATATACGGTTAGCGGAATATGCGCTTGATCTATTGCGGGGAATGCATAAATCAGTTGTGGTACGTCTAAAGTCGGGCTATTGTTATAACAATATTTGCCATAGAGCGAATTTATATTATTACTCTCGATCAGAAATCATCTAGCAAACGACCTAATTAATTAATTTATATCTGCTTGCCCCGGTAGACCGGCTACATAATCGGCATCGGCCATGCGTCGGCTTCTACTTTGCTTATAAGAATAATATTCCTATTTAGTTAACTACTTTTTTTTACGATTTAATTCTTATAATCATTATAGTTACATAGTCAAAAATAAAGCCACAAAAATATATGTACATCAATATATATTATACGACAAGGAAGGCAAACGAGCAAGTGGGTCACCTGATGGTAAAAGATCACCACTGCCCATAGACACCCGAAACCCCGGGGGGTTTGCAGATGCGTTGTCAACCTAGAGAGCTAAGATGAAACGCCTCTTGTGCCCTTAATTACACCGGTTGTCTTACTCTCCACACCGGAACACAACAGTGCAAGCACTGCTGCTTAGCGGCAGAATTAGCGAGTATGATGGTGGTAGCGATAAGGACGGACCTCGCACAAGGCCCTACCACCAGCAAATAAAATCCCCACCCCTGATCGCTCCCGGCGCAAAGGTGCCCATCACACTCGCTGCATTACCGCGCTGAATGGCGATGGCCAACCTTTACACCAATAACCACTACTTACTTTAACTATAAAGATATTGAGATTTCACTAATTTTGCCAATGAGCATCATTTTATTAAAAGCTTTAATATACAGGTATACAATACATAATATATACAATATGTAATATATAGGTTCAGAAATAAAAATTTATTACAAAAAAGATCAAGAGCGTGTCGGACATGCCCTGGAATGGGTTCCGAATCCGTTACAAAAACGCTTGACCTATCTTAATAGGTTTTTTATTTACTATCCAACTAATGCCTCG
The DNA here is from genome assembly GCA_963691665.1 of Clepsis dumicolana. Taxonomy (NCBI): domain Eukaryota; kingdom Metazoa; phylum Arthropoda; class Insecta; order Lepidoptera; family Tortricidae; genus Clepsis; species Clepsis dumicolana. The sequence goes on along the minus strand of OY829507.1, from coordinate 10,589,758 downwards.
ATTTTTTCCACATTTCTAAATAGGTACATCGATTTTGCTAGTAGGGTTGGGGGGTGGGGAGCTGGGTTACAATTGGACTCTAGCAAAAATTAGAACTTTTTAAAACTAAATAAGGATTTTATTAAAGGTCTTTACAAACTCTCAACGCTTTCGAAAAATCTACCCACACCATAGACGAGAATAAAAATCCCACTTTATGTAGCATAAGATGGACCTAATTCCCCAAAAGCACTGATTAAATCTTCATGACATTCCAAGGTAAACGTCCCAATGATCGACACATTAATTCCAATAATTGATACTCGGCTTTGTCTCTCTTACTGCTATGTATTAAGATTGAAGGTGCCAACTATCGGGACAGCGTGGGGCACAGGGACATTTACCTCATATTGATTTTACACGATGGTTATCACCATCGTGTAAAATCAAAATATATCATAGTACGAAATCAATCCCGCGTTACCACCATCGCAGCGATTGAAAAGTGACAAAAGTGCTTATTTTTAAAACTGATAAAAAAAACTGTATATTGCTGGCCAATTATTGACCAAGGAGTTTGTAATAAAATTTGCCTATATACACTGATATTAAGATCAAATTAATGGGATTGATAAGATCCATGATCTCAATTGGAGCATCTTTTTGTATTTTTTTCTAAATTTCTTTATTTTTACGGTTTTCCCGTGAATGTCAATTATTAAAATGCCAATCATGGTGTAAGGGCATGGAACGCGACCCGCAGTGTCGAGGGTCCGGGTTCGATTCCCGGGGTCGGCATTTTTCTGTTTTTTTTCTGTGTATTCATGTTCATGTTTCAATGAGTTTATTAAAAATGTAATGGATTGATAAGATGCTCAAAAGTGCCAATTTACAGCTTTCTAAAGAGTTTCTGAGCTGTATTTGTATTCTGTAGACGGACAGACAGACGGTCATGACGGAACTATAAGGGTTTCTGGTTCACTACGAACCCTAAAAAATGGAGGCACCATGTTCATGAGTTGAACATATATTAAAAAATATAATTATAAGTATCAATGAGACATTTGACAATAATATTGAGCTAGTCTCAAACTAGGCAAAGCCTGTACAGTCAGCAGCAATAGTTGCTAAGCAATCGAAGCGCTGAGTTATCTGCATAAGCTCTTATGTCTATAACAATAAAGTCGTGCTTAGATCATTGTGAACGCTTCGTTTATTTAGCAACTATTGCTGCTGACTGTACTATGGGTACTAGACAACGAATAAACATACTTATATAGATAAACTAGCTGGCCCGGCGAACTTCATACCGTCTAACAGTTTGTATGGGCAAATTAAATTGTAATTTTTAGTTTCTTCTTCACAATTTTTCCATATTTTCTCACCTTTTAAACCTTAACTGAACTTCCAGTATTTCAAGATCAAAATTAGCCGAATCGGTCCAGCCTTTCTCGAGTTTTAGCGAGACAAACGAACAGCAATATTTTTTTTTATCATATAGATAAATATTGAAATACATATTAAACAGCCAAGACCCGAGAACAAACATTTGTATTCATCATACAAATACCTGCCCCGGCCGGGAATCGAACCCAGGACCTCAAGCTTCACAGTCAGGGTTTCAAAGGGTTTATTATTTTTATGTTTCCGTTTCTTCAATTTTGTAAGTCTGAACTCTACCATTGCTTGGTGTATTATAGTAATTCGAATTCATTTTTCGCTGGACTCACCAGTCACCACCTATTAACTATAAGTATAGTCCGTGGCGCCATACATCGTAGCTCCGAAACATTACAATTTATTTCTTTTAAATATTTGCATAACGTTTACCAGCAGCTTCTGCTTTTTAAATACAAGAATGTATAATTAATCGCTTAGTCACGGACCAGCTTAGATGTCCAAGCGTTAATTTTCGAGATTGTGACGGACTCGGCTTTCAAACTGATTGAGCGATTTTTTTAACGGCCCTACGTGGCCCGTATCGCTTAAACAATTTATGGCTCAGATCCAGTGGCTGAACCAGTTCCGCAGCAGGTGAAAATAAATCACCGACAGATTGGAGATACTTACCCACTTGTCGGAGCTAAACGTTTACGGTCCATGATTAATTCCATTAAGTTCACCTCACGATACTTATCGACAGTTATTATGTTTCATTAGCGTTGTAAACTATCTGTACCGTCAAAACGATCCATCAAGGTGTTAAGTAGAATCGTCGGCGTTTTCGGCCACGAGGCCTATCACGTGTTATCGATCGCAGACCGCTGTAGCACCTGCCTTCGACACCCAATAGAACATGTTCGATTATAGCCCATTCATCGCATCAAAGTATTAAATCATCACCTTTTATAACAATTTAGTTTTTTTTTAGGTTTCAAAACTTCGATGGATGTTGAGACTGAGTTAGTAACATTGGGTCCTTATCAGTTTGCTATATCTATTATTAATTGATTTTACGGAAGCAGTTCATGTTACCCACTGAATTGGAATGAAACCTGGACCAAACTGTCTTCAACTTTCGAAATTTACTATTAACGTCTTCTAATATAATATCCAGTAGGCTTGAGTCGGTCAGGAACTAAGAACTGTTAGGAATGAATTCCCGTCGCGGACCGAAAGGAACTAAATCCATTCGCACGATTTGAATCGGTCTTCGCTCCTTTAGTTCAGTAGGCAGAGGAGTGGAGTGGATGAATCGCTTGAGCGGAACGGAGCGGTGAGAGTGACCGAAACCGAGGAACGAGATAAATAGCGCTCGTTCAAAGTGTCTCTAGAGCAAGTGGGAGTGAGATGGACAACTATCATTCCGTTCCGTGTCCTTCACAGATCAAAACAATTCCAACTCGTTCACTAAACTACTGAACTAAAGGAACTAAAAGTCCGAACTAGTTCCTTTCACCGATTGAACGAGATCGGAGCGCGGAGCGAATATCCAGGTTTCATTGGCATTGTATAATGAATCTTGAAAAGTGGGTGCTTATAGTAATTAAACGCGACCTTATTCGCTTAAGTTAGTTTAATTTCAACCCACTTTTAGGGTTCCGCACTTTAAAAGAAAAAAATTAACCCTTACAGGTTCACTTTTTTGTCTGCCTGTCTGTCTGTCTGTCTGTCAAGACCCTTTTTCTATGGAACGCGTGGGGGTAGAACGCTGAAATTAATATCAAGTACTCAAACCTGCAGTCCCTTGGAGCTGTGAAAAAGTCAAGCTTCTAAGTCAACGCAATAAAAAAATACAGTCTTTTGAAAAGGGTTTTTCCATACAAATTCACGTGGTATCAAAACCGTTGTACTTCTAGTTTTTCCAGAAATTGAAGTTTGGCACGAAGGTAGCTCTTATTGTTTTATAGCACAACAATTAAATAAGTCTGATTTTTTTTAAATGTATGTCTGTATATATTTCAATTACCAATATAAAATAATACTACACTGAATACATTTTGTTTAGGAGCAGGGATCTGCTAAGACTGGACAACTTAAAACATTCGGGAAAAGCGGAAAATATCTTCAAGACTCGTTTCTCATGATAGACGAAATATTTACGCACTTACAAATTTGTGCGGAACCCTTGATGCCGGTGGATTTTAATTATGGGGTTATAATATGACACAACATCGCTGTAGGTATGTATATGCATGTGTGCGCTGTGTGTCGGTCAGTGAGCGGGGCGCGGGTGGTCGTCCTCCGTGACCGGCGCGTGCGCACAGTAAGTAGGTACCTACTTGCGACATTTAGTGTGCCGTAATGCTAAGCTACTGCGGTCATCTGAGTAATTGTTTGAAAGTTCTGACATATCAGGTACCACGTGTTGTTGGCGCTTTGCGGATAGAGATGGTGCAGGCGTAAGTACTCAAATTGGACATCGATATACTGACTCCGTTTATTTTAACCGATTGGATAGCCTAGTGGTTACGAAGCTTGAGGTCGTGGGTTCGACCTCCGGTCGGAGCACATTATTCGTATGATGAATATGAATGTTTGTTGTCGAGTCTCAGATGTTAATATGTATTTTAGTATGTATGTATTTATCTATACAAGTATGTTTATCCGTTGTCTAGTACCTATATCACAAGCTCTCCTTAATTTGGGACTAAGTAGGTCAATAAAATAGTTGTCAAATGACCCACGATATCTATTTATCTAAAATTTTAAATAACTGTCTCAAAGTATTACACACGTTTTTCGGCAATTCGAAGACAAATGAAAAAAACACATTCACTAGCATTATTTATTATGTTTATCGTGCATGAGCTTTTCAGTGTGGTGTGTGTAAATTTCCGAATCCGCTCTGGGCCTGCGTGCGAATTATAGCCCAAGGTTTCTCATACTGACGGAGGCCTGTGCCGAGCAGTGGAACGTAAAAAAGCCTGAGTTGGTGGTGATCATCGATAATTCACTTTTATGAATTCTCACTAGAAGAAGTGAATACCTACGTTCCTATTTGCAGCAAGCTATAACCGTGTATGTATACGCAGCAACTAGTATATGATTAAATCTTATAATTTGCACCCCATTAAATTCCTATCAGACTGGACATTCAACCTCCGCTCGACTTAGCAAACGATTTATCGAAAAAGCTAGTCACGAGCAGGAGATTAATAATTTGTTTATGCGATGTCGCCGCGATTATCGAGAGTAGTGAGGCTGTGACGGACGGGACGGGGCGTTTTCCCAACACGCCAGTGGTCCCGCGCACCGCGCACCGCGGGCGGACCGATGCTGATACCGATACCGGTGCGAAGAAGGAGGCTAAGTTCGGCATCACGATGTCGCTACTCAACTTTCGACTGCGGCCGTCGATTAAGAATCACTTGCGACAACACTGAATTGATCGATGTAGCCCTTGGCATTTGTGCGATATAACTGTACTCTTTATAACAAATAGATGACACACATAGTTAGGGAGTTGTTGAATTGACACATGTAAAATTGATTTAATCTCGTGAACACTACTTGCCTTACTAGGTGGACTGCGCGATCTCTGCTATACTTTACCATAACTACACCTTCAGTGGTAACTGCCAGTATTAGTGAGGCATGCGGAGGTTTTGAAATTGCGAAGTGCAGGAATGTTTTTTTCTTAAGATAAACAACCATAAAACGAGTAGCCTCTGCTTAATAAGCTTTACGAGAACGGGTTAGGGCGACCGCACGTGGATAACCGCCTTGGTCGGCGGCACTTCAAAGCAAACACTCGTTTAAGCCAATTGTGCGTGCCAGCGGCGGCGCGCGCGCAACTACAACATGTAATTATACGGTTATAGGGCGCACCCCCGCGCTCAGCGCCCCATCACCGGCCGACAAAAAAACAGCCATCTGTTAAACCACAATCGGGATGACGCCTGCTGGGTCAGTAATTGACCGCCGACACACTATTTCCTAATAAACTTTTTTCCATTGTTAAAATTTTACTAGCGAGTCAATATTAGATCAATAATAAACCTATTAAACGGGCCCTAACAGTCAATTAAGGCAGATATGGTTATTGAGATAGAACAAAACATCTTTGCGACTCTACTAAAAGTGGGCCTAGCGAAACACGGATTTTGGATCATTATTAATTTGTATCTAATATTCAGACATGGTTATTTATGACTTGATAATATAATCCTTAAATCAGTTATTTTTCCTGAGAGTGAATTGCATTTTTTTCTATTTTTAATTTGTGACTTAACTAAACAACCATCACAGCTCTATTTTAAATTCACCTCTACCTACCGTAACAGTGATTTCATGACAGAAGAAAAACAGCTAATTTTTTAAAGGTTGAGTAAATGTAAACAAGAGTTTAGTAAAACTAATAAATATGAAACGTCAATAAAAATACAATTGTAACATACAATTAAATCCATTTGTATAATAGCCGTTATTCGAGATAGCCAAACAAAAACTGGTCTGTTGGACAAAAAAATTAGTAGCCTGGTATATCATATTATATTAATATTGTTAAAACTGTAATTTAAATCAATTTCCGGCGCATGGGTTAACCCCTTTAGTCGGGGCGTTACAAGCATTTATGATGTTATATTAGTGTGTAATCGGCTGTGGATCTCGAACGCGGGCCGCGGGCCGCGGGCTGCTCCCGCCAGCTGGGTCCCCGTTTGATCTCATTTTCGTTCGTCATCTAAAATATTAAGTACCGTGTAAATTTGATGGATACGAAGGTGAACGGATTGCGCACAAAACCATTGTGGAATTACCGTGGCTATTAACTTATAAGGGACTTGAACGAGGTATCATTAATAAAAGCGGTTGATATGCGGAAGCAAAGCTCCTAAATATTGAGGTAAACTTCCCAATGCTTGACGCATTAATTCCAATAATTGACACCGTGCTTGTTACCTTTATTGCTACGAATTAGGTAAGATTGTAGGTGCCGAATACTGGTGCCGTGTCTACTCTCTACATCTATCCTCTTATCTTTGATTACTCGTGCGTAAATGGTACGTAAAATATTGAGACAATTGAGATATTTTGATCATTTTTAGCGTTCCGTACCATAAGAATAAATAATAACATAGTAGAACGGAATCTCTTTTGGCCGAGTCCAAAACGCCGCCATTTATATACCTACTTCCCCCTTCACGTCGTTACACCCCTCTATCGTCAAGGCGTGTTGCTAGGGTTGGTGGCTGTTAAATGTTACTTACGTCTTAAAGATAATATCGCTAAAACATAAGTTTATCTTTAAGTAAAGAATCATTCTTTTTATTGTAGTTTTGCAAAATATGAGATTTATAAATCATTACGTAGGTCTACATGTTACAGACACTTCTAAATAAGAAGTTATTATGGTGAAGGCATTTAAGGTGATTTAAGTAAGTATTACTTACCTACAAATGTAAAATAAAATACATACAGGCTCACGTAAAACTATTACAACCAAATTATAAACAACCAAACGCGTGTGCAGCGACGCCGGCCGTGACAGTTTGACTGAGTAGTCTGTTTAACGAATACTCTAATATCGTGACCTTGAGCCCGTCCGGAGCGGGAGTTTCCGTTCTACTATGTTATTATTTATTCTTATGTCCGTACCTCAAACGGAATAAACGGAACCCTTATAGGATCACTTTGTTGTCCGTCTGTGTGTCTTTCTGTCTGTCAAGACCCTTTTCCTCTGGAACGCGTGGAGGTAGCATGCTGAAATTAATATCAAATACTCAAGCATGCGGTCCCTTGAAGCTGTGAAAAAATCAACCTAAGTCAACGCAATCAAAAGATACAGTCATTAAAAAGGCTATTTCCAAACAAATTTCCGAAATCCGAAAACCTAAAGGGTACTTCCAGTTGTCCTAAAAACTTGAAATTTGGTATGAAAGTAGCTCTTATAGCACAACCACTCAGAAAATTCTCAAAATCTTAAATTTTTATGTCTGTCTGTAGATTTCGCAGACCAGACTTTTTAGTTCTATTGAATTTGTATAAGTATAATGTTATTTATGTTTCTTCAAATATATTTTTTATATCCTTTACAAAGATGTGGTTTTCACCATTCTTTGTAAATGGTGGAATTATGGTTAATTCCACCATTTACAGAGTTTGCGTAGCGTAGGTACCACAGTCTAGAAACGTCGTCCCATAGTAATTGCACTTGTTGCTTGTAAAGCAATTTAAATCAGGTGGTGCAGGCTGCCAGCGGTCATTGTAGAGTACTCACTATGCTGGCTCCGGGTGTTTTATATAAACAATGCATAGTACAGCCAGTTGGTGTTTGTGCCATTGTTCCCGCGCAGTAAAACGCTGTGCCGGCGCAGGTGGCGCGCAGATTTACGTTGTTTCACCAAATTCGATTGTTCCTTATTTTACGGTTATTAGTAAAAGCTCATTTTGAAATTGTTGTTTGTCGATGGGAAGTTTTGTTGTTCACATATTGATATCTTTGTCCGGTGTTTAGGATACAAAGTTGTGACTAACGGAATATCTTATATTTATCTAATACGTGCTTTTAAATGATCACAATCATATGATGATGCTAGTCAAGGGGTTGGCGTGTTAAACCAATAGTTATCTATACTTAACTGTTCGCCACAAAAGGCCCAATAATTAAGAAAATATTAAAATAAGAAGATGGCACAGTAACATTATTCTCTCCGGCGGGCGCACCGGGCGCACCGGCGGGGCAAGCGCACCGGCGACCATTACTTGCCTAGATGTTTATTAATAAATCGTGGACCATCAATCACCGGGAGGTCAAAGCTGTACGCGGAATCAGAATGTTCACTCTTAGCAGTTCTTAATGAATTGTTTTTGTGGTCGATACGTATTAACCATAGCAGACGTGCGGTGGCCGACGTTGGTGGGCGCCGTAGTGACACGCAACAGCGGATTATTTCGACGGACTATTTATAATGTGGGTCTCGCAGACCCGGATCGCGGACGATGGAATCTGCTCCTTTGTCATTGGGGCAACCTGTTCGGTCGGGCTCGAACTCACGCCGCGCACAATGTAATGTAACGGGCCACCTGATTAACCGCCATTCCGCCCGTGAGCTATGCAGATATCGGCCGCCGTGCGCCGCGCCGCGCGACAGCACCGCGCCGATCACTGATCATATTAATTTCAAATGATAGATTGCTTTTATGCTGTTAATGCCTTATTATGATACAGATAACAACATCAAGGTTAGAGAACTTTCGGTCGATTTAAGTAGTTGAAGAAGAATTGAAACAGTTATGTTGGCTGGTAGTGGGTTTGGTATTTTGTTAATATCCATATGTTTGATGGAAGTTGGGTATTATAAATTGTTGTGTGAACGAAACACCCACGGAACAAGTGTATGTTTTTTATCATGGCGGTTTTTACGCCGTATGCGCGTAGTCATACCGGTAGCGATTATGTTTCTCTTCCTTCGTTTGTTTTTTTGCCCTATTTTTTCGGCTGTATTCTTACTTGTAACCAGTAGCAGGTGTAAAGGACTAGAATTTCACACGGGTGCATTGCATTATTTTTTAAATGTCACTGCCTGCCAAAGCGGATTTAAGACACGCCGGTAAATTGCTAAAATCCTTGACCCGTCTAAACAATTAATTAAACCGAACAGGTAGATTACGCTGTAGTAGGTATTACAAGATCATCTAAAACCAACATAATTTACATTAAAAAAAAAACCGTGCGAGTCGGACTCGCGCACGAGAGTTCCGTACAAAGAGTTTAACGCTTTTTCCCAGTGTTTTAAGTTGTCCAGTGTTAGCAGAGCCCTGCACCTAAGCAAAATGTATGCAGTATGGGGTAACCTTATATTGGTCTGTGAAATCTACAGACAGAAATAAAAAAATAAAATTTTGAGAATTTTCTGAGTGGTTGTGCTATAAGAGCTACCTTCATACCAAATTTTATGTTTCTAGGACAACTGGAAGTACCCGGTTTTCGGGGTACGGCAATTTGTATGGAAACAACCTTTTTAATTACTGTATCTTTTGATTGCGTTGACTTAGAAGTTCGATTTTTTCACAGCTGCAATGGACTGCAGGCTTGAGTATTTGATATTAATTTCAGCATGCTACCTCCACGCCTTCCAAAGAAAAAGGGTCTTGACAGACAGACAGAGAGACAGACGAATAACAAAGTGATCCCACAAGGGTTCCGTTTTTCTTTTTGAGGTACGGAAACCTAAAAAATACACAAACTGCTATGTGAGAATGTCACACTTATATGCAAAATCTGTTCACATTTTAGCCACCATACGAGTTTTACTTCTTGATTACAAAAACCTGTTCGAAATAAATATCCATACCAAAGAAATGCCCATGGTTCAGCAACAGGTAATCTATTCCTCCAAGCACAATGACCCTCAACATGGGTACTCATACTCACTGAATTGAATAACGAGCGTCAAAAAACAGGGCACCTTTCGCAACATCCGCTGTCAGTTTCTCATGGGACAGGTAGTTGCTTCCGCTGGATCCTGTACGTATAAATAGGATACGGATTAGTGATTATTAAAATGTGTGTTGTGTGCACGCATCACTTTACCATCGTCAGGTAGAAATATAGTTCTTATTCTACCCACTTGACAGTGGAAAGAAATCATTAACCCCTTTCTTCCGCTTACTCCAAAAAATATGTTAATATTACTGGTAAAAAATTCATAGCATACCTAAAATATACATAAAATTACTTTAGTTTTGCAACGGTGTAGGCTTTTATGATTCTAATGAGTGTATACTTAAGTTTGCGATTGAATTATTTTAGCATTCGTAATTCAGGAAGCATTTGGCAGGTTCACGTAGGAACTGGTTGCGTGATCCCTGCCCTGCGGGCCGACTGTACTACACTCCTGCGCTCTTAAATTGGCGTACTTTTTCAATTTATATACGCTAATACTGATACGGATAAGATTGAATTTGCAGTATACATAAGCTAATGCTGAACTTAAATTGCAACTTTTTCAAAATAAAACAAATCAATGAAAAGTAGTACCTGTAGTGGATATTATTTAATAATTCTTAAAAGACGTTTTTGGCAAACACTTCAAATTTTGATTCATTTTGTCAAAAGTTGTCTTTACCAGTTATATGCACGATATCGACAACAATTTAGATATTAAAAACTAAGTTAAAATTTGAACCGTATAAACATTAGCTAGGTTTGTGTACAATACAACACTTATTTTATAACTTTATGCCGAACATTTACAACGTTAAGTAATGCTGCTGCTAATTTAGCAGATAGCATATTAGTTACAATCATTAAAATGAGCCAATTCTCGCCGTCAGCACCTGCGCATGCGGCACCACACAACCCTCCATCCGCACTCGGTGATCTATTGTTTGCCGAAAGAAATGAAACGAGAAAAAAACACGTTCCCAAACCTATCGTGAGAAATCGTGAAATGTGCTCCGCATTCATTAAGCGACGCTCCGACAGAAATCAATAAATATCATATTACGCTTCGCTGGCCATGAGAACCTTTATTCGAACGAGTCATTATTGGTTGCTCAAATGATGACCTTAGCGCTAAGTAACATCTTAGGACTTAGAACTCCTTAGGTATTTCCTGGCACTTTTCCCATGAATTTACCAAATTTATGCATGTCTTTGTATCATTCAGCATTATTCGTATTTGGTCACTACACAGCCATTTTATTTTGTTTTATTAGAAACGACATAAGTTTAGTTTAGTGGCTTAAGAACATCGACTGATTTAATGAGCATCACTAATTGATTGTAACAATGTATACCTATGTCCAATTTAATTTGTGCGAGAACCTGGGATAATAATTCACGTCCGTCCGTCCGTCCGTGTCCGTGAAACTTTGTAGCGGGCTATAGGTACTTAACAGGATTGTATGTGGATTGCAGATGACCAGAAGCAGGTACATGGCATGGAGTAAACAGTTTTTAGGAGAAGTGCGTTTTGTGGGATGACATGTTTTTTTCAAGTTTTGTAAATCTTTAACCTAATGTATCCTATAACTGGTAACCTGTGGCCTTTCTTATAGTTGAACATATTCATAAAAACGTGTGTAATATCTTGGTAGAGATTTTGAATTGGTCTAAAATTTGTTAGTTATAAAATTACATATCGTTTGAGTCAAAGTTATTCAGATTAAATAAGACCTACCTACTTACCTTCCTACTTATGGATGTCATAAACGTACAGGAATACCTGCCAGCCTGAGCTAGAGTTCACCAATGCGGGTGGCTATTGAGTTTGACTTGATGTTTGGTTCTATGCGCTTGCTACGAGTACAACTGCTATCATGTAGCTAGCTGTGATATGATATGAAGTATGGTTATTGGCATGGAGGTGACGGGCAAGGCGGCGCGCGGCGGCTGCGCTTGCGCCACTCGTCGCCGGCCCGTCGCCTTCGACGTCGTCGGCGACGGCGCGCCACGAGCCTGACTCATGCCCATGGATTCTTGTTTCGAACCCCTGTAGAGGTACCGTCATCAACATTATGCCCAAACGATCTGCCAACGCATTGTCTTTGAACTTACTGTTTAGCGATAAATGTCAGCGCTGATTTACTTCCAGTCTGCTACGAGTAAGTAACACCGCTCGAATATTATGGCTATTACGTACACAAAGTACCCGTGAACATTGTCAACTTAGTGATAAATTGATGATTATTTTGTTTTGTCTACGCTGCACTAGTTACGATTGGCTATTTTACTTACTTAACGCTTAACGTTATGTTTTCTAAATTAAAACTCTACTTAGAGCAGCACTCATATTGATGAAAATAGTTTGACAGTCTATACATATAATTATCGCAAAACATTACTGACGCTTATTAAATATGCTATGTTAATAGCGCATTAGGGACATTAGTCAATGAGATGTCTAATGTAATGTCGTCGTCTCTGATTGTGGTCCGTGCCGCAATGCGCCGTTACTAATAAAACTTAGACATGACAGCTGATCGTGTCGTAGTTTCAAAACAGTTAACAATTAACAAGAGCCTTTGTCGTGCACTTGTATGTATGAAAAGACTCTTATGTATGCAATCTTATGAAAGTTCGACTATTAGCCGCTATAGTCGGGCATAAGGTTGCGTGGTACGAACTTAGACATAAGTACACATAGGAATAATAGGGAGTTTATACAGAAGTTTGCCTTCCTCGTTTTATAAAAGTAAAAAATCAATCATTGTGCACACAATTTACTGTAAATAAGGTATATAATGAATACTTTATTTGATAAGGCTACGTAGTCTTTCTCATTTATAGGAGTGAAAATAAAAAACTTACTCTTATATTTCTTCTTTCAGTACTTGTCCTGACAGTACTGCCGTGTGTAAAATGTAGTTAAAAAACCGGACAGGTGCGAGTCGGACTCGCGCACGAGGGTTCCGTACAAAGATTTTAACGCTTTTCCCCAGTGTTTTAAGTTGTTCAGTGTTCGCAAAGCCTTGCTCCTAAACAAAATGTGCGCAGCGTGGGCGTTATCTTATATTGGTCTGTGAAATCTACAGACAGACTCAAAAATTCAAGATTTTGAGAATTTTCTGAGTGGATGTGCTACCTTCATACCAAATTTCAAGTTTCTAGGACTACTGGAAGTACGTACCCTTTAGGTTTTCAGGGTGCGGCAATTTGTACCGAAACAACCTTTTTAACGACTGTATCTTTTGATTGCGTTGACTTAGAAGTTTAAATTTTTCACAGCTTCAAGGGACTGCAAACTTGAGTATTTGATATTAATTTTAGTATGGTACCTCCAAGCGTTCCAGAGAAAATGGGTATTGACAGACAGACAGTCGGATAACAAAGTGATTCTATAAGGGTTCCGTTTTTCCTTTTGAGGTACGGAAACCTAAAAAATATGCAAACTGCTGTAGTGCCGTCTATGTGAGAATGTCACACTTATATGCAAAATCTGTTCACATTTTAGCCACCATACGAGTTTTACTTTTTGATTACAAAAACGTGTTCGAAATAAATATCCATACCAAAGAAACGCCCGTGGTTCAGCAACAGGTAATGCTTCAGTAAAACGGTCTTGACAGACAGACGGACAGACGGACAACAAAGTGATCCGTAAGGATCCGTTTAATCCGGTTTTTCCTTTTGAGGCAAAGAACCCTAAAAATATAGTAAACATATACAACACATATATTTTATACAACAATGGCTTATGAAGAGTATGTAGGTTACTCTATCACCATAATATAATAATAAAGCTCACTCCGTAAGCTGCGAGTTCACCAGCCAACACAGCAGTAACAACAATTCACCCACGCAGGTTTTGTGTATGTCAGATTGCATCTATTAATTTATTTCTACGTGTGTGACTCTGGTGTATCATTTGTCACTATTAAAACTTTCGCAGCTCTTTATGTACTTTATTAGGTTTAGGATATGGGTGCTCTCGGAAAAATAATTGATGACGGCCCGAACAAGTGAACGTAAGTGGCCGGCGCTTGATCTCCGCGCCGGCCACGGGTATATGGGCCACACCGATTTTATTGCGAACTTGATTAATATTTATGATTCAATTCTTTGTCCGGCTCTTGAAATACACTTGGCTCGTGCTGACCATGTAGTGATAAATCGCTTAAGGCAAACACTTCGAGTATTAGTCCAATTCGCGACGCATCTCCGGTGCCTAGGCTGGACTCTGGCATCGTTAAACTCAACATTAATCACAATGGGGTTTACGGATCGTAAATTCACTATTAGTGCCTTTGCACTCGTTAGTAGGTACTTATCCTTGTGTAACGTTGATGTAAGTTTAACTTCATGAAAAATATGATTCCTACTTACTTAGAAACCTTAGTGTACCTACACTACAATGGAATCTTGCCTACGCAGCCGAAAACCTGAACACCAAGATAGCTCCTAATCAGACCACCCACTTTGCATCATATTCCGATCAAACAACTTTCTAGCCTTTTGGGTTAGATTAAAAGGTAATCTGACGTGCACGAATGATTCGCGACAATTGTCAATCATGGATCGACTTAGACGATTGTCAACTGTCTTCAAACGATCGAGGATAAATCTAAGATGCGAATAGTTATTTGCCTAAATATTTATGCAAATGTTTGCCCGTGCAAGTCGGCTATTAGAAAGTTGCAAGGGGAATAGAAAAATATAGGCTCAGACGGTGACGAATCCGGGGATGAATGGGTACCTAGTCCAAGCTGGAGGAGCGCTGTGTATGGAGGTCGGCGCGCGCGCCGCCGGTAGCGGCGTGTCACAAACAAACGCTCCTGTTTGACAGATATGATCTGCCGTGCGCCGCCCGTCTGTCAGCGCTCCGCTCTATTGTGACAGCTTAGAACTGTGTTCAAAAAAAGAAAATAATTAATTACGGTATAACCAGTTCAGTTACTCGCCTAACTATGAGTCTATCGAGCACACGGACTGCTTGTGCTTGAAGTTCTCGGTAGTGAAAGTAGCAGGTAGTGTAATGGATTTGATTTTCGAATTTCGATTCAATTAAAGCCCAGAATACTAATATAAACATATCGATTACAATTAAAGCATTGGCCATACTGGGCAAATGTTACGTTACCAATATTAGGTAGGTGCCAGAATGCCTATAGATACAGATGATAATATTTAATTTAATTTCATGTGACTTTTATTGATGCACACTTTTTGAGGAAGTTGGGTAGATAATCTTTAAATAGTATTTGTTTATAAAAAAAAATACAAAATACTTATAAATTATTTTACATGGATTAATAAACAATAAACCCCGTATTCTCCACGCTTTAATGTTTGCAGGATCAAGATGCCTATTCTCAAAGTATCTCACTGCCATGTAAAACTAGTCAGATTATTGCTAAAGATATGATATCCCGCCATTGCTTTTATCTTTATTGCCTTTCTCTGTTTGTTCAGTGTCTGCTCTCTATCTGAAATCCAAATTATTATTGAATACAAATAATATTAAGAAAAGAGAGAACACTTCCTATTCTATTTCTGTCGTAAAGATTACTTTAAGGATTCACTGATAATCGACAGCATTTTAAGCCAATATAATAAAGTGACTGACATTTGCCATTTTTTTTAAAGTAAGTTCGAGACAATGTGAGTAGTAAATATTTTTGGTCAGAAATATTGGTGCAGAGAATATTTTGATGTACTTTATCTACTTTGAGTTGAAAAATAAAAGTATAACTAGTTAGTAGGATACACCCAAAGTCTGCGGTAGTATATGTGGAGATACACCTATTGACTGTCGGTTTTCTGTTTACTACCTTACGCAGCTACGAACAAGTAAAATTTGGGCGGCGCAATACGTGACCACATTAGTTCCGTCCGACCCGCGCACTGACCCGAATGCTTCCTCGTGCGGCGGACGGCGTAGATGATTGAAAAAAGCCAAAGGGAGATTGCAGGGATTCTATCTAAAGGGTAACATTGTACGGGGTTGTTCGCGCACGGTCAGCACATTTACATTCCTCACGATTCGGGGTCGGCATGTCGGCGGGTCGGGTCGATTGGTGGAATTGATTGACCAGCGTAAAAAAGTGAACCAAAAATGTATGGAATTTGTCTTCCATTGATTTCTTGCGCGTTTGTTTTGATACAAAATCACCGAAACATTTTGACTACCAGACCTGTGCTCTAAGATTTTCTATTCTTGCTTAATCCCCCGTGTGCCTACCGGACCTTGCAAAATTTTAATTAGGGGATTTGTCAATTTGGGAAAATAGTTTGGGAAACAATCAAAGTTTCTAAAATTATCGGTATATTTTTTTGCAGTAAAAATGAGTATAATAGTAAGTATACTTAGTACCCAAATATCACTTGGTCATTTAGGGCATGGACAAGTGGTTATTAGAAAAAAATCATCTTTTTCGGTCCGCCTAAAACGATTTTATTTTTTAGAAGACCTTTTTATTTTATTTTTCATCTAACAAGGGCTGATTTTACAGAGGTGCACGAGTTACGAACGGTATTTTGACACGTATTAGGTATTTTGTAAAATCCACCTCCAGGTCGTCACTTGTGCTTAAAATTACTAGGGCATAAGTTAAGTACGCAAGCAGATCTAGACTCAAGATAGTACTAATAGTACGGTGAAGCTTACAGAAGAGGTCGCAAGAGGTCGCTGCGAGTAACGAGCACCGCTTACCTCACGCTACCGGTTGATCTGCAAAACTCAGGCTTAACCACAAAAAGGAAATGCTGCTGCTTTTTATTTGCTTTTGACGACCGCAAGTTACCAGAATTTTGATGAAGAACAGTACGGCGATATAAGCCAAAAATATATACACACCATCACAAAAAATATTAAAAATACTTATACCTACTTATTTTTATTGCAATAGGGTCAAAGTAGGTACTTACGAGCTCATGTGGCGTATCATATGTTGCCCGTTGTATTTTTTCTTTTTCAGGGTTCCGCACCTGAAAAGGAAAAACAGAACACTTATAGGATCATTTTGTTGTCCATCTGTCTGTCTGTCTGTCTTTCAATTTACGCTGGAAGTAGCATACTGAAATTACCTAATACCAAATATGTATTCAGGTCTGCAGTCCCTTGAAACTGTGAAAAATCAAACTTCTAAGTCAACGCAATCAAAAGATACAGTCATTAAAAAGGTTGCTGCTATACAAATTGCCGTACTGTGAAAACCTAAAGGGTAGCACATCCACTCACGTCACAGACCAATACAAGCAGGGCTTTGCTAACACTGGATAACTTAAAACACTGGGGAAAAGCGGTAAAATCTTTGTGTGGAACCAGCGGTGCGCGAGTCCGACTCGCACTTGGCCGGCTTTTTTAACCTCGATACTTTTCAAATTATAATGAAGTAGTAGTACAAATATTATTAGATAAGTATGGCTCGGAACCCTCGGTGCGCGAGTCTGACTCGCTCTTGACCAGTTTTTAAGTAGAGTCAAGTCACCATTACATCGATCGCCAACCCAAAAGTGTATACATAGGTACGCTGACCTGATTACCACGGAAATAAGTATGGTGTTTAGCGTTGTCATATTATTATTTTTACGACTCTTCACGGGTACATATTTTTGTCCTTGATAATGAGTAGGTACTACCTATCTATTAATTTTGTAGCAATTGTAGCATTTCATTTTATTTTACAAGTCATATTTAAATGCGCGGTTATCAGGTTACGAGTAGAATTTGTAATAAAAATAACACTTATTTATATAAACTCGTCATACTTATTAAAACTCGTCTCTACTACGAAGGGCGTTAGTGTGTGCGTGCGTAAATATTTAGGAATATTAGATAACCTTTCAAATTACGGTATTTGTTTGATTGTAAAGTGAGTCATAAACATTACAAAACTTCACAATTATCCCTATTATTGCTCTGATAAGTTTGCTATGGTATTTATAGCAAGTTTTTTTCAAAGTTTACATAGTTATTAACATAGTAGCTATAAAGGTTTTTTTATATTTTATATTTTAAAAATATTAGGTAGGTACCTAAATAGTTAAATAACTGCCTTTTGTACTCATGATCATGTCAATTAAGATTTTTTTAAATATGGTTTTTACGCATAATTTATTGTGTATTTTATTAAATATTTATTCAGTTTATTTGCATGAGGACCACCATATTAAAATTGAACAGCATAAATAAATTATTGGATCAATCCTGAAGGATACAAAAACACGTATCAAAAACGATGCTCCAGGTGAGGCTCGAACTCACAACCCCGGCATTACTCACGAGCACTGTCTTATAAGTACCGTGCGCTAACCAATTGCGCCACTGGAGCGACGAGCGAACTTCCGAAATTACAGTATACCTTCTACGGACTGCCTCCCTGCCCTCAACCCGCGCCGTCCCCTTCGGTATCAGTGAACGTCGTCACTAAATAGCGTGTTAGATGGCGTTAGTTCAAATTATGTAAATTATATTACCTTTAACGTTAAGGTACGTGTTTTAGACTGCTAATGTAATGGTGTCTGTAGAACTTAAGATGTTATTAAGTAATTAAGATAGGTAAGTTACGAGATTGTTATCTTGTAGAAATAAAACTACTTACATTAACTCTGCAGCCACCGCTGTCTAATAGATCAGATACGTTTACAAGGCACTTCTGTGTCATTAAGATAGATAATAATAAGCTACTTTTTTATTGATTACTGAATAAAATGAGATTCTTAAAGTGAGTTCTTTTAAAACTTAGAAGACTTTTTGTACGTAAGTACCTAGGGTACGTTTTGCAATTTTATATGCACAAATTTAGTATAATTTATATGCACAGCGTTTTGTTCATTCTTAAACTACCCATCCATTGGATGAACCTTTCTTTTGGTAAAAATGTCTTTAGTTCAAGAAGCATTTATTGTTTTTTGTAAATGTACTGTTTAGTTAAAATTATTCTCAAACTCATTGTTTTCACAATTTCTTTCCATTTAATATAGCTCACCTAAAGACTGTAAGGTAAACGTTCCTATGAGCGCCACTTTAATTCCCATAATTGAAATTTTGCTTAGGTACCACCTTTTTAACCCCCGACGAAAAAGAGGGGTGTTATAAGTTTGACATGTGTATCTGTGTGTCTGTCTGTGGCATCATAGCTCCCAAACTGTTGGACCGATTTCGATGCGGTTCTTATCGATCGAAACCTAGTTTAATCGAGGCGGTTCTTAGCTAACAATGTCGGGGGTTTTTCAACTTTTCTAAATTGGTTAGGTTAGTTTGCTACGTATTAAGATTGAAAGTGCCAACTATTGGGCCAGCGCCGGCCACATGGACGTTGAATGCTTATTAATTTTTACTTCAAATATATAAATGTAGACATACAATACAGTTTAAAAAGTAATTAAATCTCGTCTCTATTTCATATTAGGCAACATAATAGAACCAAACGCGTCTCAGTTTTATATTCTGTAGATACAGTCTTACTCTTAGGTTTAAGTAGGTATACCTCACATCACATTGGTATGATATTAAAACATAAGCGTTTCATTTAAGGATCGTAGACACAACGTATTCTTAATCTTCAAATGCTGGCCGTGTTATTAGTCTAAAACATACTATTATCATTCTCAGTGAACTTGTAATAACTGGGAGAGGAGAGCTCTCTAGGGTTGGCGTTACTTTAGAATAGAATAGAATACTTTATTTGCTTAAACATTAGGTACATACAGGTGACAGTGTTATATGAATAAAAAGATCGTCTATGCTATGTGACAGATGTATCTTTTTCATGCAATACCTCTCCTTCCCACACGAATCAACACATGTTACACAGACCCAACTAGCACCACCACCACTACTCTGCACCTACGCCGACACGTGTCGGAAGTCTCTACTAGCCCATTTTCAAAGCACCGTAAAATCAACGGCAGAACTAAGGACTGATAGACTAACCAAATTTCATCTAAATGAAAATTTCATAGCTTCCTCAGGTTATAAAAAAGTGGAGATAAATATTCCGGTAAGCATGAAATTAATTCATTGAATCAGGCGTTACTTTGCGACGGTGGTCCATATTTATGAACTAATTCTCACCCGCGACCATAAGTGGAAAATAGTTAAGTATGTGGCAAATGTATGTTTCCATGCAATATCTCCGCCTCCACTGCTACATGCATCAACACATGCCACACAGACCCAACTATCACCACTACCACTACACTAAACGCTGACGCGTTTCGGCACTTTCTACGAGGCCATTGTCAAACCAAAACAACACAGTTTGTTCATAGGTATGAAATTTTCATTAGGTAAAATTTGATTAATCTGAAAGCAGGAATATGATAATTGTAGGTAGCAAGGGTCACCAAATACCAGTTTCACGATGGTGTTTTTCGAGAGGGGGGAAGCATTCGTTTTGGCATTTATTTTACACACATCTTGGGACTTTGTATAAGTAATTGTGCGAGTGTCAAGTTTAACAACACACTTTAAACTTCTCCATTAAGCCTATTAAAATTTCTAAAACAAATTCAAGGCTGCGTTTTTAAACTTGAAGTATAATTGTAACTTTGTAATTTTTCATTTCCTTGGAATTTACGTGTTTAAAAAAACCGGTAACCCTGCGCACGTGGCGCGCGCAGCTCGCGGCCATTCGATTAGTGCCCAGCGAAATGATTATGTTAATCGCCTATCGAGAAATATAGTTTATTGTTCCGCTCCCTACCCGCCCCGCACTACACAGATTAGATTAGTATATGTTCTATGTGGCCAGAAAGTTTTGAACGGATACTAGTTTGTTAGGGTGTTTCGCGTGGGAACTGTATGCATAGGCCCTCTCATTATGAGGGAGAGTGCCCAGCAGTGGGACGTAAATAGGCTGATGACGACTAATTTGTAAGAGAAAATGAAGACGATGCCTCACATTATGGTGCTTACCTACTTACCAACGTATTATTAATTTATCTATTAGTTTTAAGTAGCCTTAATATGCGAGAACAAATGAATCTAACAGTTGCATTTAAATGGATTAGCCTTGCTATCTGGTGTATGATCGAAAATATCAAGTTAAATGTATAAATAAGTACCATACCGGTAACGGATTCGAATTGGCCGCGGTATAAATATAACGTGTCGTACTGTTCGTAGTATGTGTGGTTAGCAGCTACCACTGCCACTGGCGCAGCGCGGGCGCGGCCGCCGCCCGCGCTTCCGATCTTTTCGAATATCAATTAAAGCCCCAGCTCAAACCTGAACCATTTTATCCATTTTTAATTTAATTATACACCTTATATCAACAATCGTGTCATAATAAGTAAGATTTACGGGGGAAAAAATTTGTTTGTTTCGTTGTAATTTAATATTTTAATAAGATATTGGCAAAAAAGTTATTTTGAATAAGTACACGGTTTTCTTGAGATTAATTTATTTATTGGCAAATCAGCGAAATACCCATACCATCCACCGATGAGAGACAAGTTACTGGCCTATGATTGGTGGAAATTGACAGATACACCTCACTCGGCACTAGCGATCCTAGCGGATTTTTGACTCGCGATAGCCCTCATTGTATATGTACTAAAATAAAATGACACTGACACCCGTAACGTTAGCGAGTTGGGCTCTATTTAGTTGCAAGAATGCAAGCACACTAAGCCATTCACCTGCCTTACCCGGTTTAGAAATTACCTACAATGTCATAAAGTAACCCTAGACCTCAATTATGTCCGAGATAAGCAGGCAGCACAACTCACGCAGCTAATCGCAGTTGCGGCGTTTGGGCGGCGCAAGAGCAGAAACTGCGTAGATATGAACTTTTATTGCAGCAGTTAGTGTAAAGTATTCACAACGCGATAAGCCCGATTGAAAGTGATGGAATATTTGAAATGGATCGTAGTAGGGATAGTCGTGGTACGAGACTACGAGTATTATCGTTGTTAATCATAACATGAAGTACCTAGGTACTGTTGACATGAATGCTTTTCATACTGAATGGGTTTATTTTCAAGGCTATAGCTGTAGATTGTAGAGGTAAATTTAAGTATTTTACTCGTTTGGTTGTTGGTATCTCGAAAACGGCTCTAATGATTTCGATGAAATTTTACATCTGCATGGGGGTTTTGGCGGCGAAATCTTATCTCATCTCTGGAAAAACGCGTTTTCCGGAGTTTTTACACACATCGTCTTTTCCCACACCACAGGTTGCCCAGGTATTTTTATCTAAGTAAAGGCACTTTCAAATAAGATAACTAGGTAAGAGGTGGGTCAGATTAACTTGCTAGGTAGCTTCTATTTGCTTCAATCAGTAACAACCGAAGCATTACAAAATAATACCTCAGCTACCTTTCTATTTAAAGGACCATGCAAATTTTGTTAGCGCCGATTCTACACTCGTACATGTATTATTTGATCCTGTGAAGGCGGCGGTCTAACGGCGCTGGCACCGGCATAACGAGTGGCGGCAAACTGACTGATCAGCTCGATCGAGCAGGACAATTGCCTTAATGAAAGTAATTAACACGACGCGATCGGCCGACATCGATAGCGCTATTAGTTGGTCTCAAGTTACAGTAGGTCTACATTTACCATCATACTCATAAAGAATCTTAAAGTTTATTACTAATGAGAAATAACTTCAGACAGAAACTGACATTATCGAAGAATAAATCGAAAATTTTTTAGCTATATGGCGTGAAATGATTAGGTACCTACCTTGTATTTAGTTATTCCTAAGACGACAACACTTTCATATTTACACCCCAGGTAAAATAAAGTTTGATTCATCAAAAAGTATATTCTTCATTAGTGCAGCGTCAAGCGAATGCAGTTTGTTTTCATGCTGACCACGACTTAAAAATGGTATTAATCCACACACAGTCATAAAAGTCCTGTATAATACGTTCAGAAACCGAAGGTAATGACCATCATTACGACAGTGAGTTTTCATCTTCAAAAACCAATACAATTTAAAAATAGGCTTCAATAAAAAAACATTTGGACTTATGTTTGTCTATGATAAACCAATCAAATTCATGACAAGTTTGTTATGCCTTCGACTTCTGAATCCATCTTAGAGAACTTATAATATTGTGTGTAGATAAAGTAATGTATGCAACTCTACATAATTAGGCCTTAAAACACTCATTATGTAACAGTTGCATAATAAACTACATTGTGACAATGTAACGAGTGTTTGTTTTACTGTTTTACACTACGTACAGGTTGATGAACGACGAACGGTAAATCCGAATGTGGTATAATATGTGTACTCTTCGCTACTGTATAATTTTCTCTCATACTGCACGGCGCAGGCGGTGCGCTGCGGCGTCTGCGCAACCGGCGCAGACACCACAATGCGCGCCTAAATCAACCTACACACGAGTTTTAATTGCTTAAATAAATTTAAATATTATATGTATGGAATGATAAAAAGAGTCAGTACCTTCAAGGAAAATAGTATTTGATAAACATAATTTAAGTATCAGTCAAACAGAATACGTTCATTAGTAGGTAGTAGACTTCAGATGAAGGCTGGTAGAATGGATTTTCTTGGCTGATTAGGTAATAGGTATGACTAAAGTAAAAACCTTATTCTTGCAATTAGAATGCCTGCCCTTAATGTGGAGGTAGGTACCTACTTATCTTCTTTAGAAAATACATTCAAAGTCAGTTACTTCGGTAAGTACATAATAAATATACAAAAGTAACTAAGTATTAAACGTAAACAGCTGATGGCTAGATGAAAGTTTCTCACGAGAAAAGCGTAACAAAATGTAGCAAAAACGGTTAGTTTGACGGATGGATAACTTTCACGCAATTCACGTGTCCAGAATAAGAATCACGTTGTTGGGTACACCTGTGCTAATCCTTCCACTTATTGTATACCGCGAGGACCAGACGCCATTGACGGCAATTGTCTGAGCTTGGGAGCAGAAAAATCAACTGACTCAGGTAAAGAAATTCGTCCATCTATTACGTCTCTACCGATTTACTCGTGTGAACCAGTACGAAGGGTATCATTATCAAAATGCGATATGGAAACCATAGATTTTTTTTCACCATCCCACCTTTATTTACATTTTTATAATATGATATGACTAAGTGTAGATCAAGGTTACGAGTGCATTCATTTTGTGGGCTACAGTAAATCAAGAACAAATTTATCGATAAAATGGTATAAAGCTAATAGTGCGACTTGTTGGTGTGTTTATTCAAGATATTTCCCAGATACGCCTATGCATAGGTAAATAGCTAGATCAAATACAAATATTGTCACCTATCTCCTCCAAACTTGTCAAGGTTACCGACGTCCAATTTTACATTTTAGAATCGCGTATTTTAATCTTTTCCTTATGTCTACGACGTAGATATGTATCTGCTTTCTTGGTGGTATATTTTGATGTTTTCATTATACGAATTCTATATGTGAATTCGATCCAAGCTATGCGTCTGTGCGTTACATCATTGTTCACAATTAGTTTAAGTTTCTGGTCTAAGTGTTGCTTAATAAGGGAGTTTATACCGAATTTAGTTCGAGGACAAGGATCACGGAAAGAACATTTTCTTTTGATACGTTAATGAAACAGTAAACCTAATTAAAGTACAACGGCCGGATAGCCTAGTGGTTAGAGACCCTGACTATGAAGCTTGAAGTCCCGGGTTCGAATCCCGGTCGGGGCAGATGTTTGTATGATGAATACGAATGTTTATTCTTGGGTCCTGGATGTTTAATATGTATTATGAATTTATCTATATAAGTATGTTTATCCGTTGTCTAGTACCCATAACACAAACTCTGCTTAATTTGGGACTAGGTAAATTGGTGTCAATTGTCCCATGATATAAAAAAAATGTATAGAGCTGTTTATACAATGTTCAAGCATGCTACAGCGACTTAAAAACAGCAAATTCGGCTGGGTTGCCCCTTAAGCGTAGGAATTAAAAGAAGCTACATTGTTTGTAAAATAAGAGTTGAATAAAATGTACTCTGGGATAATTTACAAAAAAAACGAACCCTAACAAGCTACTCGTAAACTCCTTCTATTTTATGATTGGAATTAACGGTCAAACTATACAGGTTTTTCAGTAATTCCAACACAAAAATGAGGAAAATAAACGTACTTAATAACAATTAGTGGAGCCCTATTTATTATGTTTTCCTCGTAGAAAGTGACATAATTTAAAAGTTTTTACTTGAAAACGTTTATCAACAGGATAAATAAAGCCATTGCGTTATGAACAATCATACATAATAACGTAACACTTCGGGATTATCTTGCGAAAACATGCCCTGTTCGGGGAGATACGACTGCGAAACATCTGAGTTTGTCCGGATGTTATTCTCCACTAACTGTCGTCCAATGCCCAATCTGTTGCTTGCCTATGTTCTGATTTGATTTATGTCAGTAAATTAAACGTAAGCACCCAATTAGTTATTGTAGTTTTACATAATGCAAGTTCAAGTCGAGGCACATAGCAGGCGGAGCACGAAGTTTTCGAATCCTGCGTACGTTATCGTATCGAAATCCAGAAACCTCATATTAAATTTTAGTTCCAAACACGCTCACGGGTGGGCGCTGTTCCAAATGTCATACAAACTTTCGATAACGCTACTCGATTACGTTACGCAGGATTCGAAAACTTCGTGCTCGACCCTCTGAACTACGTAGGAGTGTCGGCAGTGCCGGATTGAGCAAGCGGGGCCTAGGCAAGACCCGTCTTGGGGCCCTATTAGCGCCTTATATGTCAACACAGTTTCTGCCCCCATCCGCCCAAGGTAATCAATTTAAAAAAAAAATCTTGTCTTTCATGTGCTAAATACTAAATATTATTGTCGGTTCTGTGTATGGTGCCGATATGGTGAGACGTGATGCCCTAAGTAAATGCTTAATTTGCAGAGTTAATCAAATCCAAAACTGAGTGTTGGCCTACAGAAGCGTTGGTAATTCCTTGCCGAGTTTATACAAATAAATGAAGTTGTATCGAAGTCGTATAAGATAAAACAAGAGTTACGCGGTGTCGCGTGTAAGTGTCAAATTTAAATGGGCCATCGGTATGCGGCCCCGGTCTGCCCCGAGTGGAATCTGTCAACCGCGGCGATACAAGAACACACGTGACGAACACAATAATTAATTAAATGCATGTGCGTTTGCGCGCAGCCTCGCCTGCAGCCCGGGGTCACGTGTGCCGACTCAGAAGATTTTAGGCTTAACATATCATGATATAACTGCCAATGTATCGATATAAAATCGATGTCATAAGCAATTAAAGTATCGAATTCTAAATATGCTTAATTAGAGTAATTCTGCACCTCAATATATTACATTCCAACTTTTAAATGCAAAAATAAAAATTGTAGGTACAATATTTTAACTGTTTTGGTAGAGAATATATCTAGATCCCACTAGGTAAGTCCCAAATTAAATTATTATATTACTTTGTCACGTAACTACAAGTACCTAGGAACTCTGTATGGTCTGTAGGTACGTATGGTAGAATGTCTGTAGTGTATTTAAAAAAGTTGTATCCATTATTTTATGCATAGCAAATTTCCAAGGCTTCTAAAATCCAAAAACGGCAATGAACAGAGCATGTTGGTTCTTAACGCATAAACCTGTTGTGGATGCCAAGTTGGATCGAGACAATAAAACTGAGATTCAGTTCGTCTACATAAAAGCATTCCTCGTCGAAAGATGAATGAATCGAAGCATGTCGCTGGTTTTGTTTGGTTGGATACCCATAATGAAAAAGTGCGTTTGCCTTCAGGTGCGCACCTGCCGAGGCGCCGACGCCGAGGCCGTGGGACAAGTTGGCAAATAATATGCGTTCGAGGATACGCAAAAATGACATGTAAGATCGGGGAACTTAGATTGCTAATTGTGATGGTAACATTAAAGGTGATATTTTAATATTAGTACTTAACTGTCTTTAATTGTGTACTTGGTACAACATGGATACGATGAAACTTGGTCTAAGATTCCATTACGAACCGATGATTGGTCAACCAATGCAGGCTTTCATTGACCAAGCCATGTTGTTAACCTAAAATGTAGGTCTGCAGGTTCGTCGGCCTAAACTCGACTTATATACGTGAGTGATCCGTTTTATTTCACTATGTCTGTAGGTTTGTGTAAATATTATTCATGAAGTTTCGCGTGAGTATGTTCAAAAGTCATAAAAACAGAACTTTGTGTAGGTCGTTTTAGGAACGATTCCGTAAGCGACTCAGGTATTCAGACTGAATGTATTTTTTTCTCTGCACATAAAGAAAGCACGAAACATTCGTGTGTAAGAAGGCCACTCACATAATGTCTACGCTCCGTGTTTCAATTTTTACCCATATCTGGCAGGCGGTGGTGCGCGTGTAGACAGATGCAGATATGCTAAGAACGTGCAGATAGGCAGCCCGCGCAGACGCAGCGCCCGTAGGCGTAAACATCGAGCTTGGCCACTCACTATACTAGCGCTACTTTGCGATTTATGTTCACTTCTTCTGTACCGTTTTCCAGTGTAACCAGTGTAGTGTGAAGCTGAACACTTACATTTCAAACGTGTGACTTCTCAAAGTAAGTAGGTGTACAAAGAACAGAGATTTTCGCATGACACATTTATGAGACATTACTCTACAAAAGCTGACTTTATATTTAATCAGCTGTTAAATTGCGTAGATTTGACTTATATCCAAATGTTTGTGGGGAGACATAACCTTGACACTAAAATATATGGATAACTAGATAGCCGTTTTCGTTCTGACGATTTATATACTTACACTATTTACAACTTTGTATTAAAAGTGATCCGTTATTGGACGATAAATTAATTTCAAATCCTTATTCATAAAAGAGTTACAATCCTACTATAAGAAAAAATATGTTATCTTTGTCTGTGCGTCTGTGCAAATGCAATCGTCAAAGCGACAGGCAAAAGTTTAATTACTTTTAGGGTTCCGTACCTCAAAAAGAAAAAACGGAACCCTTATAGGATCACTTTGTTGTCCGTCTGTCTGTCAAGACCCTTTTTCTCTGGAACGCGTGGAGGTAGTATGCTGAAATTAATACCAAATACTCAAGCCTGCGGTCCCTTGAAGCTGTGAAAAAATCAACCTTCTAAGTAAGTAAGTAAGTAAGTAAGTTAACACTTTATTGTACAAAAAACAGGATAAAACACAAGTTACAACAATAACATTTGAGTACAAAGGCGGACTTATCCCTTTAAGGGATCTCTAAGTCGACGCAATCAAAAGATACAGTAATTAAAAAGGCTGTTTCCATACAAATTGCCGTAATCCAAAAACCTAAAGGGTACTTCCAGTTGTCCTAGAAACTTGAAATTTGGTATGAAGTTAGGTCTTATAGCACAACCACTCAAAAAAGTCTCAAAATCTTAAATTTTTATATCCGTCTGTAGATTTCGCAGACCAATATAAGTTGACCCCACACTGCGTACATTTTGCTTAGGAAAAAGTTAAATTCTCTCTCCGGAACCCTCGTGCGCGAGTCCGACTCGCACTTGTCCGGTTTTTAGGGTTCCGTACTCAAAGACCCCTATTACTAAAACTCCGCTGTCCGTTCGTCTGTCTGTCTGTCCATCTGTCACTAGGCTGTATCTCATGAACCGTAGTAGTTAGACAGTTGAAATTTTCACAGATGATGTGTTTCTGTTGCCGCTATAACAACAAATAAATACTAAAAACAGAATAAAATAAGTATTTAAGTGGGGCTTCCACACAACAGACATGATTTTTTTGCAGTTTTTATAGATAGTATAGAACCCTTCGTGCAAGAGTCCGACTCGCACTTGACCGGTTCTTTTATTATTTTGCTTCCATATAAAATACAAACATGCTTACAATAAATAAATAAAAAATCACGTCAATTCTAGAAGAAAATTACGAAATCGAAGTGGGTATGGTGCGCAAAAAACACCAAAATACACACAAACATCCGAATCCGAATTGAGATAAGTACTTACGTATTTTGCTCCCTTTCCAGCACCGATAATATATAATACATACTTAGGTATAAAACGCAGAATTATTTGCAAGCTAAACCGGCAAGAATTCGCTACTACTCTACCTGCTCTCTCGAACCTACATTATAATCTCTCCAAAGCTTGGAAACTATTTTCGGTTTTGCTTGTGATTTACTTGCATTTTCACAATACGATTCGCATTTTTTAGACACCTATTGAACAATCGGGTATGTGTGATTGTTGATTTTATCCACATTCCCCGCCGTTGTACAATGCTCCGGCGCAATGCGAAATTCCATTAAGCTTTTTGAATGTGAATAAAAGATTTTTGGAAAAAAACCGTCGAAGCTCTCGAACAGGTTTTTAAAGAGGAATAATGGTAATGTTGTGTTTCCAGTTAACCATGACAAACTGCCCTGTTTACCTGTGGATTTGCTCACGGTGCATAAGAAGCATAGAAAATCCAAACGTACCGCTTGCAACTAGTAGTTTGACTAACACTTAGTAGGTACTAAAGCTTTAACACCTAATACCTGTTCACAAATTCGCACGTATATAACATTTTAGTGCAAGTAACGAGTAGTTATACTAACTAAGATTAGTACTAAGGTTCATACGACAGAGGCTCTAGGATATTTTTTCAGATTCTGCTTTAGATTTTTGCTCATAAATGAATATGAGAAAACCGAAGAAATCAGTACCTCTAAAGTGATTTACAAGGTATTGCTGGGTAATTATGAAATACTTTCATTTTCATTATGTAATTTTCGTAATTAAATAATGATCTCTAGGTCTCTGTTTTTAATCTAATTGAATCAGAATCAGCCTTTAAATTTGGACATCCTCGCTATCTTTTCTTATTTTCACAAAGTTGTGGATAATAAACTTAATGTGGATAATAAATCTTCGAAGAATAGTCTGAAGACTTAACTTGGTTCAGTAACTTAGAGCCCTGGGGTCATAGTCCGCGTGAACTCAAAATGTATCACGTGTTTTGGCGTGTGTCGGTTGTGCAATAAATCCACTTAGCGCTTATTCTACGTCGTCTAGCCGGCTGCTGATTCGCCGAGCTAAACAAGCAAAATCATAGGCCAGATACGACAAAAATGCACGTTTTAAAAAAACGTGCCGGTTTTGAAAGTGAAGCACCAAATAAAGTCAACATACTCGTACTTACTACACTCAAGAGGAATAACAACAGGTGGATTCTATTTACGTCTTTGGTTCGTTGAGTTTGGTACAAAATAGGTAACAACTGAGACTTAAGTTGAAAGCAAATTGGTGTGTATTAAAATGACTCGAGGGAGTTAAGCATTTTATCACGTGGTGGCCGATACGCGAATCGGATCGTGATCGATCAGGGCCAGGGGTGCGATATTCAAAAGTGTGTTAATCGGTTAGCGCACGTCCGTATACGTATAACGTGCGGATGTCTACCACACGAGATAAGCAACCTTAACCTGTCCGCCTTTTATCACTTGATATGAGTAATCTGTCAATAGTACCCTATGCAAATAAGGCTACAAAAATAACTTCGACTTTATCGCATTGGACTAAGTAAATGTTACAGTCTAGTGTCACTGCTTCATAATATAAGGTGATTAATGTCAAGTTCATCATGGCAATGAAAAATTGTGATCGGTAACAGATTAATTTAAAGACTCAATTAAATAGTAACTAACGTCACTATAGTATAAGTACGAAAAGAAAAGCTCCATTTTCCGTCCAAGATTACACTGGTTTTTAACCGACTTCAAAAAAGGAGGACGTTCTGAATTCGTCGGAATATTTTTGATTAATAATGGAATGTGTCAAATCTATACCCATGTTTTTAATTTTATTTGAAACTTTTCTGAAGACGACTGATCGTGATGACGATGGCATGAACATGAGCTTGATACGCGATGCTATTTCGATACGATAATAAGAACCAATGATACGCAAAACAGCCGCCCAGCAACTTTCTTCTTCTTAGTTGTTCGTCACTTTTGAGAGAGTGGTCCTGGTCACGAGAGTTCTACGAGTATTTGCTGCCTGGCGACCGTATTCTGCCACAGGGTTCTTGTTGACAGATTTCATGGTATATATCTATTAGGTTAGTGATCGGGCACATGGTCCCTTTTGTAGTACCCTCAACTCTACCCTGAATGACCAATCGCTCCTTTGCGTAGGTAATCCTTGCGCTAACTAACGTGTGTAACTTTATTTATTCAGGACCGGCAACTTTATTCATCATAATCATCATTAATTAGTTGTTGTCATCTTAGTTTACACGGGACGTAAGTTTAGGGCATAAATCGTCTCTGTTTGTTTATGGCGGTTGTCCTTCTCGGAGGCAGGTATTGACAATGACATTGGCGGCGGGTTACGAATGACCGCGCGACGACCTGCGCTCGTACATACCTATTGTATCTTCGTGCTCCACTTGAGTGGCGAAAGCTTGTTTACATAACGTAAGGGATTGAGAGATGTATATAAATATCGCGAAGGTCGCTATAAGTGGGCCGATGGCGGCACTTCCGGCCGCGTGGCGGGCACGTGCGCGGGCGCAGGATGTGCACTGCATATGCGCTGAGGACGCCCTTCGATTTCGCTTAATAATAAGTATAAATCACTAAATAATACCGAAGTAACAACTCGTTTTTATTTTAGCGGTATTTTCCTTATTGTGCAGGTTGCTTTTACACCTTAGATTTTTGTTCGATTTCTGACCTGATGTAAGTATCATTGAAACACACTAGCAAGCTAATTCATTTATTCAAGAATGCCAGTTATATTCTATTTTGGATACGCAAAGTACTCGTAGTTATGTTATGAAAATTTTAAATTGAAAAGTGTGTTACGAAAGCTCAGCACACGAAGGAATAACTCTTTCCCAGTGTGATATATGGCGACATTCATACAGGCGAAGAAAAAAATTAATTCTTGATTTCCTTAAGTTATTGGCACAAAAAAAGAAAATTTAAGACGTGCCAACTCAGACAATGCGGACCGGTGTTAATCTTGCCGCGATCAATAAACTCTCTGATTACACATTCATGGAATACTTTGTAAAGGGGCTCTCACAAATATACTTAAACATTGTGCTGTCGCAAGATCTGCCAAATTTCGTAAAAAAAATGTTCTTGGAGATGGAAATTAAGAAAAACGACAATTCATGTTGTACTAATCCGCTTACTTGTCTTCTCGACGATAGATACAGACGATGTACCTAACTTACCCGACTTACATTCTCGACTTTGGTGTTCGTCATTCCCATTCCACGATAATTAAATATGGTGATCTTATTCACTAAGGAGAGGTTAGTTATTTATTAGTAAAGATGTAAATGTAACCATACTTTACGGAATGTAATAATTATGTAAGTAGATGGCGCGACGCGCAAATGAATCGAACAAACACGAGACATATGGGTCAACAGACGCATAATCTAAAACAAGCCAGCTGACCGTTTCCTACTTCGTTTTTATAATTACCAATGGAACGGCCGAACGAGGTGACACGGACCAAATTGGCACATCTGTTAGAATAGAACAGCATTCCAACCTACGGGGGCTACGGCGTCATCTGCGATAGACTACTCTTCTTTGTTTTAGTTTAACAAGTTTCTTGAATTCTTCTCGTTTGTCTGGGCTATTAATTATTATAGTTCGGAAAGTCAGTAACTACTTAATGAAAGCCTGACGACGAGAGAAAATATTTGCTCATAAACATGTTGAATAAAAGTTAATATTATAAGCCTATTTCCGAATGCGCGTCCACGCATCGCGGCGCGCCGCTCTCACGACGCCACAAAAGCCTCGGCGTTTGACAAACATGTCGCTCTATAGTGAATTCCTGTGACACATCAACTCTTCATCATTTATTTCAAAAGGGTGACCATAACACAGACGGTAATCCCTTGTGGTATTTTATCGTTTTATAATTTCACAATAGCTTGATAACTTTGCTTCTATCCAGCCTTCACCACACGGCTGTCTATTGTATTACTATAAGAAACATTTGATTTTGTTTAAAATAGTCTACGCTTTTTAGACCTGTTCAATAAAAAATATACTAATAACATATTAAGTATTACTCATTTAATTACACAAGTAAGCATAAAAGTCTTGATCCTGATAAGTCGTCACTCTACTTGTATAAGCACAAATATAACTATCGCGATACATTCTCAGGTATCAGCAAAGTACCTGCTGTAACTTTATGTGCGCGTCGAAATTTTATAGCTCTAAATAACTGTGACCATTGGATACTTGGTCGCATACCGTTAGTGACGCAGTTTTTCAATTTTAATACTTATAGTTTAACTTCGCCTGTATATTACAACTATGGACCAATGTGCTTTGAATCATTAGCTTGGTAAAATATTGTGAAATATGAATACCGTTTCATGTACCTACTAATATTCTCACCTATGGTTTTATATCGCGAAAGAGACTTACGTAATGCAGATAAAACATCAAATGCGACCATAAAGCCTCACAAGACACCTGCTCACCATTCAGAGCTCCAAACAGCAAACACAAAGCGGCCTATTCAAATGTTAAACAAAAATAGCGTTCGATAGACAGCAGCACCACTATATTGAATTAACTTGAAGGCGGAACAATGCCTACATCGATATCTCTACCTACTTTCTTTTTGAGAAAGACAACAAGGTTCCTTCTTGAGACGCTGACAAGCGCGCTGCGACACAAAGAAGATCGACGGCGGCTGAACGTGGTGCACAAAGGTCAACGCGGTTCGAGATCACCTTACATCGCTCAGCCGCCCGCGCGCCGCGGCGTCGCTCCGGTCGCTCCGGTCGCTCGTCGTGAGGCGCGGCGAGCCTCGGAATACACTTTTGTGACTCGACAAGAATTATCGCGCGATCTGGGAGCGGAGATGCTCCTCATAATGCGTCCAGATAAACCCGCTTTGTGTCGTGTGCTCTATAACAAGAAGAACATTCCATGAAAGGAGCGCGCAACGCAACAGGTACATGCCCCTGCGATCATCTAATAGATTAGGTGACGTGTGGTTGCTGCTTTTCACGTCTATGGCTTTACATTAAGTACATTTATTTCTAAATGTTCCGATCTCACTGGGTCCATGAGCACGTTGGTTGCGCTCAAACCGCAATTGCTTGCAGTGATATATGGTAATTATTTTGACATCGAGATAATCGTTGAGTCAATTGCCGTACATTCTAATCGCGGTACAGATAATTGAATTACAAATCACTAATATAATGTTTCACATAAGTAGTTTTCATGGTGGATACCTACTTATAGTTTTGATTACACACCACGAAGGTACTAACCTACCTATATTTCTCAAACTAGATCAGAGTCTGACTGATGCAACAGGAGATTAACGAAGTGGCAGCATGAATCAAGCTTGTTGTTGCAGGCGCATGCGCCACGACACGTTTAGTAGCACTGAATTAAACAATCACGGCTGACTCATACCCGATACCGGTTGGCTATAAAGACAACAGAAATTATCTTTGTCAAGTTTGTTTCGTAGACAAATGCCATGTAGCTACGATAGCATAATTCTAAATGATTTACCAAGCTCTATCACTAAAGTTATATAAGCTACTCTGCAACGAAATTAATGACTACTGATTCATAATTAGCAGACCTACATAGAGAATTAGCAAGTAGGATAGCCTTCGAGATCCGGATTAAAATGGAATTCTTACATACTGCGCTTGATAGATGAAGGATAGTTTAAAAATACGGCTTTTATATTCCGCAGGTAGACAGACGGGAACTTAAGAACATTTTCCAGACGGAATAAGGTATGTGATTATAGTTTGTAATCCTTTAAGCAAACAGAATTAAGAAAACGAGGTAAATTGCACAAGATGTATAGTCTGTCGGGTTAGTTCGTGGTGTGTGGTGGCGAAGTACCTGCACGTCGCGCAATGTAGAGTAGCGATAGAGCGGCCCACCCAACGCGGCAGCCCAACAAAGGCTACGACCGTGAACGCATTCACGCAATCTGCGAAGCAACCCTAATAAGTTAACTACCTACCCACTGTCTGAGCACTGCTCCTAGATACTATATGACACGCTTTGCATGCATTCCTGATAGCCTTTGCAGAACTACCGGCCATGTAGACACTACACGTAACTACATGTTGCTCCGCATGGTGTTCATAGCTCAGTGTGTTGGTGTAATGTTACATTATGATTGGATGATGCTGAGATAACAAAATAAGGCTCTTATAATCGCTACACGCGAGGCCGTATTTCCTCCATGTTTGGAATTTATTTGATAGCTTGCTCTATAGAAGCTATAAACATGGGGAGAATATTGTAGCAGTGTCTCAATTAGTTCACCCTGCTTCCTACTGTAAAAGATGTGCGCGTGGCTCACGAATTAGATCTTTATGAGGCTCCTACAAGAAGATTGCAATTATGCGCAACTGATTATGTATTCTCGCATGTAGTGTATAAATTTAAATACCTAAATCTCGTACGTTAAGTAATATTCTTCATTACGTGAACAACAACTTTTTTTAACTTAGGAAATAAATAAGTTTCATCTATATTCCTGAAATAGTAGCAGTAAAATATAATATAGTAATATATGTATAATATAAAACCTACTTTAAATCTTAGAAATTATTACTAACTGTTATACAAAGCTAAGTTGGTAGACACTTTATTTGGTTTATGCCAGTCGTAAAGCGTAATAGGTTTATCAATGTCTCTAGTTTGCATAGATAATGAATGACTTGCCTTTTCTAGATACTAATCTAATAACCCTTAATAGCATAGTATTATCAACAATCAAGCGGCGAGCTGTACACTAAATTGATTGAATGTGACACGAAAATAGTAGACACATACGTATATAGTAGGTACTATTTAGTGGGCAGCGTGAAATCGTGTTGTGATCGAGTAGTAGCCAGCAGTCGGCCAATGTTTGTGGTCGTTCAATCATGAGAAATGAATGACGCCGCAGCGCCGCCACCTGGCTCCCGAGGGCGCACTCGTACCTACTGTTACTCAGTAGCTGAAGTACAAAATAAATAATTCAGGAGTAAACTTCTGGATACCGAGCTAAATTAAATACATTATTATGCTAGCTAAATTTACCCATTTATGCACCCATTGTGGTTGTAATGTGAACACATGTGTACCTAAGTAAATAGTTTAGAATCTGTTTCACATGAATCACATGATAAAATGAATGTACTTAATTTTGAATTTCCTCTAGCCTTAAGTGTTAGTGGTGAAATAAAATAAAATAAAATACCAAAAACAATAATTAAGATGTTAATGACAGTGTTAACCACTGCAGTTCCATGATCAAAACAAGCGGTAATTTCATAGGCATCAGGAGAAAATATCAACCGACACAATTTGCTGAGAAACATCGATTTCGCGTTTCATCTGTTGAGCATCGATAATTATCTAGTTGCACAACTACCCACTCTCAGCTCGGTGTCCGATGAGGCCACTGTGCAAATCGGTTCAATTATGCAAGTGAATCGATTAGAAAATGAGCAGATGGCCTGTGCGATATTAGAGCTCGATTGATTGTCTGACGTAATCCTTGCCGGAAACTATGTCACTGGGTAAAGGAACGATTAAGTATTTAAGAGTTCATTGATCACAAGATTGCGGCTGGTGCATAATTTTCCTCATCTATTGTAGTCTGAACGAGAATGATCTTGTAACCTAAATGATGCAATTTAATGACCTTTTCAAAATAAAATGGTACCTACACCTGTAACGTTTAGTGTAAAATTACATTCTGTTGCAAGCAGTAAATACGTAAAAAAGTAGGTCAGTTCACTGCAGTTCAATTTGAAAAACACCTACTCGGAATTTTCAAGTCAATAATTTTCAAATGACACCTGAGTAAAACATCAGCAGCAATAGACATAATGAAATAACACAATAAAGTGTGGTCTAGTGTTCTCTACTGTTCCTCTAATAATATCGTATTTAATTATACCGTTGCGCGATATCTGTCGATGGATCTTCATTGTCTGAAAACGGTCGTAGACAAGTCGTAGATTAGAATTAAAACGTCATCGCGCTATAATTTGTTGATTAAGTAAATGATAGGTACATCGATAAATCTTAATTTCGTGCGACAGTTTAAACTGGTATTTACTAAATTTATTTTCGTTTGGACGTTGTTCATAACTCCAAATCAAGACGATTTTTTATACAAATGACGTAAGTATATAATTGATAATAAAACAAATTTAGCTCTACCGCTCTACATATTAAAATTGCTCTGTAGGAATTAAAATAAATAGTTTCCTGTTATAAAAATCTAAAATAAGTTCTCTTCCCTTCTTATTTCAATAGGAAAGGAAGAGAAAAAGTACGAGGAAGGTCAAGAACATGTGGTTCCGATATTTTTGAAATTCGTTAGGGGAGCCGGCGGCGCCGAGGTCATTGCTCTGTTTGACGAAAAAGAGGGTTGTCGTAGGATTTTGTACGTGAGATATGAGAGGAGGGCTGCGCCCGCGCAGCCCGGCCGGCGCAGGTGAGGGGTGGCGAGTATAATACGGAGACGTCTTTAACTTGGGGCTTGCCTAAATTTAGCTTTGTCGCTTGTACCAAACTTGTAGAAATATAATATAAATAAATTCATGCAATTACCAGCAGCAATAAGTATCAAAGTACCCAATTGATTGAAATTTTCTGGTAACAGGTTCAGACTATGGAGTCGACATTACAATAAAATTCAGCTCTTACTCATTCCTTTTATTAATTACAAAATTTTGACATATTATAACTGTATTATATATTAACTGTCACCACCATGTACATATTATACTATGTATTTTTAACCGACTTCAAAAATGGAGGAGGTTTTCAATTAGACTATATGTTTTTTTTTGTATATTTGCTACCCCATTACTCCGCCAATTGTGAATGGATTTTAATGAATCTTTTTTTGGTTTACTTATGTTTGCCAAAAAACGTTTGCCGAACTAATTCATTTCCCAAATGTTTCATTTCCCAATATACTTTTATTTCCAAAACTGTAAATATTTCAAGTTTTTTATAAAACAAACATAACCTCACCTATCCTATAGGGTTTTCTACGAGATGGCCCTGAAATAAATCTATACATATAATAAAATCGTAGACCCGGCGCGTCTGTACATTGAAGATATTTACAAAAAAAAATTTGGGTAGCGTGGAATAATTAATAGAACACAAAACTGTTTTTTTTAATTTTTTGTCTGTTTGTCTGTTTAACTGTTTATCTGTTTGTCTGTTTATCTGTTTATCTGTTTATCTGTTTGTCTGTTTATCTGTTTATCTGTTTGTATGTTTGTTTGTGGAGGCATCACGCAAAAACCACTGGACAGATTGGAATGAAATTTGACATGGTAATAGTTTACAACCTGGAATAATATATAGGATACTTTTTATCCAGTTTCATTTCATGTTTTTTACTTTAATTATTGTTTAAATTTACTTGAGGACATATTTTTTCATAATTGAAACTGACCATAGACATCACAGCTGATTCAGCTGTCATGGCTGTCACACCATTGTTTTTTTTCATTAGGCCAAGCTCACATTATCAGCACACCAGGTACTTTACTAACTTTTTTAAAAGTAAAATAGACCATGGAAACATTGAGTGACATGTCTCATTCAACCAAATCGGTGGCGTTCTATTCGAAATTTAACATTTTTATCAATGTCTTAAATAGCTTGGTAGTATTAAAAAGAAAATGTACTTTCTTAATAATAAAAAACGGCGGGAATATGTAAATACTGTAAATAACAATAACGCGCTAAGTTTCAATTTATTTAAAGTAATGTAAATGATATTAAATTAATAGCTTTTAGTAACAAAATCGTGATCATTTGTTGTATTGGAGTCCACCATGATGAAAATAAGAGTAGAACTAACTATTAACTAAAGCAAACTTAGTATAAATTTCAATGGAAAATTTTTAATCGTTGTGAAACTATTATAAAACAGGGGTAAGGAAATTAATGAATTTAGTTAGTTATTGAATATTTAATTAAGTAAAATATATTAATAGTGACTCAGATGTAATATGTTGCAATAAATAATATTTAAGACACTGCCACAAATAGTAACAACAATGTCAGTTTTGGCTTGCTGTATTATAAGGGTTAATTAATAATTAAAAATTCCTTATTTCCTCTTAATTTTTGAGAAAAAAATCTATATATGTCTACCACGGCTAGAATAGCAATTGCTGGACTCGTACTTTGATTGTTTGATTAGGTACTTATTTAATAGAAAATTTATTTTCTTGTGATTTTACGAATGTAACCATTTGAGTATAGAAAATGAACCGGACTTTTTGAGAGTTGTGGTAGGCAAATCGTATTTCAAGTTTTTCAACAGAGTATGGAATATCGAGAAAGTTTATTCTTTCAGATTTGGAAGACGGTTATAGTCTCACTAGAAAGAAAACTGGTACGTACATTTAATACAATATTAAACACAATATATAGGAATTATGATCCCTTAACAATAAAGGAAATTTACTACTGGTGCTAGAGACTTGAAATTTGGCATAAATGTAGTATCATAGAGGTGTACTAAGGAAGGATTTTTCGAAATTCCCACGGGATAGAGAATAAACTGGATTTATATTTTCGAATCAAAGTGACTATCTCCGTAACTATAATTATCAGATATTTCAAATTTGGCATGCAAGTAGGTAACAATGATAGCTAAAAACAGTTTTCATGATTTTCCGAAATTTCCACGGGATAACGACCTAATAGTATTATTTTCATAATAACTGACTAGCGGATCTTAGAGGTGTACTAAGACGGGATTTTTCGAAATTCCCACGGGATAGGGAAATACCTAAACTTCGTTTCTTTCTTTTTTTGTAGGGGGTAATATCCGAAACTTTTGCATTTTTCCGAGGAAAAATAGATAGGTAGCCAATACCAATCAAGAACTGGTAGCTTCTATAAGTGAAAGTTTTTTTATTAAATCGATCTAAAGAGTTAAAATGCAAAATTCCCACGGGATAGAAATAAGTTAATTCAATTTCGGGACTGATTAAAAAAAATCACTAATAGGAAGCTATAACACTGTCTCTGATTTACATTTTGATTGAATTTTTAAAATACGTAGGTCAATCCCGCGGGAACTTTAATGCACTTTTTCGAGATAAAGTAGCGTAATGTCAATCAGAAACAGTGTAGCTTTCTATTAGTGAAAGATTTTTTTAATGGGTCTAAATGTATAATTTACTTATTTCTATCCTCCGGGAATTTTTGCAAAAATAGTCATGACATACAAGAACTGTATGTAGAATATTAATGGTGTAAATACTTATAGTAGTTTTCAACATTTAATTAAGTAGGTAGGTAGTTCCATTGGGTTCACAGGCAAAAAAACAGCAACATCAACATCTTCCTGTTAAAAACCAGTATTTGTATTAGGTACTTACGTTATTGTCTACGCGTACGAAGTCGCGGGCAAAAGCTAGTCCTGAAATATATTTACAGTTCCTGAAAAAAAAAACATTTTACGAAATTAATCAGTTTGGAAAACGTTTTTTGGCCAAATCAAAGGATACCCATTGTCACCAAGTCAGGATCTGATGATGGGATCCCAGCGGTTAACCGAGGGCAACCCTCAAATTTTATAGGCACCTAGTAGGTACGTGTTTCATACATATTTTCTAAAGCTATTCATATATTTGTGTCTGGTTGTCGTCATCTCATGTTGATGAGCTGGTGATGGAAGGTATAACTTCTTAACAGTTAGGAGTTGGAGGATAGTTCTTTAAATATTAAATAAACTAAAAATTGTAGCATACAAAATCTTTTAACAAAGACCAAAAAGTAAAACCGCCTTCAAAAAACATAATATAATCTTTTAAAGCCCTTAGTTTTATAGCCCAGCACAAATAAGAAGTCGGTAAGTACTTCATTCGATAGTACATTATTGTTTAGGCCAGGAAGTAGGCAATTGCGGGCTGAGTAAGTATTTGATTTTTAACGGACGAGCTTGTGAGCCCTTTAAATAATACGAAGCCAGCAATTGCTGTTCTGGAAATGGCGAATATAGTGCTTTACTCAAAAATCAAGAAGGAAATAAAAAAAACCTGCTATTTCGTCAAAGCTTCATGCGATTTTACGTCCATTCCATATATTATAACCACTTGTACAAAAATTCTACCAATTTTAAAATTTAAAAGGTACGTAGACACGGCGAAATAATGAAAATTGCTTTGTTTTGCCGCTTTTTTAAATCCACCTCATTTGAATTTCACTTATGTCAAATATTTGTAGAAATAGTTTGCAAGGGATTAGTTCGAATGTATTCCAATAGATGGCGTTGTATGGTCAGGAGGCAAACTTGAATCGCGCTGTTAAGATTTTTCTGAAAAAGCATAAGGTCTGGCATTTGTATTTTAAATTTCGAACGTTACGTACCTATGGTTTCGTCGCAGACATTAGCATTGCAGAATAGTAAATAATAAATAGGTACTTACCTACCTGTTTTGCAATAATTTTAATACTACTTAATAAAAATATGCTAGGTACTTAGGAGCTTTAGGTACTTAGGATGATCAAGCATTAAGGGTTTAATTAAATGATCAAGTTTCAATATAGGTACTTAAGAGTTAAATTTTAATGTTAATGTCGTCTCCATACTCCATAGTCGACATGCGTCTTAGCGTAGCGTGCACGCTTCGCAATGAAATGTCCGAGCTCTGGTTATCCTCATGGCGACTTTTCATTGTCGATCTAAAAACTGACTCTGGCTCCACCTTAAACTGTTAGCCATCACAACTAACATTGTATACCATTGTTATATGCCTGCGATATTACCGCATGATTTCTCGGAATAGCACTTATGGATGATTTTATGTGTCGCTGTCGCAGTCTCTCTGCGATTGAAGAAACATTTAAACCTATTGCACATTTATTCATGTTCATGTACTGACACCTTTCAGAAATTAGGTACGTAGTTAGTCACATATTATATTTATATTATACCTATATGATTCTCATCAGTATAGTATTATTATCGATAACTTGATGATGAGTTTGTGCAGATGCCTAAACTGTACAGGTTTTGCTGCAGGTACAATTCGGGATACAAGTGATCTCTACCGTGCCTCGTCTGCCGCGGTTGATCGCGGCCGCGCCGTTGGCCGCGCCTGCGCATGTCTCATACGAACGCCATAATCTTTGCTTCACTGCTCTTTATAATCGATTCTCATTGTATTCGACTCCATTATATTGTCAGATATGCTTCTTCGATAAATTTAGTTGTTGTTAGGCAATCTTGCCTGGTTGAGCGGAACAGTATATCTAAGTTCTTTACTTCCTAAGGAGTTTATATCGTTAAGCTTGCGTTTACCGTCTAACGTACCTACCTCACGTCACTTAATGCCGTAAAAGATGCCACCCTGATCACATTTTGTAAATATTGTCCGTAGTATTATAACAGTGAACTGCATGATTACTTAGAACTGAGTGCCTCAATCTCTCATGAAAGTTCCAAGGGTAGGAAGCTAGTCATAGCTGTCGAACCGGTGATAAGATTTCGCATTGACTGAATACTAGTTGGTGCAGCGAGTACAGACAGCCGCAGGCGCAGAGATGGGTGAGGTGAGGGTGACAGTAATTGACAGGTCGGCAAGACCACGACACTTGACGCACGTGCGAGTGGACCCGGGCCCCCGCACTAAGCAGGATGTCTTTAAATAGACTAAATGCCTTTGTAAAGGCATGCCCTCCGAAGGGTGGCGGCATCCGGCGACGATCGCGCACACGATTTGCTTCTTAAAGGAAACTTATAAATAACTTCTTCAATTATTCTAAACCATTCAACTATGAACGTTACTTGTTGCAGCTGAGTAATTTTAGTTCACTTGTGGACTGTGGCTACACCCTTATTATCCTAGCATCTTGCTAACAAATTTGTACACGGAATTCCTATTGTTTTCCACTTCATTCAGGCATAAGATGAAATGTCAAGTTACATGTAAAATACTAGTCAAGATCGTGATACTTCGCTAGACAATGAAACAAATATATCACCATGAGAATAAATAATAACATCATTATTTATTATTATGATATCACTCACCAAATGTAATGACCTATAAGTGCATCTATTGATTACCGCGAGGGAGGGCTGACGCATTAGCCCCGTTGTCTAGAGAGGTAATACTGCCAGCCTCCTAGGAACGCAGTACCCTCGAACACGATTTATATTTAGTACATATAATAAGATTTGTAAATAGTAGTAGTTCTAATTTCCCACGTTTCTGTTTGTATTGTTTCTGAATAAAATAAATAACTCCCTAGTAAATATTCAACCTCCTCTCCTGTCCTCACTGCCACTCGCATGGGAAACATTAGTACGTAACAAGTAGGTAGGTATAAGTTGGTTTGTAGAT
Organism: Clepsis dumicolana; assembly: GCA_963691665.1. Classification (NCBI taxonomy): domain Eukaryota; kingdom Metazoa; phylum Arthropoda; class Insecta; order Lepidoptera; family Tortricidae; genus Clepsis; species Clepsis dumicolana. The sequence continues at coordinate 10,546,609 of OY829507.1, read as the reverse complement.
ACACGAAGACTGAATTGTAACCATTCAAATTAACGACGCATTAAAGTCCGGATCTTGGCGACGGAGGGGCCGCTGCGAGTCCATACCTACATACGTATTTAATGTAGCCCCTGCACGTGTTACTCAAAAGGGTCCCTCGGGACTTTTCTCAGCACCGAATGTATGTACCATTGTACATTTAACGTACCTGCAAATCGTTCAAACAAGTGTTTCCGGTCAGGGGTCTCCATATCCGGTTTGCGCAACTAGTTCTCAGATTTGTGAAGCAATGGATCGACGAAATTGTTGGTAAATAAGTGCGTTTATTATATATTCATAAAAGTAAAGTATTTAAATTGAAATTCATCATCGTGATTTTCGTTAAAGAAGGTACGTCCTGTTATCGATTTATTGATACTGAATGCGTCCGGTTGTAGGTAAATCAGTTAGGTACCTACTTACAGTGCCACAATAAATGCTTTGTCCTTCATAGTGATCATTGACTTCAAAAACTACTGATACAGGTAAACATTAATATCAAGCTATTTTTATAGATCACAGTAGCATCAATTGTTGGTTTACAAAAAAATTTAATAAATGCAATTATGCCTAGCTACCTATTGCGGAACAATTTGCAATGGATACTATGAACCGTAGAATGGTGACCCGTGGCGTTTAGTGACCTTATGATACGGTTCTCAGTAAGGTGTAGGTACCTAAGTATCGAATTATGTAATGAGTATTATTTAATTGAAGTGTTTACTTAAAACGTGTTGGTGTTATTTAAGTAGGATACGAGGTAAATTCAGATCTGCCTGCCTAGTGCCTTTGTACGAGTATGTTAACCTTAGCTATGCTTACCTAGACGGATTTAACTTTGGGGCATCATCAGTTATAGATGATGCCCCAAAGTTAAATGGACTTGAATTACAGGTACACCATGGATTATAATATAATAAATGTATTCAGAACTACTACTTATAATAATATATGGGTTTATTAAAATTTCCCAACCCAGGTTTTATCGGTCAGGTGAAATATTGTTCTTAACTCGGTTTTCACGCATTGAACGTGTAAACAGTGCTAGGGTTACCCTTTTTAGGGTTCCGTAGCCAAAATATATTTCTCGTCTACCCCGTAGTGTGGGGTACCGTTATACTATGGTCTTTAAAAAATATTGGTGGTGTTTGAAGATTCAAAAATATTTAGCTTTGAAGTGCTAATTTTTGTTAGAGTCAGGTGCCCCCCCCCTTCCTCTCCCCTCTATTAAAGAAACTGTTGTATTTGCGAATGTGAAAAAAATCAGAGCAGTAGTGCATAACAGTGAAGTTAAAAGGAAACCTATGACGATAAGTAGGATTTACACGTTTACAAGTAATAGTTGACAAACCAACTTATTTATGTTTATCTAGATCCGTAACCGATGTAAAATGACCCCACACAGGGTACAGTTTGCTTAGGAGTAGGGTTCTGCTTACACTGGACCATTTAAAACACTCTGGAAAAGCGGGAAAAATATTCGAGACCCGATTCCCGTGATAGACAAACTATTTACATAAGTACAAATCTGTACGGAACCCTCGGTGCGTGAGTCCGACTCGCACTTGGGCGGTTGTTGATTTATATAGTCAGTCCATATTCATATTCATATCATTTATTGCTATCATGTTCATTTTTAGGGCTCCGCACCTCAAAAGGAAACATGGAACCCTTATAGGATCGCTTTGTTGTCCGTCTGTCTGTCTGTCTGTCTCTCTGTCTTTCTGTCAATACCCCTTTTCTCTGGAACGCGTGGAAGTAGCATGCTGAAATTAATATCGAATACTCAAACCTGCAGTCCCTTGAAGCTGTGAAAAAAATCAAACTTCTAAGTCAACGCAATCAAAAGAAACAGCCAGTAAAAAGGTTGTTTCCATACAAATTGCCGTATTTTGAAAACCTAAAGGGTACTTCCAGTTGTCCTAGAAACTTAAATTTGGTATGAAGGTAGCTCTTATAGCACAACCACCCTGAAAAATCTCAAAATCTTTAATTTTTATGTCTGTCTGTATATGTCACAGACCAATATAAAATGACCCCACACCGCGTACATTTTGCTTAGGAGCAGGGCTCTGCTAACACTTGACAACTTAAAACACTGAGGAAAAGCGGGAAAATCTTTGTTCGAAACCCTCGGTGCGCGAGTTCGACTCGCACTTGGCCGGTTTTTTTATAATTTATGTAGCTAGGTCTTAATAAAAATATCCAATTAGTTCCGATTTAGGTTTTCATATTTAATGAAATGAAAATTTCTAAACTTGAAAAATAAACCTTAATTCATTGTAATAAGCTACTTTTTAAATGTCTGAAATTCGTTAAAGTATACACTTAAACTTTAAAGTGTTATGTGTGTTGCTGTTTGTACATGTGAAAAACAATTAACACTATTGACTGACACAATTGTCTATTGCAAATGGCAAGCTTGTAGGCAGGTTATGCTCGTTAGGAACTCAACGTCGATAATTATATACACCAAATCTATAGTACCTAACCTACTACATAGACTACTTACATATAAGTAGTTATGTTATGTGACTTATGTGGTAAAAGAGTTGGCAACCCTTAGCACCCAGGCGGCCCGGGGCGCGTCATTCAGCCCGCCGCGGGCGCAGCTCGAATGGTAACAATATAACAAGTTCTGCAGGTGGCGACTCGGAATCAATAGCGCTGATTACGCCTCCATTCAACATCACTCCGTCGTCTGTACCTTACCTGGACAACCTGTTCCCATTTTGGCTACATACGGTTTTCTTACAAGTGTTGTGTGACATATGCTACGAAATTAAATGAAAATGGTTTTACCAATTGATTTTTAATTCATGACCATGATTCCAAATTTTCATTCTTGAGAGCTCCAGTTAGAAATTGGCTTTCGAAAAGTTCCACTGGAGAACATCTGGCAAAGTGAGACAGTTTTCGACAAACGACGTTTTTTCAAGCCAGTAAAAAAATTCACGCATAATAATAATTTTTATTAGTTTCAAAAATGAAATTACCATGAGTCGTTCAAATTTACAAAGAAACTCTGCTACCACCAGTGTTAATTAACGAGTTCTATGAATGGGCCAAGTGGTATTGCGGAAATGAACATGCATTTGGTTATTTATCTTTGCGAGAGTAATGTGGAGCACAAGTGACTACTGCATTCATACTTGACATGTCATAAATAAGATTGCTTTATAAACAGGGACGCCAAGAAAGCAAAACCTTTTATTTGAAATGAAAGTAAGTAAATTGATGCCATTTATTTGTATCTAGGGATTTTTTTACATGATCTTGATCAAGAAAACTTGCCATAAGATATTATCGATTTTGATTTGCACTAGTGTTTATTTCAAATGTATCTTTAAGATAAAAACTTGTTGATCGGGCGTCACACCAACATTGGCTCCAATTATCGTATTTAGGTAGGTAGGTACATGAGAGTGGCAGGTTTAGTTAACGTTCCACTTTGGTGGTTTAGGTGAGTGCTGTCGGCGACTGCGCCCGCGCCCCTGAGTCGCCGCCATTGTCTTCCAAGTCCTTAATATTAAGGCCATTATATTTGCTTGTTCAAGCGTGTTTTTATCGCTTGTTTATAATAAGTTTGATCGGTGGCTGACATCTTCATAAAGATTTTAAATAATCATTGTTTTATGATACGCAGACAATAGCTGTAATCACAAACTTAATAATGAACACGGCTCTTTGTAATTTGTTTAACAGAATCGAAAGTGATACCGAAAATACGTAGGTAGAAGGTAGAAAGTGAGGTATCATTTAGTTTCCATTGTTTTCAAGACCTAAATAAACATGAACTCGAAACGTTCACCAGGGAGGTGCGTGTATCTATCTATACATCTTGGTGGTAGTAAAGTGGATATAAGTGGGCATATCTATTGCACTGTAACATAAACTGAGTGTCAAATAAAATCAAAAGATGTCGTTAAATTTCAGACATGTGTAAATTATACGCCTAGGTACAATTGCACAACATTCTATAGAAGAATCTACCTACTGGATTAATTAGTACGTATTCAAAAAGTAATGTCATTCAACACTTTATCAATTATGTAATATTCGCGGACATAGGACACCGAATATTTTTACCTTAGCACAAGTTTGGCATCAATTGTACAATCTGACTCCGCTCAATACTTTCAAATTAAATCCCCAATTCAGCGAAACTTACAGGTCAATGGCAACTGCGAAGGTACATTATGTAACAGTAAATAAACAGTCATCTTGCACAATGCATTCAATAACATCTAGGGTACTAGGTAGCAAGACAAAACTAAGTATAACGGCAGTTTCCATTATATTCCGTCCGGCATTATTCGTAATTAAATGAAACTTTACATTTTATTTATTACTTATTATTACATTAACAAAGAAAAGTTAATTTGGAAGGGTTGGCTTTAAAGTTCGACTCCTCGTCAAATCACGCTTTTGAGTTCATGTCGCCTCAATGTGATTTACCTTTCTTTGGCAGTTAAAATTCGAACGCCATTAAACCGAACGAGATTTCGACGGAGACGATGGCCCGTAAAAGTTTCGCAAGACTCGGTCGTAACCCATTTTGGTTATAACTCGCCGTGACGCGCAGAGCTTTTACACGGCAACCGGAGAAAATAGGGAGACGGCCAACGCCGAAAACAACAATGAGGTACTGTTACCATAATGACACTTTATGGGCAAACATCGGGCCGCGGTCGACACGACGTGGCCTGCTCGCCTGGTCGCTCGGTCGCGGACGCGGAGCACGAATGTGGTCCGCATTGTTTCCGCATTATGCCGCCGACATCGAGGACGACATTGATGCCTCGCGGACAAAGGCACCCATTGCAACAGCCCACTGCGACGACGTACCCGGCCCGACCTCCTCTGACATTCTGTCGATTCTTAGAATGGGTTCGATCGGTGAACTCGTAACTTCCTATTCGCGGTCGCGCAGTCACAACATACTCGCTCATAAAATCGTAAAAAACACCCTCGGAATATTCTTTAACACCATTTTATGTGATTTCGTGATAACACTATTAGCTTATGCAGAGCGAAGTTTCTTTTCGCTGTAACCGAGCCTGGCCAGTAACCGCATTTTATTATGCAAGTGCGATCTCGTACCGCAACCCAGCTCACGTCTGCGTTTTATGTCCGGGAAGATGAAGTTGTAAATAAATGCGTACATAGCCACAAAATTGGACAATTTAATGTATTGTTACCAGTACAGCTTGGACTTAAGACATCAACTTTCTTTTAAGTGGTCTTGAGCCTTCGTGAAACTTTCTTTATTAATGACTTGTGGTAAACTGATGGGATTAAATCGTAAAGAAATAATCTTTTATAATTTTACTGTTACTCTACGTATAGTTTTCATATGAACACGGCCAAATAGATACAGAGATCGAAGGACTTTTGGCAATTATTTAAAAATGTTTGTTGTTAGTTTTATTAGCGGGTAACGGGGCGCGCTGGGCGGTCGCCGGGGTGACGCGTATCAGCCTTATGCTGCGCGGGACCACAGCCTCGCGCACCGCTTCACGCACGCGATCGACTTCTAACAGAATCTCCTTGATGTTTACAGCCTCCGCTAGAGCACAGCCGGCCGTGTGATCCCACTCCCAACCACGCTATCGGTTACCGCACCTTATAGCTTCTGATATTTTAACATTAGCGAGTTATTTAAGTGTTGTACTTAATTTACCTACTTAGTAGAACATTACCATATTTAATTCTAGATTTCTCTTAAATTTATGAGCTAGCTTTTGCGGCATAAGCCCAAAAACATATGGATAGGTATGTTCGGTGCCTCCCAAATTTTACCTATATTATATAAGCTAATGTGTAGATTACGACCTTAGATTAGTAAGTTATACATAAGTTAAACATAGGTAAAGGCATTTAACGATAATTTTACGGAGCAGAGGCTTCGGTACAATTAAATGGATACTGATGTGTCTGAAACACGCATAAATCAAATAACAATGGGGTGCAACGTATCATCATCACATGTGCGGAGCAACGGCGGGTCGGCGGCGCATTAGATCGCGGCCAGGTGCAACAATCTCGGCAGTTGTCGCCGCGCACGCGCACCCTCACTGTGCTTTTAATAAATTTCAATACACATAAAAAAGGATCTATCAAAACCGGTAAATAAACCGGTATTTGGGTGCAACTATGCAGCGCTCCGGCGCAGATCGGTCGCCCTCCGCGAACAAAACACCGTTTGTTGGGTGTGCAAACAAGTTTTGATTAAATGAAAAGGTGTCCCGGAACGGGTGTGTTCACCGTTTGCATTAAGTAATTACTTCTAATTTAATACCTATAACTACTCGAATTAATGTTTGTGTCTAGCTACTCTAGTTGCTCCAAATTGGTAGGGAGTATTTTTTCGGTTATACTGATCTAATGGCAGTGCTTTCAAAGGTTGAGTAGTACGTTGAGCCGCTCAAATCAAAATCGAGCTCAAAGTCTTATAGGTAATAATAAAACTAATGAATAACATGAATGCAACAAGGATACTGAAAATTAAGTAAGTTAGTTGGTCAAATGATTGCCATAGTCTGCAACACATATCTCTCTGTTAAGTCAAACAATCACAAAACTACCTTTATCTACACAAATAATCATGAGTTCTCTAACAATGAGTTCAGAAACCGTAGGTAATGATCATCTTTACGACAGTCAGTTTACATCTTCAAAACCAAAACAATTAAAACAAAAACAATTAGAAAAGTTGAAAAACCCCCGACATTATCATTTCTAAGTTCATTATTTCAAAATCGGGTGAACCGATTTTAATCAAACTTATCTAAGAACCATCTCGATTAAACTAGCTTTCGATTAAGATAAACGGCATCGAAATCGGTCCATCGGTTTGGGACCTATGTTGCCACAGACAGATACACAGGTCAAACTTATAAACCCCTCTTTTTCGTTGGGGGTTAAAAAAGGTCTCAATTTTAAATATAAAATAGTCGATGCTAAACGTCAGCTCGCTGTGTTTGTCTATGATTAAAACAAAACAGTCAAATTCGTAATAGGTTCGGTAAGCCTTCGGCTTCTGAACCCATTTCAGAGGACTTATGTACAGATAAAGTAATGTTTGCAACTCTACATTAGGCCTTGTCATATTATCTTATTATAAAACTCAGCTGATCCTCGTTTCATAAAACCACACTCGTGTTTTAAGGACCCTTATTATGTAACAGTTGCATATACCACTATTACCTATCTTGAATTTAGTTCACATAGTTTTTCGGGTTCTGCACTGTAACTCAAAAGAATATTTGAAAAGTTGAAAAACCCCCGACATTGTCATTTCAAAGTTCAATATTTCAAAAACGGGTGAACCGGTTTTAATGAAACTTAGCTATGAACCATCTCGATTAAAATAGCTTTCGACTGAAAAAAACCGCATCTTGAAAACTCGCAACTCAACTCGCAAATTGAAAATCGGTCTACAATTGACGGAGTAATCGATGTACACACATAAAAAAACATACATACAGTGGAACCTCCTCCTTTTTTTGAAGTCGGTTAAAAACTGTGGAAGTTCTATATTTTTACGTGAATCGGAATTTTTGTTGACCATGTGGACATTTCTGACGATGCGTTTTGAAATTGCATCGACTCAACTTGTGCGTTCACAATTATATTCAACATCATTATAAAAAAAAAACAAATGTTTCTTATAGAATTTTAAGGTTCATGACTTAAAATCATTAACTAAATAAAGCTAAATTCGGTATTTTTTTTATTAAATTCTCAAAGCGTCTATTATTTATTTAATGATAATTAATATCGAACGAACTATTATTATGAGCGTTTTACGTTTTGTTACCTATCTGTCAAAAGCTACTTAAACACACTCCACTCCAAGGTCAAATTACTTTCCCCACTAGTGGATAAAATGTGTTTTTACCCGCTTGTTTTGAAGGATAAAATACGGTTTTCCGAGGTAGTTAGGGGAAAAAGGCTGTTTCCATACAAATTGCCGTAACCCGAAAACCTAAAGAGTACTTCCAGTTGTCCTAGAAACTTGAAATTTGGTATGACGGTAGCTCTTATAGCACAACCACTCAGAAAATTCTCAAAATCTTAAATTTCTATGTCTGTCTGCAGATTTCACTGACCAATATAAGATGACCCCACACTGCATACATTTGCTTAGGAGCAGGGCTCTGCTAACACTGGATAACTTAAAACACTAGGGAAAAGCGTTAAAATCTGTGTAGGGAGCCCTCGTACGCGAGTCCGACTCGCACTTGTCCGGTTTTTTTTTCATATATTTTCGTATTTTTTCACTACTTTTTTCAGTTATAGGAGTCGTAAACAGTTTTAATTAACGAACACTTTTTAAAACGTAAAATTTGCACTAAAAATACTATTCCCAGACAAATTGATTGATTGATACGATCCCAAAGATGAAGGTAATAAAAAGTTTAAAGATAGAGTCTGTCAAGCGAGTCGTGTCCCTAGAAAACGGCGGCAAATTCAAAAATCTTTGAGGTGTCAACACTGAAAGAACGCCGAATTAATGTTTATGACACTTGAATTTTAAGAGACCTGTTACTATACGTTTTTTAAATTGTAATTTAGATTGTACAGTCGACTACAAACAGATGTATCCACTGGAAAAAGTCAGTGGAAAAAGCCGCAATTTTTTTTTTCTATGGGGAGTCACACCCTCAATTTTTAAATTTTCTGGCTTTTACTACTGACAAAGCCAAAGTATAAGTAAAATAAAGTACATTTTGATTTAAGTATTTATTAGTCTGAATCAGAATCTAGAAATTCAATGTCTTCATAAGAGAAATCACTGTCAGTATCATCATTACGTAGAGAAATAATAAATGATTCCAATTCCGTTTCTGTTATCCTGTCCCTAGTTTTATAATGGTTTTCTACATTAATAGTGTGATCTGTGCATTTTTTCCAATCATTGGCTGTCACACTATTAAGACATTCTTTAATAAGGTTCTCAATTTCTTTACCTGGAATCCCTAAGTTTTTGCTTGCTACCTTTCGTTTAGCCAAACTCCATATAAGTTCAATTGCGTTCAAGTCACAGTGATACGGCGAAAGTCTCAAAACTTCATGGCCATGCTCCTTCAATAATTCTTCAGCTTCATACATTGGAGTTGGTTTATTTTCATTGACAAGTCACATGAGCTCTTCTTTTGTAAAATATGGTTCATAATGGATTCCATTTTCAGTAAGCCATTTTTGAATAGCAGCCTTTAAATTGTTCATATTTGGTGGCTTATTTATTTGCCTTACATGGTAACTAGCGTTATCCATAACAATAACACTGGGTTGTGTTAAGTTGGGTATTAATTTTTCTTGTACCCATTTCATAAAGTTTTTACTATTCATATCATTATGGTAATCAGCCATTTTTGACATAGTACTGAACACTAATAAAGCATTGGGAACAAAACCCTGTTCAGATCCAGCATGAACAACAATATGCCTTTTGCCGGGAGATATTTTTTCAATTACTCCGCTTGTGGACGGTCCTTGCCATGACTTTGTTACTTTATAGTTTTGATGAACATAGGTTTCATCCATGAAAACAATCAATTTACCTTGTTTTCGCTTTTCATCAATTGTTCTGAGGTACCTATGTCGCCATGCAGCTAGTTCAAACTTTTCAATTAGGATTGATCTTTCATTTTTATTCTTTTTATATTCAAATCCATTCTTGAGCAATATTTGTCTCAATGTTTCATGAGAACCCGAAAATCCAATAGATTCTTTTAAATCAGCAAGTAAGTTTCGCAGATTGGAACTTGCTTCTTTACACAAAAAATTCATTGATTTTATTGCGTATTGCTGATAAATCAAAATTATCAACATTAGCAACAGTTGGCTGTCGCGGACGCTTTTTACCCGGTGTGTTCCATTCTCCTTGGTTAATAGTACCTTCTTTTTTTATTCTTCGCAATGTTTTAACACTTACATCTGAAAGTTCAAATTATTAGCACAAAACATACAAATATGACTTAACTAAATATTGCTTATGTAGAGAATGCAGGTAAAAAGAACTGTACTAATCTGTCATAGGAGAGATCTCAGTCAGATATTCTGTTTCAGATTGTTTTTTTGTACTGTTTTTACATAGCTTTATGATTTGCTTAACCAAATTGTCAATTGTGCTTTTTATTACTTCATCATCCAAGGCGGCTGAAAAAACGTGTAATACCTATGTTATTTAAAAGGCAGAAAAGCTGTAACAGTTTCAGTTTAACTAGGAAAAACATCGTAAAGGCCCAATTTAATATGATAATTGGACGAAAATTATCACAATGTTTTGTCGACCTACGTGATGTTGCGACGATTTCATCCAAAAGCCGTCGTTTTTCCTTTATAACGTTGTCCGATTCAATCTTTGTTTGATTATATTTATTAATGATACTAAACAGCATGCTTCTCACACTACTTTTTATAGGTTTCGACATTGTGAACTCAAAATATCCAACAAATCCGTAACGAAGTGAGGTTAAAAAAGAAGCAGGTGACAATCCGTTTGACACGTGTTTGACAGATAATAATTTTGCCATCATAAGAAATCCGCAAAACCGTCTTGGACACGACTCGCTTGACAGACTCTAGCGACAGAACCGTTAGTTGTCATATAGCTCGGGTTAATCCGCGCCGAGTGCTTGCTAGAGCTCCCGCGCCGGCGCAGCTGCCCTCGCGACCCCGGCTTGGTCCCCCATTACCACTGTAAATACCATTTTGTTGTTAAGAAACGAAAAACGCTCCTATAGCGGTGCAATTTTAGAAAAAAATCTCGGAATGTGGGAAACGGACGGTAACTGATTCCCTGAGTACTTATTGCGTAATAAAGTGTCCCATGTGCAGTAAATGTATAGCCAACCCTAAATACACATTCTAAGGACCATGTTAGTAAATAATTACGCCGTAAAAACCAACGTAAAAAATGTTTTTTTTGCATATGCATAGTTATCAAGTTATTATTTGCAGACTCAAGAGATGTCGATTTGAAAATTGATTCGTTAAAACCGCCTTTAAAAAAAACCTTAGAAAAAAAACATTAAATAATCCTCTCTAAAGCCATGACTTTTATGGCCTAGCTCTTGCAGAAATATGAAGTCTGTGCGGTTCGAGCGGAATATTCTTTGACTGAAGCACCGACTGCATATTTAACGTTTTTGTTAAAAGATTTTTATTTAACAATTTTATGTTGATTTCGAAATAATCGTTAAGGACTTGTACCTTCCATCATCAGCTCATCATGAGATGATGACTACCAGACGCAAATTTCTTGAATAGCCTTAAAGAAATATATGAAACACATAATACGTACCTATAAAATTTGAGGGTTGTCCGTAATTTCCCTAGGATTCCATCATCAGATCATGATTTGGTGGCAATGGGACCACCTCAGTACCACCCTGGGGACCACCCTTTCGAATAAAAAAAGAGTTTTGAAAATCGGTCAACAATAAACGGAGTAATCGATGTACATACATAAAAAACACACACATTGAAGAATAAGTTAATGCTCTAATTATTGATTTTATAAGTTCAACGCTACAACATTTGACATAATATATGTGAAATAATTGACTATAAGTATTGTTTATAATAATAAAGTACATTACCGGCGGTAAATTGCTTGGAAAGCATCAACGATTTATATTTTTACGACTTTCGTTTCCACAAACAATTGGTGTCGTAAATCCGATTCCTCATGTAAGACATAAAATAACACTAAAGCACATGGAGACGGGTTCAGAAACGTGTCGACCGTCGAGGTTTCGAGAAGTCGTGCAAATAAAGAGGTCAATTCTGCGACGTTCCTTCAAGTGAGTGTCAAAACGGGGACATAAGAAAAGGTCCGGTGACGGGTATCGTGTGACGGACGCCCCGATTAAAACGCTGAGTGCGAGATAAAATAACGAAATACCGCGCTAATTATGACATGAGCATGAATACGGGTCTTATCGAAAATATGCATAGGTATTTTAAGAAAAAGAAACGGAATGTCTCGGTAAACTTTTGCTTTGGCAGGTATGCAGGTATTTCAAGATTTCAAGTCTTTACTATTTGTTAATAACTCACTCTTTGTCGATCCCTCAATTCACTGTTCCTCCCTACCACTCAAAGGTTGACTGGTAGAGGTCCCTTAAACGGATAATCCAAATTTGTACTTCTATACATCTCATTGCTTGTAACTTGTGTTTATTTATTTATTTTCTGTACAATAAAGTGTTTACCTAGTTACTTTTAACATAAAAACACCGTGAATCGTGAAATAATCGGATCAGTCACGTATTATCAGTCGCGTATAGCCCGACATATTTCGGACTAATCCGTAGTCCTTCCTCTGGGAACACTTTCATAGTTACTTACCTGTACATACTGAAATGTGGAGGTAGAGCTTAAATGCCGTTCGTTTATAAATGTTGTATAAAATGATTACGTTTGAAGTGGCGAAATACGGATTTTAAAAATACTTTTCTTGAACTTTACTGAAAGAGTTTTATCCCTGTGATCCCTGCCCTTATTTCCTGCATACGGTAAACGACGTGGTAATTAAGTAACTATTTAATTATTTCCTGGAATCTTAACTGATAGGTAAATGAAAAAAAATAAAAAAAAATAAACAGGAGCTTTATGAAATGAAAATAATAGTGATAAAAAAATATTTTATTTTGTTTTATAGTATTTAGTTATTAATAACTAATTTACAAAACAAAAATATTAGGTATAACGCAATACAACCAAGTACCTTTTCATGCCCTTAAATCGAAAGAGGAAACGGAAACAAAGAGCACAAAGACACGCATAAATTAACTCATTGGACAAACTTACGAATTGAATGCGTAATGTGAGTACTAAATACATACCGTGGTTATTTGCGTCGCTTCTGTGCGCGTACGCACACGCAGGAGGCAGCGTGGACGCAGATCGCGAGGGTGAAAGGTGGCGGCGCACCGGCCGAGCTAGCGTGTGCCGAAATCTCAGCTGTTGCCGCCGGCGAGTACGGGGTGATCTTTTAGAGCATTTAAAATTCATGATGGTTTTGTGGTTATTATAGTATTTAGCTAAGAAGATTTTCCAGCGTAAACTAGGTTGTCTCAGACGAATAGTTATTAGCGATGCATGTTACAAATAAACAACTGTCTTTTATTATGAGTGATACATCAGCCTAGTGACGGAATTATAAGTGAAATTAAAATTAAAAATTGTTTTCTTGGTTTTTGAGTACCTATCTATTGTATCTGAATAACTATCCTTATAAATCAACAAGTATTCTCCTCATAATAGCTACCTACTTTGCTTTTCCTTTTAAAAACATAATATTGTGGTATTTTATTGGTGAACACTCTGTATCACACATTCGACCCATCTGTGTTAAAAGTGTTTATAAAAGCGTTGAATGGCCCCTGTATGCTTTATATAGAATACTCCACAGCTATGGCATTATTCAAAATTAAACTACTCATCTACCTGCAAGCGCGAGCATGATATTTCAAAACGTCGTATAATGCCTAGTTTATTTCTGTAAACCGAAAGCGACCATAAAACTATAGTTTTCAATTGTAAGCACGCCAACTTCAGCTTTGTTGAGGAAGGTAGAGGGTTGTGTTTGCTTTATGTAGAGGCGTGTACTGTAACCGAAATGTTGGAGAATTCCCCCGATGAAACGACACCGACACCTGAATCAGAGCTTTGGAGTTACGACCTTACGGCGGTTAAATTTGGAACAATGAATGAGGGAGACCCTAAACGTTTTACTCGCAGCCAGAAAACATTATGGCTTTGAGGTGTTAGTACATTGGGGTGACGGTTACGACGTTTTTAAGTCGCGGTCGCGGCTCAGTGCAGATGTGCGATTCGGGTACAGGCATGTGATTCTGCGCACACGCAGCCAGCTGCCAGCATAGCTGTGCACTGATTCAATGCAGGGTCAGGCTCCACTAGTGGGTGCCTCGCTTTGTATAGCAACCATACATGTACGTATAGGTACGCTCGGCAAACAATGTTACAAATACGCACACAGATACAGAAGTAGGTAGGATACCGCTCAGGTGTGCCATTCGCTATTATTACACATTTTTAATAACAATAATTGATGGAACTAAATGTGACAAATAAAGTATCTATATTGAACCTGTTAATAAGACGAAACACTAATTCATTTCAATGTCTAGGCGTGTTTTTGGTAATATTGATACGAAGTTTTGAGAAACCGGTTTTATTTATATCTAAATGCTCAGGTACTTTATTTTCGCAATATTTTTCTCAGCACAAGATAATTTTATGTCAAAAACGTGTTGAGTTGATGATGTCAAATATTGGTGTTAACATTGGTCTCTTCAGGTTTTCGTTAGCGCCTACTGGATCCAAACTGATTAGTTATTAGTTTTATTACACAATTTTAATTACATAGGCACAGTTTTTCACTGCCATTCTTAAGTAGGTGTAGCTGCATGCGGTGAAGGCATGATTATTACTGCGTTAATGCAAAACAAATGCAAGCGACTCATAGTTTTATTATAACTACCTACCTATGACAAATGTGAAAAAATATAGTTACTAATAATAGGTCTTTAAATCAGTAGGTAATAATACTAATTCAGTATCTAACTCCACCTATCTTTTTAACACATTAACAATACTTGGGTTTTTTTTTTACTATGAACTGACCAGTTCATAGTAAAAAACCGGCCAAGTGCGAGTCGGACTCGCGCACGAGGGTTCCGTAGAAAGATTTTAACGCTTTTCCCCAGTGTTTCAAAAAAGTCTAGTGTTAGCAGAGCCCTGCTCCTAAGCAAAATGTACGCAGTGTGGGGTCAACTTATATTGGTCATGGTAATCTACAGACAGACATAAAATTTTAAGATTTTGAGACTTCTTGGAGTGGTTGTGCTATAAGAGCTACCTTCATACCAAATTTCAAGTTTCTAGGACAGCTGGAAGTACTTTAGGTATTTGGAAATCGGCAATTTGTATGGAAATAGATTTTTTAATGACTGTATCTTTTGATTGCGTTGACTTAGTATTTGAGTATTGAGTATTTGGTATTAATTTCAGCATGCTACCTCCACGCGTTCCAGAGAAAAAGGGTCTTGACAGACAGACAGACAGACAGACAGACGGACAACAAAGTAATCCTATAAAGGTTCCGTTTTTTCCTTTTGAGGTACGGAATCCTAAAAAATACTCAGGTTTTGTTTATTGATGCATTGAAAATCAACAATTTTATTATACTTGCAGTAGTTAGTCGCCAAGCTTTATACCTACATATTGTGGTCACAGAATAGTTTCGATGCCAATAGAAAGCAAAGGCTCAAGTATATAAAAATGGAATACGACACTAAAACTCATTCATGGTAATGTATGCGAGGAATTAACCGCCAATTGTGCGACATTGAGAGCTGGCTGGTATCGCGCACCACCTGCCCGCGGCGCCCCTGTCCATCGCTATTTCCGCCATAGCGCACGGCCCCCTGCGCCGGCGCAGCTCGTGCCCGACCGTTACGCACGCGACACAGCACCTGGCCGACGCAGCCGCCGCCTCTCGCCCCCTCCCCCCCCACCCTTCCGCCCAACTGCTCCGCCCCGACTCACTCCTATCAGATGATAACTGAATCTATCATGTATGCGTAAGACCTGAGTAGGTACTTGGAGATCACTTAGACATAGGTGGGAACACCCTAAAACACAGCAAAACATTAAATAGTACAAATTTTCATCATTCCTAAGTCTATTTTCTGCTGAACGAAAACTTAGTTCATGATTTTTAAAATATGGGTATCTTAGGTTAGGTTTGTTTTATTTTAGTTAAAGAACAGGGTAGGCAGGGCAGGGTTCCGTACGTAATTTCCTGTTACTTGCTCACAATGAGCCCTTTCATTTGATATGTACCTAACACAATATAGGTACTTTGCAAAACTTCATTTTCTCATTTTCTAATTTACTCCGCAAAACTGGCCTGTTTAAAATTCATTAAATTACGTTACCTACGCGTCTGTCTTTGGGTCACCGACTTATGTATGTGTACCAAATTTCAACTCAATCAGCCCAGTAGTTTCGGGGTAAATTGGCTGTGGCAGGCGGACAGATAGAGACAGACACGCGAGTCATTCTATAAGGGTTCTGTTTTTACCTTTTGAGGTACGGAACTCTAAAAATAATTTACTGTTAATACGCTATGGCGGAACTTAGCGTTCAGAATACTGAAAATTAGGTCTAAGTAGTGAGATTAAGTTGAGAATTGTTCGGGCTTTAAGGGAGGGGAAGCCATATCGTTCGGAATACTGAAAATTAGGGCTACAGGTTGAAAATTCTTTCGGCTAACGGAGGGGAACCGACATGGGTTCCTACCTAACCTACTGAAAGTTTTGATATTTGATGCAATTCGTTATTTTTTCATAATGAAATAACACACTCAGCAACGTACCTATACGTATACATATAATCATCATGGCCATGGCTCTTATGTCGGCGAATTAAGGTAGTGGTATTGTTGTTGTGGTGGATTAATTCGATACATATTGTTGCACTTGACCGTAGCTACCAGGAACGCGGTTGTAGGTTAACTTAACATGTCGTAACAAGTAGAGTGCTGTAGTGCTGAAGGAACATCAATTTAGGTAGGTAAATAGGTATGGTAACGGCACGGAATACATAATGTGACGGTTAGTATGTCCATAAAAAAAGTAGAACTAAGTACGAGCAATCTTTTAACATGAAACATGAATAAATACCTACGAGCAAAATGATATTAAGGTGTTAGTTAAGTAGGAATACTTACACGTTATACGTAGGTGTACTTATAGTTAAAATGAGAAAGCTTTCCTCTGTCAAAATGTCATAAGATTGATTTTTGCCTGGCCCGTGGAAAAGGTTTTTCTACTGTGTCTATACCGACTTAAATTCGAAACGACAATACCTACTTAACATGGGTTTAGTTTTTTAAAAGGGACTCTGTAGCTTCTGTAGCTATTGAATTCCAATAAAAAAATCTACTGAGGACAAAAATCCCCCCGATTTAAAGTCATGCATTATGGCCAAAGCCTTGATCATGTCAATTAAGTAGTGATAAAAAACAAGAGAATATTAAATATGTAGATGTGGTAAGCCTTACATCACTGTAGATTAACATGGCAACACATGGGGTCTGTCATAGTGTATATTTTGATAAATTTGTGCTATGGCAATTCTACCCTGCTGTCAAATGTCTTTGATTTCCTTTTTTCTGTTTGTTCTCTTCCGTGATGTTACTATGTAATGACTGTGTTAGTCTATAATGGTGCCTTGTTAGAGCTTAATCCTCAAATACCATATCAATCCGTAATCTAATGTCCAGCCTCATTATACAAATATTATAAAGTGTTAAATTGCAAGATATTTGCTTATTTATTTCTCGCCCGCTGACCGCTCTCTGCTCTTCCGACTGCAAACCGCATGCCGCTCTGCTACAGATTCTACCTACTACTCGTTAGAGATTAGTGATACTTGTTCGTTTTCAAGGAGGTACTTAAGTATGCACTCTAGAAACTTTCTAAACAATCAAATTCTCACTAATCTGTTGTGAGCTTTGTAGTAATTTCGTTGTATTATTTACTTAATGAGGTGTTTACCACCAAGCGTTTTCGTCGAAGTGTTTACGTTTCCCAAGCGTAAATGGAGATAACAAATCATTCACAGGACTTAAACTCATTAATGAACGAAATTAATTTTGTTTGCAAGTAACAGTGTCCACTTGTGTTTCTATAATGATATGAGACTGCAAACGTTTGTGCTAGAAAATAATTAATAAGTACAATGAAACTGAAATCCGATGAGCCCTTTGTTCTTTGGGTAAACAGGTTTCTCACAGTTGACACAAATAAACAAAGAATTAAGCATTACCAAAAGACTAAAATACTTCGAAAAATGACGTGATAATCAGGTCAGACTTTTATAATAATTGCAGTCTGAATTAGGCGTATGTTGATCGGCGCGCATCGTGATTAGTCACGGGCGGTGCTGCATAATCGAGCAATTGATGTCCATCGCAAGTCGATCCCTTGACACATATACTGGCTGAGTCACCCTGCAGATTTCTCCATACGTAGTAAGCACTCGTCATTGATGCGATTATGATCACTGAACTGAACATTGAACTGCCTTGTCTTGCAGAGTCAGCATTTGATTCCGGACTGCGTTTCAACGTACTAGTAATGTGTCATGAGGCTTTAGTTAGGGTTTAATACAAACTATTTACACAGATTAGAAATCGATGTTTCAGGTTTTAGAACTCCAAGCGAAAATAGCGGTGCCATTTTCTATTGCAACCGGACCAGCGATTGTTCCCATTATGTCAATATTGTAAAGATCGTTCTCTACTGTGAGAATTTCTAATTTAACCAGGTTCCCTGTGTAACTTTGACCTGTGAGAATACGCAGGAGTTATTCTGTGACGCAGGGTTGCAAAAAACACAACAAAGAACTTACGGTCGTTACAGTTCCGCGTTCTGAAGGGGTTGCGAGCGACGTATCTTGTTTGATTTGATACATAAGGCAGCATGTACCTTTGTTATCGTTTAGTCGCAAAAACTGGTTTCTAGTATTTCCGGTTACACAAATCCGCACGTTATTATATTGTTATCATTGTAGCTACATCGCGGACTCCCATTGCCCTAGTGAATACGGTTTGCGACTGCGACGTATACGCTCGTATCAGATTACGATTATCAGAGACCATTAATAAAGTTTTCCTACAGACAAAATGCCTCCCTCACTGCAGATATCTGCGCTACTTAACATAATAAATTGGCTTCATCACCAAGCCAGTCAACCATTATGATTGATCTTTCATATTGGTTTGAATCTCAATTTGTTCATTAAGGCCATTTATTATTTCGTATTTCTTGATAAGTTGACTGTTATTTCTTTAAGCTACTTGCAATTTCGACTAATAACAAAGAAAAAGTATTAATAATTCAGCGCGTCCTTTCCTGATACCTACTTCTCTAGATGTGTCATAAGTATGGGTTTATTGATGGCCTGCTAATTTGTAGGTAGGTATTTCAATCAATGTTTTGACAGGCACTTTGAAAACAACAATGAAATGATACAGGAAGTAGGACAAGATCAAGCTACACGACCCGTCTGTCCTGTATCACAAAGAACTTTACATATGAGGCGCTCGCTCATGTGTCATCGTGGTGTCAGATCACTGACCATTTTAGCTGATCAGCGTATATGTTTTTATAACATTCACACTCAACTATCTTGATGATTAACATACTTATTAACTACTTATTGTTTTTAAAGTAAAGTAAATGATATTAAATTGTTACCTTCTGAAATAATATAAAGTACCTAAGTGCCTATGTAATTTAGAAAGGATAAAGGCCGAGATGGTTTTTTTGCTAACATTATAGCTGAGTTAAGCTAATAATGTATGTACCTACCTAAGCTAAATTTTATTTGTCGTAGTGGCAAATTATGATAGTTTACTTACAGACAGTAAGTTAGACATTAATTCCACATTATACTTACTCGTATTTAAATCATTCAAGAACGAATTAGGTACGAAAAAGTTTAACTTATTTGTGTGTTAATCATGATTAGCGACGCAATTGGGTCATGACTTTATTATTAGATACTATTTAATTTAGTAAAGCATTATAAGACACTATGTTCTTCTTACTAATCAATCAAAGCAGAGTGAAAAGTTCGTTAGGAAATGCGATACGCATGAATGCTCGCGATTTCAGTCCAAGGGTGCTTAACCTCAAGATATGCAAAAAATGTCCCGGCGGAGACTTGGCACCGGTGCTGAAGCTGGGCATATCGCACAGAGCTCGCCGGGTGCGGACGCGCAGGTGCCGCCGCCGCCCCGCACCGCCGCGCGCCGCCATTGGCCGGCGCCCGCGCCCGCCGCCGATTGGGCACGGCGCACGTGCGAGCCTACCCGCCGCCACCTGGCCGCTGACGGGGAGCGCTTATAAGCGTCGGCCTTCCCTCGCCGCACCACACCCGAGCTCCGGACACCGACGAGCGCGCACGCCACTTGCGTCCCCGACACCGCTCTCACGACTCCGGCGCAACTCGTTCGTTTGGACTGATACGTTTTGTGAATGTGATACGATTTCAATTGGACAATATAAGACTTTCTCTGTTAAGTGATTGTGAAAAAGTGAAGATGCTCGTCGAGGATTCCCAAAATTCTCGCGCTATGATGACGAAAAAGTATGCGCACTGTCCGCTGAAGAAGCGGCCGGTGTTGGTGCGGGAGGAGCGGCCTGCGACGCCGCCCACCACGCCGCCTCACCCCGCCCACCTCGCCACAACACCTTACTACGATTATCACTGTAAGTATTTTATAAAATCTTGACCAAAATACGTAGTTGATCATTTATCGTCCCGAATTCTAAAATCACAAGTTGTAGAGAAAAAAAATATGGTGTTTGATTTGAAATAGTTGTTTATTTTTATTGCTATTGCGTTGTCAACGCAGATGGTTTAATGGTAGATAGACAAAAAATAACTTTTGAGCCTTTGCATCTAGTTACTTACCTATAACTGTCATATCATATAGGTAAATCAAAAAATAACTTAAGAAAACGTTTTATATTGTTAGATAATTTTAAAACAAAATATTAATGTCTATTTTCTTATGTCCAAAGGTGGAACAGAAAACGATGAACCAGAAAATCTGAGCACGAAACCTGAAGACCTATCCAAGACAGGCAACTACCCGAGCAAGGCGACGTCGCCACTGGCAACCGCTGCCGTGAAAGTAGAGCCGCGGGAGTGGCCCCAGCATCAGCTCGATTACCTCACCGCTTGCCGGGCGCGCCTGGAGCCCACACCCGTGCCCATGGAGCTCGCCCGCCCTACACCGCAATACGCCTATCTACCAACACTTTATGCCCCCTATCCGATGGAAGAAATCTACCCAACCGCACCAGCCCTGTCCCCGCCGGCCCAACCCCATCTTTACTCACGCTATTCCCCGGCGTCACCACCATCTTCTATTTCTCCCCCGCCCTGCCCGGAAGATCTCCGATCCCCTGGTTCAGTTTCATCGGACTCCGGCGTCTCAGTCTCCGGCCCCAGACGTCCCCGATACCAGTGCCCTGACTGCGCCAAGTCCTATTCCACATATTCCGGCCTCTCAAAGCACCAGCAGTACCACTGCGCGGCGGCCGAAGGCAGTCTCGCTCGCAAGTCCTTTAGTTGCAAATACTGCGCTAAAGTCTACACGTCTCTCGGTGCCCTCAAGATGCACATCCGAACTCACACGCTGCCCTGCAAATGCCACTTGTGCGGTAAGGCTTTCTCTCGACCGTGGTTGCTGCAAGGACACATTCGAACACACACGGGAGAGAAACCGTTTTCATGCCATCACTGTAGACGGGCATTCGCGGACAGATCGAACCTGAGGGCGCATCTGCAGACGCACTCTGACGTGAAGAAGTACTCGTGCTCGGGGTGCGGCAAGACGTTCTCGCGCATGTCGCTGCTGAGCAAGCACCTGGAGAGCGGCTGCGGCAACCCGGGCAGCCCGCTCTTTGAGTACCGCGCCGACACCGCGCACCAACCGCTGCCGCTGCCGCCCATAGCGACCGTTCACGCCTATTAAGACTGACCTGAGCCGTATCTGTAGGAGTTTCGATCTCGAATTCACACTATTATCACTCGCTGTTATCACCTTTAAGAATTTAAAACTATCGTAAATTATTTGTACTTATTTAAACTTTGATAAATTATTATTGTAAATATTTTAAGAACGAAACGTGTGCGTAGATTATTTTGTAAATAGTATTTGTAAGAACTTGTTATGAGTGTTTTAAGGGACCAATATATATCGCATACGATAGTAGCTGTAACTTAGTATAAGCTCGATATCGCAGAGATATCTCGCCGCCGCCTGCGGCTTCGCTAGTCATGTGGCATTTGCCGAGTGTCATACACTTGTTTAATATATTCATATCCTATATAAGCCATGTACAAAGTGCCTTAATTATAAAACGATAATATATTTCATGAAAAAATTATAGCAGTATGTCATAAGACGGTATTTAAATTAAAGGTTTTATTCAATTAAGACAACTACTCATGAGGCTATTTTTAAGCCGACTGCCGAATTGCGTTCCTTTCTGTTACCTCCATATCGCAGAAAAATAAAGTTTACTTTGAAAATACTTTTTTTTTTCTATTACTACCCTCATGCTTCGATTCCCACTCATTGAGATCGTGGGAAAGTTCTATCGAAAAGCAAACAATGAAAGTTTGGGGATAACGCTGGGACCCTGTGCCCGCGCGCATCGGGTATAGGGTTCCGCGTTGTGTTTGCAATAGCCTGCTAACGACAGCGATAGGTCACAGTGATTGATATGAATGGTTTAAATTACCTTGTTCAATATACATGTTGTGTTGTTATATAAGTACATGCATGGCGCATCACTCATCGGGGCTATCAAAGACTTAACGTTAAATTTACCTATTGGTTAAAAATAATAATATGATAGAATTTAGGCATTTGTTTGATAAATAAATATTTCTTATGGATACTGTAACGAAACCTAACTTAACAATTTTTTAGTATTTAGTACTTTTACATCCCTGAAGAAGACACTTGAAAGCTTTCTAAATAGGTAATATTTGGACCACACTAGAAGTCACTCAAGCCATAAAGACGCCGTTTTCTATAAAAGTTAATTGGTTGACCGAATTACAGATAGGAAGAACTTAGATGGATTATTTCTTATAGGGACACCTATTATCTTGTATCGAAAGATGAAACCGGGCGGCAAGTCTACTTACCCTCACAAAACCATTCTTACTGGAATATGTAGAAACATCGTGTAGGTACAATTAATTAGGACAGTTATCCGATAAAAACTTCTGGGTAATAAAATAAAAACGTATGCGCCTGCGACGCCGCTCTAGCAAACACAATTAAAACACTGTGTTGCAGCATTAGTTTATCGTAAACAAAGCTTGTAATCATTTAAAGCCGCAGCGAGTTAATCGGAGACAATAGGTTGGCGGTTAGCGAGCGGATGTAGGTCGGAGCAAGAGGCTGAGGCATTAGACAGTGGGCGCCGCGCCGGCGGTCACCCGGGCACGAGGTCACCGGGCCCGCTCCCGCTTGCCTCTGTGCTTTCATGGACCCTTCATTTTTGTACTCTGCTAGTGCTTACATCATCGTGTTTACCGGTAGGGATAGTGAACAATACAAGTAGAGTATAAGTTAAAAAATACTAACGAGCATCACTGCTACAACAAGCTATTATACCTGCTATAGTAATCGCCATATAATGTTATTAGATATTTTCTCTAGCTTCTCACAGTTTCGATTAGGTAGGTACTGTTTTCGACTATTGTTTATATATATGAATGTATAATGTATGAGAGAATGATTTTCTTATTTATGTTTTCCAAATAAAAACTTTACAGGGGTGTTCACTTAGATTTACTCAACCCCTGGCTGAATTCTTCACGGTTCACTAAAACGCACCCTGTGCTGTTACCAAAACGTTCGTGGTAATTAAATAATACCTTAACGTACTACGTAGGTAGGTACATGTCATTCATTAATAAAAATTAAACATCGGGCCGATTGTCACGTAGGTATTTTATTTAATTTCCTATACCATAACTAACAGCACGTAATTAAGATCAAAATAATTATCAAAGCAGATAAATAATGCAGGTAACTGAATCAAGTCGCTTCTGAGTCATACATAATACATGATCTGTCTTATCTTTTGTTTCTGGTAAGTACCTAAAGATGAGATGATAAGCAAAGGAACGATAAGCTCTTATGATTCTCGTAAGCAGATGAGATCGAATCTATATTAGAAACAGGTAGTCACTTATCGTCATACTCGAGATATGAGTACTTACTAATATTAAGCGTAACTAAGGTAACTTTCACAAGGTACCTGTACCTTGATAAAAACCCTGAGTTAAAGTATTGTATAGGTATTACTTTGTCCAGAAAAAATCATTCAATAAACCATCATTACCAAAGGATTCTTAGTGCATGTGTAAAGCAATTCATAATCTAATGTTATCTTATCTCTAACGAGTTAAGCCAGTTCTGCAGATGAAAACAGCTTATGGATTGTAATTGTAAGCAAATGTTAGGAACTAGAATTTAATTAATTACAACAACACAGTCACCAAATTGTATCGTGTAACCGGTGAGCACCCGCACCGTCGCGAATAAAATAATAGTATCATACAAACCTATCACTTTGAAGATACTATACAATGACAGTTCCAAGCAAAACATATGAATAAAATATGCTTATTTTGCTGTTGCTGTTTTATTGTAAATAAGTTAAACGGCTTGCTAATCGCAAGACGTACTTATTTGGCAAGGTTAGCGCTATCCCGATTAGCATCCCCTTGTAGAGTACGAAAAACAGGATAACGACCTGCTCTTTTTTCCATTGCCTTTTTTACTTCTAATCAGAATGTAATGTCATTATCGTGTTGCTTCGCCAGTAAGAAAGTTGTCCAATGAGATCACAATCGCCGCATTTAACCTCTGACCCTGTCAGGCAAAAGCACGTTTCTCAAACATTCAGATATTGGAACTTTTCTGAGGAAATATTTGGAGTTATGATATTTATCTATTTGTTTTAACGATTTGTTGCGTAATCATAAAATATTTTTTCTTCTAACTTTTTTCAATATACCTAGACGACCTAGACTGATTAACTGATTACCAATACTTACTCAGAAGCAACGATATTGGTCTGATGGTTGGCACAGAAAACTGCCGCGGTTACTTTGCTTTGTAAAACTGATCAGCATCATCATCATCATCATCAAAATACACACCGTATCCGGTGAGGACGACTTCTAACATGTTCAACAAAACCGAGCCATTATGATGGGCTCTGGTGTGACTTGCGAAACCGAACTTAGTTTTGAAAATTCCGTCACATGGCGCGCTGTAAAGTTGGCTTTCTGGATCTGATCTTATACCGTATTTGTAGCTACCTCTCTAAAAAAAACAAGCAATGCACATTGGTGCATTTGGTGATGCATTGGCATCACCAACCACTCGTGCTAATTAGCAGCTTGTGATGTGCCGCGATTGGCCGGCGCGAGCGCCGCGGCCGGCACACGCGCCGCCGCCAATCCGACGCATTCCCATTAATTAATTCTGTTCCTATTTGCATCGTGATTATCTAATCTCAGATCGGCCGTCGATATGCCGTACCAATTAGAGTTCACACCTAATAGCCTAATAGAACTTTGAACTTTTCTATTAGTTAAAAACGATCGCCTTACAGATAACACGAATGAGTTTCGACACACTTCGACCTCGTTTGTGAAGAACAGAACTATAATTGCATATTTATATTTCTATCTGTTTTATTGTTTGTAGCTTTTGGACCGATAAGCGTCAGGCTTCTGATCGGTTCCTAGGTTATATAAGATGATCTGTATTGTGACGCAGCGCGTAGACTTCGAGCGAATTAAGATCGGTCCGTACTTAGATCAGGGTTACTTACTCAACCTTTTTGCGTCAAGCGTCCCCGGATTAAAAATTTCAAGTTAATTATAAAAAAAAAACTCAAGAGTACTTGACCCCATTAACGTTTTAATCGCACAATCCATCCTGCCGCTAAGCAGCAGTGCTTGCATTGTTGTCGTGCTCCGGTGTGGAGAGTATGATAGCCGGGGAAATAACAGCTACAAGATTTAATCGTTGCCCTCTATGAGGTTGACAACTGTGGTGTCGCAGATTTCTATGGGCAGTGGTGATCATTTGACACCAGCTGAATCATTTGCTAGTTTTCCTTCGGTTTTGTATAAAAAACAACAAATCCATTATACCAAATAAATAAAAAAGGTACGGCGGATATTCGAAGTCCACCTATATGGATTTCTTTCTCCGAATCGCATACGTATTTGGCCTATATTTGGTAATAGTAGGTTAGGAGAATGGGATACTTTGAGTGACAAAAAAGTCTTGTTGTGCTAGCCCTGCAGCCAAGAGGTCCTGGCCTAGATTTAGGGCGGCGGCAAAGCGCGCCCCGTGCCGATAAGCTTGATTTGTGACGTCGCGCGTCGACGCGGCGCGTGCGCACAAATAAACACTCTCGAAGCATCTCTCGATAAATTACTAACCCACGTGATATGACGTTGCTATAATTTATAATGTAATATCCACACGTTTTCGTATTACCTACACATAATAATATGTGACAGGTGCTATTTCCGGTACTACGCAAAACTAAAATATAACAGTGCATAGACATAGTGTAAAATGAACTTTTGAAATATACAACAATATCCATATTTTTAGCAAATATAGCAGCAACTTATTGCACATGTTATTCAATACAGTAAAGTTGGCAGTTGTTAAATACGTATTACCTTTATAAAGTCAAAGGTCAGCGTTGTAATAAAATAATTCATACGTCATAAACAATCATAAATTCAAAACAAACCATGTAAACAGAAAAAACCGGCCAAGTGCGAGTCGGACTCGAGCACGAAGGTTCCATAACGGTTAACGCTTTTCCCCAGTGTTTTAAGAAGTCCAGTGTTAGCCCTGCTCCTAAACAAAATGTACTCAGTGTGGGGTCAACTTATGTTGGTCTGCGAAATCTACAGACACACATAAAAATTTAAGATTTTGAGACTTTTTTTTATTTATTGTCCTATAAGAGCTACCTTCATACCAAATTTCAAGTTTCTAGGACAACTGGAAGTACCCTTTAGATTTTAGGATTTCGGCAATTTGTATGGAAATAGCCTTTTTAATGACTGTATCTTTTGATTGCGTTGACTGAGAAGGTTGATTTTTTCACAGTTTCAAGGTACCACAGGTGTGAGTATTTAATATTAATTTCAGCATGCTGCCTCTACGCGTTCCAGAGAAAAAGGGTCTTGACAGACAGACAAACAGATGGACAGCAAAGTGATCCCATAAGGGTTCCGTTTTTTCCTTTTGAGGTACGGAACCCTAAAAACGTCTCAGATATGTCCTCGAGTACCTATTACCCATTGATCTCAAATATTAGTCATTAAATTAGCCTAGAGTCCAATTAAATTAAAACTCAATTAAGCCCATAATATAATAGCGCACATGACTATTTGTATCTATCAAATCTTATAAGTACCCATTAAATGTAATTGCGAAACGGACAATGTCTTTAATGCCAATTAAAAGTTAGTAAGCGGCTGTTAACATGCGCAATAAAGGCGAGCTTGTCTTAGCAGACGTGAGTCAGACATGTTGGCGAGGTTCAGCCAAAATAATCAGTCGAGATGTGATGGTCTAGTAATGATCGTCGCACCGTAAGACGTTGAGCTTTTAATGAACTGCTATCATAAACCTCTGCATTTCAAATTTTAAAAACTAATAGCCGTCTGAATGCAGCGGTAACCATGTTGTACCTGTAACTGATTAAAGATATTATTAAAGCAAATGTAAAAAGTTAATATAAATTCCTAAAATTATTCCCTATTTTATTTATTACCTAACATCATATTTAGGGTCAGAAATGTCTACACCTATTGTAAAATTTTAAATTATTAATTAAGAGTTCACTTCGTGACCCTTAGGCATTCAACTTAGCTGAATTCTAATAAGAATCACAAGACTTTAATTACATCACACACTTTGTAATTATAACAATCGTCTAAATATTAATTAATGCCATATGACATCTTATTAGATTAAAACATCGATTTTATAAGAGACTATAGGGTTTTACTTGATCAATATTTAGGTACCTTCCGGGATTTAGATAAGCAACTATGCCTTATCCCGAACATACTGACATTATGGTGGGTGTGTTAGTATATAATTATATAGCACGGCACATAGCGCTGATAAAGCATATTGTTGGCGCACAATGGTGAAGGTGCGAATGTCACGGCACGTGTGTTGATAAGGCTGGAGCCATGGATAGAGCGGCGACCTGGAAACGAGCCGGAAGTATGATACTAATAGGTAAATGTTTTTAATCACAATTGAAGAATTTATTAGGGCATTTCAAATAGTTTATCTGTTGTTTCTGTTATTTGTAATGTATCGTTTTTAGGGTTCCGTACATAAAAAGGAATAAACGGAACCCTTATAGGACCATTTTGTTGTTCGTCTGTCTGTCTGTCAAGACCCTTTTTCTCTGGAACGCATAGAGGTAGCATGCTGAAATTAACATCAAATACTCAAGCTTGCAGTCCATTGAAGCCCTGAGAAAATCAAACTTCTAAGTCAACGCTATCAAAAGATACAGTCATTAAAAAGGTTGTTTCCATACAAATTGCCATAACCAGATCCCAGGGAAATCGAGGGCAACCCTCAAATTTTACAGGCACGTACTATGTGTTTCATATATTTTCTAAGGTTATTCAAGTATTTGCGTCTGGTAGTCATCATCTCATGATGATGAGCTGATGATGGAAGGTACAACTCCTTAGCGGTTAGGAGTTGGAGGATAATTCTGAAAATGTTAAATCATTATTCGAA
Source organism: Clepsis dumicolana (assembly GCA_963691665.1). Lineage (NCBI taxonomy): Eukaryota > Metazoa > Arthropoda > Insecta > Lepidoptera > Tortricidae > Clepsis > Clepsis dumicolana. The sequence goes on along the minus strand of OY829507.1, from coordinate 10,518,126 downwards.
AGGGTATACTCCTGAGGTGGTCCCACTGTCACCAAGTCATGATCTGATGATGGGATCTCAGGGAAATCGAGGGCAACCCTCAAATTTTATAGGCACGTATCATGTGTTTCGTATATTTTCTAAGGCTATTCAAGTATTTGCGTCCGGTAATCATCATCTTATGTTGATGAGCTGATGATGGAAGGTACAACTCCTTAACGGTTAGGAGTTGGAGGATAATTCTGAAAATGTTAAATCAACTTAAAATTTTGAAATAAAAATCTTTTAACAAAAAAAGTGGTTCATGCAAAGAATATTCCGCTCGCACCGCACCGACTTCATATTTCTGCTGCTTAGTGCTAGGCCATAAAACTTTAGACATCAGTTTCTGTTGTCCGAAATAAACGCATTTTATTTTATTTTATTTTATTTTATTTTATTTATTTATCATTATTTTAGAGAATTATTTTACGTTTTTTTTCTAAGATTTTTTTTTAAGGTGGTTTTACTTTTTTGTTAATTACTCGTCGGAATATCCGTATTAGTGTAGTCAATTTATCATTAAATGTAGGTAAGCATTTAGTTTAAAAAAAAAACATGTTTTATTGCTGCATGCTATTTAACAATAGACGCTGAAAGATAGTTGAGCTTTGAAACCTAAGGACCGCATTTCACCATTAGAATGTAGTTGAGAATACCTTCTCTACTAAAATCGATTGGTGGATCATCGTCACAAAGTAACTTAATATATACAAAGTGAAGTTAATTAAAATCTTGTAAACCGGAGTATGAATAACGCGCGGTTTCATAATCAATACGTCTCTAAGTAAGTGATTGAAGTCACCTCTAACTCTTCACCTTACAACGTTTTAACTATTAACCTTACAACAACGCATGATATCGCGAAATACCGCTGCTGCTCTGGCCGCAGCCTGCCGCCACGCCGGCGTCGCGCGCGCTGCTATAAATCGCGCGATCCAGTGCCAATACTGCGACGAGGCTCGATGCCCATGCGTGGGCGCGTACACTGCAGATTATTCACCAGTAGCGTTTGTCTGTGGCTTCTACTGCGTAGAAACTGATTTCCTTTACTTTGTTTAGGAAATCTAAAAAAAAACAGCGCCATAGAGGGCTTTGTGCTCATATAAGCACTACCTGATGCATGTGGAGTTTCACAACCTGCCAGTTGTAATCCCATTCTTTTATAATAGGGCCACCGAAATCGTGAGAATTTGGAACAACACGGGTAGGTATATCCTAATAGTTTAAATCCTAGAGGTTATGAAATTACTTTGTATTGTACAATAAGGAAGACAAACGAGTAAATGGGTCACCTGATGTTAAGTTATCACAACTACAAATAGACACCTTCGACACCAGAGGGACTGCAGGCAGTGCGGTATCAACCTAGAGTGATAAGATGAAATGCGTGTTGTGACTGTAATTTTCATGGACACCTCCACACCGGAACCCAACCAATGCAAGCGTTGCTGCTTAGCGGCGGGATAGGCGAGTAAGACCTTGCACAAGGTTCTACCCCGAAGCAAAAGTTCTCGTTAAACGGTCATTAAAGCCTTATTTCGTTTTTAAATCCTTTTAATAATCGCAGTTATTATATTACATAGTGGAATAAACGGATCACTCACGTATGTCGGTGAAATATAGCCTGAAATATTTCGGACGAATCTGTAGTCCTTCCTCTGGGAGTACGCAGTACGTGACATACGTGAGTGATCCGTTTATTTCACTATTATTGAATCTCACGGTATTTTCATGTTAACAATGTTATATGTAATACAAGCCAAACACTGAATTGAACAAGAATTTGTTAGGAAAGTTTATATTATAGCTTTCGTAGATAGGTAATAATGCTTCGCTCATAGAAAAGAGTTCAACGCGTCGCGCGCACGCGCTTGTACAGAACAATTACTCTAAGTTTAGTTCACCACTGACGGATGGTGTGCCTTCATTTCATTTTCTTTAATGTAGTACCATCAATAGTCGTACAAATAAAATACTGTTTACAAAATCTGTAAAACATGTTTGTGTATGGTATCGTAGAGCTAAAACAGACAACTGAATTTCAGGGCAATTTTTGCACAATTTTTTTTTGACTGATTAAGAAATGAATGAGAGGATGCCGAGCTATCCAGCTTTGGGACATTAGTAGGTTTGAGATGATTAGAGATACATTTAGATTTAAGTTTCCACTTAAATACCAGTAATCGTCAACCAGGTGAGAGTGAAGAATCTCGCTTGCGTATCACTCAGATGGTGTCGACTAGAAGGTCTGATAAACAGTCTCGTAGCTGCGGCCGCGCCGACGCGATCATTAGCATGAATAATAATCATGGTAATCTGTCGTTACGAGTGGAGCACGCTGAATGCAATTACTCATTTTTGTATACTACAAGGAAGGCAAACGAGCTAGTGGATCACCTGATGGTAAGTGATCACCACTGCCCATAGACACCCGCAACCCCGGGGGAGTTTGCAGATGCGTTGCCAATCTAGAGAACTACCTAAGATGAAATGCCTCTTGTGCCCGTAATTACACCGGCTGTCTTACTCTCCACACCGGAACACAGCAGTGCAAGCACTGCTGCTTAGCGGCGGGATTAGCGAGTAAGCGTAAATTAAGTAATACCCCACAGTAAAATTAAATGGGAATTAGGAGTAGGAGTACCTACTTCACATTAGTTACTTTACCCTACACCCTACAGTGCAGTGCCGTGTTTTATAAAGCTACCTAAAAGTTACAATTTACAAGCGGAAGTCTCATTCTATCACCTTTTGTTAGAAAGAGATTTCCTCTTGTAAATTGTAATTTTGTAGCTTTATAAAACACGGCCCAAGTGTATAGGGTCTATTTAGACTAATTAAGTATACAATTATTTACCACTGTCGGGTTGTCTTGCAATATTTTGCCGTATTCATAGCCAGGACGACTGGACGCTATTGTTTTGTCATTTAATGTAACTTATATTTATTCCTGAGTCAGTATGAAGAGGACGCATCGAGCGACAAGCGAGCTACTAACGCGCATGCTAGCGGTCTCATAAAACGTCTCATAGCTGCGCCCGCGCCGCCGTGATCATTAGCGTGGAATAATAATCGTGGCAATCCGTCACCGCGGCACATGCTATGCCGAAGAAAACTCTCGAGTCGTTATGGGCTTAGAGCACAGTGAATGCAATCACATTTACAGTTCGATATCACACTTATTTGAAAAACGACAATTGGCTTTAGAGGATAGCGGGAATCAAATTCAATTTTGTCCCGACGAGATTTTGAATTTTCTCTCTTCCGATTGGTCTGAGTGCATACTTCATTAGCGTGTAGTTAGATTGGAGCCGCACGCGTAAAGGTTGAATTAGAAAAATATATAAATATCACTAAAGTCTGGCTATCGAAAGTTGACCCTAGTAGATATTTAGACGGCTACATTATGTCAAATAACATAATTGAGAAATGCTGCCAAACGATCTTGGTTGTGGTCCCGCATTAAATCTGGTTAGGTACATGATTACTGGTTCTTACTGAGAAACAGTGGTCTACGCTTTTGGCCTCATCGTCATTTATACCTTCAAGTGAGATACGGATCAATCGCTGGTCAGTTCTTTTTTAGGGTTCCGCACCTCAAAAGGAAAAACGGAACCCTTATAGGATCACTTTGTTGTCCGTCTGTCTGTCTGTCTGACAAGACTCTTTTTCTCTGGAACGCGTTGAGGTAGCATGCTGAAATTAATATCAAATACTCAAGCCTGCAGTCCCTTGAAGCTGTGCAAAATCAAACTTCTAAGTCAACGCAATCAAAAGATACAGTCATTAAAAAGGTTGTTTCCATACAAATTGATGTACCCTGAAAACTTAAAGGGTACTTCTAGTTGTCCTAGAAACTTATTATTTTAAAAACTAAAACAATTACTTTGCTCACCCGCGACTACAAGTGAAAAATATACTATAGGTACATACTATTAGATTTTGCTTGATTTTTGGAAGAAGTTCTTGCAAGTTGACTGTATTAAAATTTCAACTACTTACTTACTAATTAAGAGGAAGTGAAAATGTAAAAGCATCAAATTTATAAATCCTTTTTATGAAGGGTACACGAAAAGAACATGTTTAGTCACTTTTTTTAATGAGATTTTAACCTCAAAATGTAGAGCACTTAATAGACTATAAGTTCACTCAGTTACAGATACAAATATTTATGAAACGTATCTTTTATATCACTTTAAAAAAGATATAAACAAAAGCTTTACATTATTAATTTAATAGCTGTTACCCCTGACTTCGTCTACTTTGAATTTGCTCATCATTATCACGCGGGAACTATGCAAATTATATGGTTGCACGAAAATTTTATTGTTAATTACATCGTTCCAAACTTTCAATTCGTGGTAGCTCAAAAAGTTGCTAAGGCGACTAGACATGTTCTTTCCACGTACCCTTCATAAACAAAGTGTTGCCAACTCAAGAAATTTCAAAATTGCCGGCTTTTTGCCGGGTCAACTTTCAGTAGCCAGACTCTAACTGTCATTCAATTCTCTATCTGGTGATTAACTTTGTGATTGGTTAGCAAGGAGTTTGTATTATTATACTGACTCTTCGTTGATTAGTAAAAGAATTTCACCAAAGAGGTTGAAAGGAACGTATGAAGAAGTTATTGGCTGGTTAGACTTTATGCGTTTTATTGGGCGCTGTAAAAAACTGACATTGTGCATATTCTTCTTGTTTTTTATTCGTAATTTTTTTTCTGCAGTGATGCAAAACAGTGTATGTCACTCAGGGAAAAAAAAAAATGCTCTCGAGCGGCGTATGTTGAATTCCTCGCTACGCTACTCTCAATTTTTGAATTTTTCGCTTTGCTCTGAATTCAAAATAACGCCATCGAGGAACAAAATATTACCTTTTTATTGAATTAGGCGTTACTTTGCGGAAGTCCATATTTATGAAGTAAACTAAAAACAATTACTTTGCTCACCCGCTACCACGCCAAGTGGTCGCGGGTAAGCAAAGTAACTGTTTTTGGTTCAAAAATATCACTATGCCCTCTTGTAGCACAAATAACTATTTGTTATTATATTAGTGAATCAGCGTTAAATATAGTTAGCCCTTCCTCAGAATAACAAATACCTATATGCTCCTTCTTATCCTAGAAAATTGCATAGTTCCCGCGTGATAATGATGAGCAAATTCTAAGTAGACGAAGTCGGGGGCAACAGCTATTAAGTTAATAATGTAAAGCGTTTGTTTATTTCCCGCAGTGTCGCATCCGCTAGTTAAAAACGAAGCAGTAACAGTACCGCGCGTGGGCGCCACGCCGCAGGCTCTCACCTCCGACCCGCCGTTACATCACATTCGCGACCCATTAACTTACTCAAAGATAACTTAGTTATCTTATGTAGTGAAGGCGATGCCAACCTACTTTCGCATATAATAACGCGACCCAAATATGCATGTTCGATCTGTACTTTGTTTTATAAAGAATAAATTGGAATCATATTTATTTCTGTATAATGTTGAATAACCGAACTAGTTATATGATTCAACATACAATGACAATGCAAAGGAAAATTAGTTAAGCAGATGAACAACTAATTTTCCTTTGCATTGTCATTAAATGTTGAATATCATACTATGAATATTTCATAAAAATAAAATAAAAATAATCATTAAATTCTATTATTTTCATTAGTTCGGTTATCGCAATCTCGCGGGAACTAGGGTAACTTTGGGCTATTACGTGACTCGCTTAATTCCGTGATATGCTATGTTTTATGCTTCCTGTTTTAGTGACGTAATAGCCCGAATTTACATACCCTACTTATGTAATTTTTGATGATAAAAGTATCCGGTGTATTTTCTATTTGTATTTATGCCAAGTTTCATCAATTCCTCTGAACCGTTTCACCAGGCTACTGCGATATCTGAAAACTAGAACAGTTTTATCTCAAAAAAAAATACGCGAACGAAGTCGCAGGCCAGCCTGAATTGCGTTGGTAAGGACGTGTATGGCCCGTTTACTATGTTAAAACTGCCAATAAATGTACAACCCTATTCAAACAATTATGACTGCGAGCCATCTAAAATAATTTCCTTGCACGTGCTTATTGTAGTTGTAAAAGCGGTCGTACAGAGCTACACGACGACGTTAGATGATAAAGCATCTACCTATCACTAACGCAATGGTTAAATAATGAAGATAATAATATAAGCTACCAATATTACGCTCACGAATTGAATATTATACAGCCGTAGTGTTTTATCGAAAAACACAGCGATATTTTAAATTCATTTTCATTTCGTTATCAATAACAATACTTACAGTGCTGATATATTTATCTTAATCAAATCCTCCGTCTAAACGACTACACATACTTTTATATGGTACCTGTCAAATGTTATCGTTTCTAGGAACGGATAATGGATTAATGTTTTATTATAATCGCTCGGTCTTCGGCCCCGTAAACGCCAGCGAGGTCACTCCCACCTGAGCTATTACTTCTACCAATAATAGCAATAAAAAACATCGCTCGCCGGTGTCGCTGCGGGCGAGAGCGATTGGAGTCAAATTGTAACTCAAAAAACCCTAAAATAAAAACAATCACGATCAGAGATCACGAACGTTTATTGTACCTACCTACATAAGAAAGTGGACCATAAATGGCAATTCTCATACTTTCCTTTTACGTATATATCAAGAAAAACATTAAAACTTAATCATATCAATTAAACCGACGCCGTTCACCGGGATGATCGTTACATATGCGTGTTTATAAGGAGAAATCAGCATTATACTCTCATCATTAAGCACATTCGTTAAAACCTACAGTAAAATCTGTAACAAGTATCGTAATAAACGCGATAACAATGAATAAAATGGCAATAATAGCAGGTGAAATCGCAACAGGTCCGGGTCTCGGGTCGTACGTAATTATAAATAAAATACCGCCAGTGCGCACGCGCGCACCGGCGGCGCCCACCGCGCCCGCATCCGCATCGTCGCGCGTCTACGCTGCACCCGCTGGCACCGACCGAACCCTTAACTGCTTCACTAACGATTACTACTAATTTAACTTCATAATTTTGTCACAATTTCGACTTTCCTCTCCTTTCTCGAAGCGAAACAAACCGTCAAGCCGGCCTTATTTGCCTCTAAAATCTTTGAATGACTCTATTTCCAATATCCTGGTCTCGGCACCATACCGCGCTGCGCCTTTTGCCGCAATCGGAACTCACTCTGACGTATTTTATATTCCTCTCTTACCACTTTTATGATGCAATCTACATTACTACTTATACACTTTATTTATAGATATGCGCGTGTATAACTGTAACATAATACATTTATTTATGAAACCGCCAACGAAACGTATTGTCTCGTTACTGCATCATTCGGGTTTATATGGAGAAGCAAGTTGTGAAAGTTATAATAAAATTTGGAAGTTTTATGCTTAAGAGTCGCCACCCAAACCGACAGGATTACCGTATAAGTGAGAGCTCAACTGCGTTCGCTGATGTGAAAAGTTATCATTAGATTGGCCATGGCAATTTCGTTTCAATTAAAAACCAAAAACTATTATCGCAAAATAACTCTCAATAGCATTAATTAAAACATTCTTGTGCGGTAAACCAGACAAAAGAAGTTTTCATTTTTATGATGTGCCATATTAAAGTGTGCTGAAGAAATTTATACTACCTTTCGCCCGCAGCTTCTCTCCCGTGACAGAACACAATCCCGAGGGTATTTCGCGAAATCCTTCCCTATGCCATGTCTAAGTTTTATGATCGTAACCTTAAAATAAAAATCTTTTAACAAAAAACCGGCCAAGTGCGAGTCGGACTCGCGCACGAGGGTTCCGTAGAAAGATTTTAACGCTTTTCCCCACTGTTTTAAGAAGTCCAGTGTTAGCAGAGCCCTGCTCCTAAGCAAAATGTACGCAGTGTGGCGTCAACTTATATTGGTCTGCGAAATCTACAGACAGACATCAAAATTTAAGATTTTGGGACTTTTTGGAGTGGTTGTACTATAAGAGCTACCTTCAACCAAATTTCAAGTTTAAAGGACAACTGGAAGTACCCTTTAGGTTTTCTCAGTACGGCGATTTGTATGGAAACTACTTTTTTAATGACTGTATCTTTTGATTGCGTTCACTTGGAAGGTTGATTTTTTCACAGCTTCAAGGGACCGCAAGGTTGACTATTTGATATTAATTTCAGCGTGCTACCTCAACGCGTTCCAGAGAAAAAGGGTCTTGACAGACAGACAGACAGACAGACAGACAGACGGACAACAAAGTGATCCTATAAGGGTTCCTTTTTTTCCTTTTGAGGTACGGAACCCTAAAAAGTAAAACCACCTTCAAAAAAACCTTAGAAAAAAAAACGAAAAATAAGCCTCTAAAGCCTAAAGTTTTATGGCCTAGGACTAAGTTACAGAAATATGAATTCGGTGCGGTGCGAGCGGAATATTCTTTGAATGAAGCACCGACTTCATATTTCTGCTGCTTAGTGCTAGGCCATAAAACTTTAAGCTTTAGAGGATTATTGTACGTTTTTTTTTCTAAGGTTTTTTTAAGGCGGTTTTGCTTTTTTGTTAAAAGATTTTTATTTCACAATTTTATGTTGATTTAACATTTTCAGAATTATCCTCCAACTCCTAACCGTTAAAATGACATGAGATGATGACTACCAGACGCAAATACTTGAATAGCCTTAGAAAATATATGAAACACGTGCCTATAAAATTTGAGGGTTGCCCTCGATTTCCCTGGGATCCGATCATCAGATCATGACTTGATGACAATGGGACCACCTCAGTAGTATACCCTTTCCAACAGTGATTTAACATTTTCAGAATTATCGTCCAACTCCTAACCGTTGAGGAGTTGTACCTTCCATCATCAGCTCATCAACACGAGATGATGACTACCAGACTCAAATACTTAAATAGCCTTAGAAAATATATGAAACACATAGTACGTGCCTATAAAATTTGAGGGTTGCCCTCGATTTCTTCTTGGATCCCATTATCAGATCATGACTTGGTGACAATGAGACCACCTCAGGAGTATACCCTTCCGAATAAAAAAAGAATTTCGAAAATCGGTCTACAATTGACGGAGTAATTGATGTACATACATAAAAAAAAAAAAGTACCTCCTCCTTTTTTGAAGTCGGTTAAAAATAGGTACGTAAATACGTTTTTCTCTTACAGACTTCCACCTTCCATTTCATCCCCTTAGGGCTGAAATTTTCAAAAACGGTGAAACAGGTGTACGTTTATTTATATTGAAAATTACATTCACCGAGTTTCATGATCGTAACTTAAAAAATAATTTCCCATACAAAATTTCACACCTCCCCCCCCCCCCTTTTTTCACCCCTTTAGAAGTGGAATTCCAAAAAATCCTGCCTTATCTTTAGTGTACATTATAAAAGGAACCTCTATGCCAAGTTTCAGCTTTTTAGGTCCAGGGGTTTGGGCTGGGCGTTGATCAGTCAGTCAGTCAGGACTATTATTTCTATTTTTCTATGATATATAGGTAGACTAGCTTTTGCCCGCGAATTTGTACGCGAAGATATAATTTCTGTTGAAAATTAGAGACCCGGCTTAAATCCCGTAAGGTCCTAAATTCCAATTTTCAGTCCTCTAACTATAAAACTAAAACCCTTACTCGTACATTCTTCTTTTTAGGGTTCCGCACCTCAAAAGGAAAAAACTGAACCCTTATAGGATCACTTTGTTGTCCGTCTGTCTGTCTGTCTGTCATATTTAGGCATATATATTATGACTATCACGAATTTGACAGATTTTTTTATTTATTAAAGACAAACGTACCGAGCACGCTTCGTACAGAATGTTTTTTTTACTGTAAATTATTTTGGTTTTTGAAGAGGACTCAAATTTGAAACTCATTACGACATTGGATTCGATATCGAAATGATGGTCGTTTTCTACGGTTTCTGAACTCGTTAAAGAGGACTTATGATATGTGTGTAGATAAATAAAATAACAATACTCTCAAAGAACGAAAAATTCTAAAACGTAAATATGCTACTTAAATATTCAATTAGGTTTATCTAAGAAACCATAATATTGAGACTCAAAGTATTTAAAATCGTTTTTGCGCTCTCCTGGAAACCAGCATTTTGTAGTTACGATTTTTTTGTAATCAACGGTCGAAATTATTTTTCAATAAACCTAATATAGCCTAAACACAAAATTGAAGATCCTAACTTCAATCAGACGGACTTTCATACAAACTCTCATGCCTTATTTCACCTTCCTTAGTGAATGCTAACACTATGTATATGGTATCTATGTGCAAATTTTAAAGTCTCTAGGTTTAGTGGTTTGGGCTGTGCGTTGATATATCAGTCAGGACTTTGAATTATAGATAGATAGAAGATAGATAAACACAAACCAATTGACTAGATCATACCCGTATAACACATTCATTAAATAATTTGTGTTAGGTAGGTACAGATCGAACCTACAATCAGCAGTGTCATACTCAAACAGTGTGAGTGTGACCACTGGGCCAGCCGGCCGAATTAATTACGGATGGTCATGTTAATTACTGGATTCAACTGTTATCTATGTCTAACACCAACTGTCGTGCACATGACGGTTAGAAGAGTGTATGTATGTTGTAAAAAGCGGTAATGTCACGAGGATAGGGGTTGAGGGTGGGGCGCGGCGGAGCGTGGCGCGCGCGCCGGCATGCGTCCGGCACACGCCTAATATAAATGCTGCATTGTTAACATGCTTTTTTCGTGACAATGAACGTTAATGGAAGCTATGATATTACCTAAGATGAGTGACAGTTTTCTCAATTTATAATAGCTTTCATTTTGATCGCTGTTTGGATGAAGTTGCTGTCGTGTCACATCCAGGGATTACACTTTTGTAAAGGGTAGTATTTTTAGAATACTTACCCTGTCATTTGTGTAAATTACTACTGCCGTGACTTTATGTGGTAGGAATATTAATCAAGTTACAATAATGATATAGGTAAATCGCACTAAAAATTCTAGTATTAAATCAGACTCCACAAAAGAGATTGGACGCATTAATTATCTAACTATGAAAACATTTTTGATCACTATGTGTTGGAACGAAAGGCATGGTATCTGAGGGGAATGCAACCGCGGGGGGCAGTACCATCATAAAAATGAGAAGATGAAGTAAACGGTCATCCATAACTTGCACATTTGAGATCGATAGCGATAACTTGTATCCTAAATTATAATTTTGAATTTTATTGTACATTTTTTTTCGACAGTTCAATTTTTTTCACATCACTTCAAACCCCAAACACTATTGCCCTTATTCATAAATGTCAGTCAAGCCTCTATTAGCTAAAATAGGTTTTGTCTTCTTCTTACTAGCGGAAATGTCAATGTGACAAAAAGGGACAAACGATCTTTAACGGCATTTTAGTTAATATAGGTTTATGAATAACAGGGTTAGTGTATAATAATGTAACTACGTTAACCGTCTTTCTGTCTTCGGTTGAGTTCGGTGACAAAGTATACTATGATGATCGCCATTTCTGGGTCTCTCCGGGCGAAAGTTATTATATCGCTTATGATAAAAAGTTATAAAAAGCAGCGATACTTTCGCAACCCGATAAAATCAAAATCCACCGACTTCAACCTTCAACCTTCCATTCTTTCTTACTTAATTCAACAATCCACAATACACCTGTATGTTGCGAAATCTCTTGTGCTTGGTCTCCGATAACCTTTGGCTGCCAAGCGTAGGCGATCTAGTTGCCTGCCCGGCGCAGCCAGGCGGCCACCCAGTGAGGCGTTATAACCTCTTACATCCTTAATATTTTCATATCTCCCACTGTGCTCTTAGACTTACTAATATTCACTGTTAAGCTATATAAATGTCTTATTGTCTCAGCTGTATAAATGTTTAAGTACTACTTAACTAAAGTATGAACAATGACCGTGCAGTGCAGTTAACTTAATTAGTAATATTTATGTCCTGTGATAAGGTAGCCGTCGCGTTAGCAAATTAAGTAAGTGAGAGATATTTTTAAAATTAAAACCACATTTTGTGTTTAAAAATTTGCGTAGGTTTGACATCCACGCGCGTAAAGACTTAAAGGAAGTTTCGAATATTTTTGGAAAGTTTATAGCTACGTGAAATTTTGGTAACATTCATTTTGAATTAAAGCAGTTTGCTAAATAATGTCGATGTGGATTTTTAACATGAATTAAATTATTATGTCGCACCCATTCAGGGGACAACAGTGTCCAGGACCTTTGGAAGGCGTGCGCGGAGCGGAAGCCAACGCGTAGAGGCCCTTATGACAATTTAATGAAGAGTGAGGGATACATCGAGCGGTCACTGTCCCTGACCGCGCCATAGGGACACACTCAGCGACAGCGCCCGCCAGGTGTAAGGACTATTGTAAATCGATGGGACCTAAAGTGTAATAGAATATGTGGAGGAAATCATGGGCTAACTACTGGGCTATTGATTGAGACCGCCGGACGTCTACCAAATTAAAATATCTCAATCGAAGATGATATTGGTAGACGGTGACTTGCCTTCCGCTAGACGGGCCCCCGTATGAGCGACATATGAAAAGGGCCCAGGAGCAACGCCGCGACGGTGCGGAGGGCTAAGGGTAGAGAGGTGTCACTGAACTTTAAACGTATAGCCAACTCGCCACTTACGTTTCCACATCTATTCTATCCTTGAGCGTATAGCTCTTGCGACTCCACTCTGGCCGGCCGATTAATATTATTATAATTCTGTATATTTATTTTAAACTCTTAGGGTAGGTTTTTACAATATTCATATAAAAAGTAATAAAACGATATTAATACAAAATATAAAAACATTATAAAAACCTATGTATTGATTTAAACTTTCGCGATCCTCACACATTATCATGATACTCGGGACTTAATCGCGTAAAAAACATATATTTGTTGATACCCGCCTCTTCAGTCTCTTCGAGACCATGGACGCAACGTCGCGTCCGAAACGTGGAGGTATTTAAATTCAAATTTCATCCCGAGTATCATGATAATTATAAAAACCCAACCCTAGGTTAGGTTTATTATGCCATTATTGTTTCTGTATATTTACTATAATCTCTTAGGGTAGGTTTTCACAATATTTATACTATAAAAAGTAATAAATAAAATAAATAAATAAATATCACGGGACAATTTGACACTAATTGACCTAGTCCCAAACTAGGCAAAGCCTGTACTATGGGTACTAGACAGCGGATAAACATACTTATATAGATAAATACATACTTATATACATATTAAACATCCAAAACCCGAGAACAAACATTCATATTCATCATACAAACATCTGCCCCGACCGGGATTTGAACCCGGGACCTCAAACTTCATAGTCAGGGTCTCTAACCACTAGGCAAGTCGGTCGTCAATAAAAAAAGTCAATAATACCAAATATACATACATTATAATAAAAACCTAACCTAGGGTGCCACCGGTAGCGGGGCAGGGTCTAAGTTCCCGGTGGTTAGGGCCGCAGAGTGAGGAGTACCGCCGTCTGTAGCTAACCCTTGACCCAATCAATCAATCAATCATTTATTTCCAAGAATATGGTACAATATAAGTTAGTAAATGTGTTAGTTCAGCATATTCTGCCAGCATTGGCGTAGAAATGTTTCAGAGTACAGCGTATTAATTATAACATTTATACATATTTTGGACATCATAATAAACAATAATATATTTAGTTCAAAGGTATAACACATGTTGTATTATTTTACTATGCATTATAAATATTTAATAGAATACATTTTCCCCAAACTAATTATTATTTAAAAATTCAGTAACAGAATAAAAGCTCTATCAAGCAACCACCTGAACATTTTTTTCCCGAATTGATGTGTTTGTAGCCTTTTGTAGTCTTCAGGTATCCCGTTATACAACTTTGCAGCCATACAATATGCATTCACGCCAAACAATTTAAGTTTTTGTCTAGGCCGATATAGTTCGAGCGGTCTTCTACTAGGTCTGTCAGTTTTATTAATAGGTAATCTTGTCATGCAGTGGAAAAAACTGTGGATACTTTTTAACAAATTTAGTAATCTCTAATATATAAAGACATGGTAATGGTAGAATGTTAAGCTCCTGTAATATTGGTTTACAATGTTTACAATCGTCAAGCGAGAGCCTTTTTAGGTGTTGGTCGAAACTCTTCGCAATGAGGCCGCTCGCACACACCACACTATAGGCATCAGGCTTATTGACAACTATAGTCCTGTCCGTGATAACAGATCGATCCCAATAGAGCGTAGCACGACCATTTTCGAGAATGGGCGCCTATATGTATTTATAGTACGCGGAGTCAACAAGGCCATATCGAAGTGCAAGTTGCTGGTGGATAATCCTAGCTACTAGATTATGTCTGTGAAAGTACTCTCCATAAGCAAGATGAGACCAACGGAAATTATATGCCTGAGGGACTCCCCAGGACGGCGGCATCATGCTCGATATATTATATTACAAGCTGTTGCTCGCGACTTCAACTGCGTAAATTTCGGTTATCGCTATCCCGCGGGAACTATATACTTTTCCCGATTAAAAAGTAGCCTATGTTATTCCTCAATATTCAAACCATCTTCTTACCAAATTTTATTTAGATTGGTGCAGCGGTTTTCCCGTGAAGAGGTAACAAACAGACAGACAGAGAGCACAAACCGAGTTACTTTCGCATTTATAATATTAGTTAGGATTGAAATAATATTCTGCTGAATCTATCATCGAGACGTGTTTCGTCCTTAGGCATTGCCAACGTACTGTACGAGTGACATAGGTGTAGGTAAAAGTATGTATCTTACTTAAATTCGTCAAACCTTTTTGTAATAGAGGAAAAAATCTAAAAGTCCGATTTTATCAAATAGCCAACCCACTTGCGCATTAATCAAAAGTCAGCACCTTTCCACACATTGTCGGTAGCCATCGTCATAGAAACAAGGAGTGTGACACATTGGACGTCAGGTGCGTCGCCACGGTGGGTGACGGTGACGGCGGCCAGCCAGCGCCCGCGCCGCTGCAAGTGCGGCCACGGTAGTTGAGCACGCCGTTGGCAGTTGCCGGAGCACGCGCCTCGCACACGACAGGTGGAGGTTACGCGCCGTTACATCCTAACTATTACGAATGCCGTAAGTGATGTACACTTCAATTATGTTAAATTTTATTAATATTGAATTGTCGTTAGGCTAAGTACAGAAATTCAGAAAAGAAAAGAGATAGCCGGCCTCCGCAAATCTGAGAGTAGGTAGTAGACTAAGCTCAATAATGTACAATAGTTGTTTATTTTGACCCCGGCATAAGACGAAGAAGTTTAGATTGAATACACATTTTTAAAATAATACGTACATGGATACGATCTCTTCACAAAGTATTGCTCGTTCGATATATTTCCATTTATCTACGACGCATTCCCAATACTAAAGATATATTTATATGGCCGTTACGTACTTAAGATTAAGTACTTTAAAACGTTGACTCTTAAATATCACAAAAGTGAATCAGATCAATCGTGACCTCTCTTGACAAGTGCATTTGCCTCGATTTTTTCGGCGACTCGATGGCAAGTAATATCCATCAATTGTCAGTGGACACTCAGTCCGGGAGCCACGACTCGGGCGGGT
Source organism: Clepsis dumicolana (assembly GCA_963691665.1). Taxonomy (NCBI): domain Eukaryota; kingdom Metazoa; phylum Arthropoda; class Insecta; order Lepidoptera; family Tortricidae; genus Clepsis; species Clepsis dumicolana. The sequence continues at coordinate 10,502,470 of OY829507.1, read as the reverse complement.
GCTTCGACCTCACGCACTCGCAATTTACAGCTTTATCACCCGTTATTATTCTTAATAACATGCCAGACCACGACAACGCATTAGCCTCATCAAAATTCGCGAGTATTTATTAATTATGTTACCATCTCATAATCACTACACGAGAACCGAACATACGATAAATGAATTTAAAGTATCTCTTTCTGACATTAAGCGTATTACTTATATGTAATGATTTTCGGAATACGATCATAAATCACATTCAACGTCAAAAGAATGCTTCGAAGAAAATTCGCCGAGAGAAAATACGGAACGATAAAAAGTTAAGTAAAATATCCGGGCATCTTCAATCTGGAGATTAAGATCCTGCCTGTTTGCAGAGATTTTGAATTCCACGGGCTCAAAAAGCTCTTTAAAACTCATTACATCACCGTTATAGGTTGAAAGAGCGTGAAATTTTCGTAATTGGTAATGCGGTAGGATAATTTCAAGACGAAAATATATAACTTATTGTACCAACAAGTACCATTCGGTGGAAAACAAAAGTAATAAAGGTAAATAAGTCTCCGGGAGCATTATCTCTACTTATGTTTGGCACCATTGCTTAGAAGGCACACGCCGCGTTTGTAGAAGCCGTCGTGGCCGATAAAATTACTAAATTTACAACACCATAAACAGATACGTGCAATGTTGTCGCATCGGTTTTTTTTGTGCGCCACCAAGTGTCAGTGTCCATTACGTTGTAATCAATCATTTTGAACATTCAGGTTTCAATCTGCGTTTGCGTCGCTTTTGACCAGGCGAGGCTTTCGACACGGGCGCAATCAATATAGCAGATAAATGCGATAAGATCCGACGCAGGCTCGCCGCAGCCCCCCGGGGCCCGCGCCCGCGCCGCCGGCTAGCTGCCGGCACAAGGCCCGACCCGAGACGTCTTCATCCTAATAAACCGTAGCCTGCCTGATTCACTGATGCTGAGAGCAATCAACTTATTGGCAATTAAATTATCATCAAGACAAAAATACAAAAAACACTTTACTGTAGGTACGGTATGGTACCGTCCCAAAACTTGCGGCTAAGCATTTAAATTCGAGATATTTTAATCCACCGAGATACGTAAGTGCGTGTTAGCAGCGCGTGCGCAGTATTATGTGAAGTGCCCTTAACGACTTAAGTGTTGATGTGTCGGAGTGGGATCATTTATTATTTTATTGTACGATTGCATCTTGTTTTTGATTCAACTCAATGCGAATAACGTTCTGATATTTCATCAATAAATGTGAATATTTCTGAAACATCAATCACGCTTGTGACATATTTATCATATCATATCAGGTAAGTAATATGTTTGTAATTTCGGAATTTACATGGTTGGTTGTTTGATTGTTGTTGTTTGAACTAGTCACGCTAGTGTAGGACTGTCACAAGCCGCCTTCGTGCTTTTTATGGAGCTACCATACCATAGCGAACTAATTGTCATACTCGGTATCACGTTCGCGCTTATATGGTTCTCGACCGGTTTGTGCTTTCTTCATTAGGATGCATTAAATGGAATTCTCCAGTGTATGTGGGGTATGCAGTGGATTGACAGTGTGAGCGTGATCAGTATTTATTAATCTACAGGTTATAAGAGGGCATGCGGGCACAGGTGCGCACGCGACTCACGGCAGGTAGAGCCCCTATGCCATCCTATATTGGGATATTTCAAGCGTCCATCTGTGTCCTTGCCAATGACCAATATCAGTGGAACTAAAAGATCTCCATAAAAACTAATTGCTTTAACAGCTGTTGCTGATTAACAGTTTACGCTTTGGGTGTTACGAGATCTATGATTAAAATCTAAAACTCTGGTCCGTATTATCGTCCGTCCGTAAACAAAATAAAATAAATAAACATGTCAAAGTTTTCGCACTAGGATCAAAAGGATAATCTTAGGTAATCTTTAGTCAATTGAGATAATTACCTCTTAAATTAGAACGTGAAATCTTGTTTGAAGTGTATTAGTAATGGAAACTATCCTTTAATGAGCGACATGAGACGGCTGCTATCGTCAGCCATAAGTTACACGGGCATTAGTAAGCTGGGAACTAATTGCGAAGGCGTTCCGATTTCCCAGCTAGTGCTGAAGCAATTAATACACCCAATCTTAAGTAATGTTGCTTACCAAGGCAGTCTCGGTTCCGACGCGATTTCTTGACGAATCACCGTCATCATTCGAGTTCGTGACAAGCAAACTTTTTTTTAAATGGAAAATAAAAGTGGCGTTTTCTACTTGAGCCCGTAGCAATAACTTGAAGATTGTTTTGTTTTAAAATAATATTTGAGTATGTTGAAATTATCTAGATAACAAAAAACACCCCCATACGTTATTAACACCTTCATATATTCGCTCCGCGTGAAGCCTCGATGGAGTCTAATTTATAAAACAGTTAAAGCACAAAAGAAAAGGAACAGGAACTAAGGTGATGAGATGACTTGACACATTATTTAAATTTAAAACAGGTTGGAACGTCCGATTTTTTTATCCAGGTTGTTATTTGATTGTTTTGTCGGTTAAACATTTTCAACATGTTTTTGCAGTCAAAAAAATGTTGCACCATATGGGGCCTAGTCTTTCGAAAGAGACTGTTTTAATGAACAACGTAACGAAAACATATGGCCAATTAAATTCTGCGCGAGCCGCTAAACGGACACAGTTGTAACTAATTCTTCAAACTATAGGTAATTAAAGGTTACGGAGATCATAAAGTGATAGATTTTGTTATTAGACGCGTACGGATCTTCTGTTTAAGAGGACTTATGGGCTCATTTATTTAGTTTGTCGTAGTGAATAAAGATAACAGCAGCGAAGTGCCGACTGTAAAACCTTATGACACACTCGGACTCGGACCGGCCCATAAAATGACAATAGAGATAAGACCGTTTCTGAGACAAGATTTATCAATAATTTACTTGATAGACCATTAATATTGTCTTAATCATCATCATTTTGCTCTTTGTTCTCTTCCTGACTATTGTTTGTTTATTGTCTTGGGACTATGATATATTCTTATTCACATAATACTTACCTACTGATAAATAAATTACGTAATTCCAGATTTACTGCAATTTTTATTTCTGTGCGGACGTACATGCAGGCAAAAGCTAAGTAGTTTTTTTTTTTTTTCAAATTATGAATTTATTTATAATAAAATAAAACATGTCAGTTTTATTAAAAACTATCTTCTGTCCGCGGTTTCGCTCGATTGGCGTACAGGTACAAATGACATATTTTTCTTCAGAAACATAAAGCTCTAACTAGGTACCTCTCAATTGAATATACAAACTGACAATATCCCACACCATGGCGTATAAAAAAAAACTTTGTTTTTAAACCCGTGGGAATTTTGTAAAATCATGAAAACTGTTTTTAGCTGTTCTTATTAAGTACCTACTTTCATGCTAAATTTGAAGTTTCTAAATAATAATTACAATAACGGGTCATCTTTAAGCCGAAATATAATAAATCCCCTTTATTCCCTATCCAGTGGGAATTTCGAAAATTCGTCTTAGTGCACCTCTATGATCCTCAAGGAATATTTCTGTAAACTTTCAAAACTCCATAATTATCCTCTAGTCAGTTATGAAAATAATGGCTACTGTTTATTCTTTATCCCGTGGTAATTCCGGAAAATGTGTTATTATTGCCTACTTCCAAGACAAATTTGAAATCTGTAATAATTGTAGTTACGGAAATAGAGCCACTTTGATTCGAAAATGTAAATCCCATTTATTCCCTATCTTGTGGGAATTTCGAAAAATCTTAGTGAACCTCTATGATACATACATAATATTACATGTGTACCAAAAAGTCTCTATAAATTAATAAATTCCTACACATTTTGCTGAAGGTTTCATATTTGTAAATTTTGTTTCTTTGGGCTAAATTGTGTTCCATTCCTGTACTACCAATGAGCCATGCTATTGACCGGCCAAATTAAACGATTTCAGGTAATCCAACTCTTTGTGTAGGTACTTCTAACAAGAAGTGTTGGATGTTCTCTGCAACGATTAGATTAGCATTAGGCAAACATTTCAATTGGCGTTGTTATTCAATTTTCACCACATTCAAAAGCACAAATGAATATGCGTGGTAAGTCACAATCACAACCTGCTCGAAGCGGGTTTCTCGGCGCGTCGACCATCTGGTGGGCGAGAACTTTTTTTATTTTCCAAACGTGTCGTCTTGGATTCTTGTTTTTTGCACTGGCTGGCGCTCGCTCCTTTTCTTTTTTGTATTGCGGAGTTGCAGTTAACAGGTGGCGAACTGTATGCAGGTGAGACCTGAGATTTTAACACACATCGGGTTAACCTCAGTGTGAAAAGTCGTGCCAACAAATTAAAGTTTAATAAGATTCCATATATGCGTATTTTTTATACTAAATGTACCTTTTGATGGAATATTTAATAAAAGTACGCTAATTATCACATTTTCAAGCAAACACCAGTGTTTAGTCATGAAATAGTTAAATAACATAATGGTATAATTGATTGATTGATTGATAAAAAGCTCTAACTCTCGGTAGGCAGGTATTATTTCTTTCAAACTAAGCTAAAATGAGATGGGGTATAAAGATACGGAGCATTCAGTGCCGAAGCCCGGTAGGCTTCAATTACGCAACTCGCTGGTGATTTCGATCATTTTCATTACTTACTTAATTTAAAAATTCGGAATATGCTAATAAGCACATTAAATATGTATTACTATTGTTATCGGATTTTTTTGCGCTTTGTTGTTGTTTCAATTACAGGCCCGAGTATATTTTATAATAGCTACAGTATAGATTAAGTAATATAGAAATATCGACACTGCCGTGGCAATTATTATATAATTTAGGACGGGTGAATGAACTGAAAAATAAAGATTGTCGCCACGAATCCCTCAAAGTAAATAACGAATTTGCATACCGTTCTGCTCTTTAAAGTCCATAAATAAAGCTTTAGTAAGTTGGACATAAAAACAAACTATAGTTATGCATACAGACAGCCTGTACATAATTATTCACTTGTATATACACACATACGAGGGGCGGCTGAAAAGTAATCTACCTAACAATGAAACAAAAGACTGTCGTGGCTAATTTTTTTTTATTTTTCTATATAGTCCCCTGCTAGTAAAATGCACTTATAAAATTTTTCAAATATTGAATTTAAACCGTTAAAAAAAATCTTTCGGTTTGTCGTCAAAAAAGTCAGTAACCGCAGCCTTCATTTCGTCATCGGTCATAAACCTTCGTCCCCTCAGGTCTTTCTTGAGAAGTCTAAACAGAAAATAGTCACAGGGGGCTAAATCTGGACTATAAGGGGGGTGGTCAATGGTTACGAAGCCATTGTCTTTAATTGCTAGCTTCGTTGTGCGGGCGGTATGCACTGGTGCGTTATCGTGCAAAATCAGAATTCCTTTGCTTAGTTTACCTCGTCGTTTTTCTTTTATTGTCTCTCTTAGTTGATATAGTAAGTTTGAGTAATAATCAGCATTCATTGTAGTTTTCTTCGGTAATGATAATCTATGAGCAAAATCCCTTCCGTGTCCCAAAAGATTGTAGCCATAAGTTTACCTGCCGATGGACAGACCTTGAATTTCCGAGGCGGCTTCTCATCCTTAAATTTCCACTGTAACGACTCTTGCTTACTTTCCGGGTCCCATTGTCGAATCCAAGCCTCATCACATGTTACAATTCTAGAAATTATTTCTTCCTCTTTCCCTCGACTCATGTCCAAAAACTCTTCGCAACATTTGACACGCCTCTCCATGTCAAATGCAGTCAACATTCTGGGGACCCAACGTGCACTAACATTGGACATGTTCAAATGCTCATGAAATTATTTCATTGACTCGCTCTTTACTGACGCCCACATCTCTAGCTATCATACATACAACATACAATGACAATGCAAAGAAAAATTCGTTAAGCAGCTGGACTTGAACCAGCAACCTCGGTAATTCCGTACCACGCTCCACCAATTAAGCTATACTTAACGTTGGTGTACCTAACGAATTTTTCAATGCCTTGTGTCATATTTTATTTGGAAGATCTCTCCTCAGCGCCATCTATGAGTAGCTTAATCAAGCGGCTCACCCACTACGGAACTTCTACAGTTACGCATTAGTGGCAAGAGATGGAGCTATTTTCTGAATCAATGAAAATAATCGATTTATTGATTATTTTTGTTTTTATTTTTATGAAACATTCATAGAATGAAATTCAACATACAATGACAATGCAAAGAAAAATTCGTTAAGCAGCTGGACTTGAACCAGCAACCTCGGTAATCCGTACCACGCTCCACCAATTAAGCTATACTTAACGTTGGTGTACCTAACGAATTTTTCAATGCCTTGTGTCATATTTTAATTGGAAGATCTCTCCTCAGCGCCATCTATGAGTAGCTTAATCAAGCGGCTCACCCACTACGGAACTTCTACAGTTACGCATTAGTGGCAAGAGATGGAGCTATTTTCTGAATCAATGAAATAATCGATTTATTGATTATTTTTGTTTTTATTTTTATGAAACATTCATAGAATGAAATTCAACATACAATGACAATGCAAAGAAAAATTCGTTAAGCAGCTGGACTTGAACCAGCAACCTCGGTAATCCGTACCACGCTCCACCAATTAAGCTATACTTAACGTTGGTGTACCTAACGAATTTTTTCAATGCCTTGTGTCATATTTTATTTGGAAGATCTCTCCTCAGCGCCATCTATGAGTAGCTTAATCAAGCG
>OY829507.1:10432558-10495520 GCA_963691665.1 Clepsis dumicolana | reverse complement strand
ACACGAACTGCCAAACACACGTAACATACGCTGTCTGATCTCCGAAGGCGTATTCCCTTCTTTAGTCAAAAACTTAATCACCGCACGCTGCTCGATTTTATCCATTTTCACTTTTTCTACCGACATGTTTGAAACAATTGTAGGCGACAAATAAACGTGATGCAATAAACAAATGAATGTAATACATTTTGAAAATAGAATAACAAACGAATATAAATCCATACCAGCCAGCATTATTTTTGTATATATTTCTGACCAAGGAGATTACTTATCAGCGCCCCTCGTACATACTTACAAATAGGTGTTGTCTAGTAGGTATATGTGCTTACTACCTATTCGGTATTATACTGTATATACAGGTAGAAAATGAAACAAAATAGAAAAGTTAACCCACTGCTAATATTTGTGTTATCGCTTATCAATAGAGACAATTTGTATTTACTGCTCAACTCACTAGATAGACGCAGGTCTGTCACGGACATGCATTTTCGCTTGTGATTCATTTCACAAGTCTCAGGTGTGGTTGAGTAATTTGATTTACCCTTGCGATTGCTGGCAAGTTGTTATGGCGTATACATTAACAATGTCGTTAAACTGCAGGCTACTACTTATTGATTCAACGATAGTTTCGATACGAGACAAGTTACGCGTTACTTCGTCAGTAACTTTGTAACTAGGTAATTAGTAAAGTGATTTAGTGTATTTTGCCGCAGACAAATATCATAAATCATTTCATGGATGTTTGGCTTAACAGGTATAAGTAGAGACTTACGTGAAAGCTTGAAAAATTGTGCCTATTACTGAATGTGAGCTCAATAGGCTGGCGGACCTGCACCGTTAGACCCCAGATCACGACCCGGCGGATTATTTGAGAGTACAAAGAGAGCGAGTGCGGAGCGACCGGCGGACAATCACTCATCGCGAGGCGTTGTCATAAAGCCGTGCGACAGCGACACGAAACTACCAGCCGCAATTATACAAAGCTAACATACAAGTAATAGTCAAATATGACTAACAAAAACATCTCATACCACCACTTTAGACACACTTGTAGTTTTCACTACACGCGGCGGTCGCGCTTGCCTTTGTCATGAAACTTTTCCGATTTGTAATCTGAGTCGATTCCGTCGAATCGAATCCGAGTTGGAAATCTAAGTAAGTACTTCAACAGACGAGTGACAAGCGTGCGTGAATAGAAAAGATACCAAATGGTACAACGCCTTTTCCAAATAAACCTAATCACGAAACACGAAACGAGAAGATTATTTGCGTGTTTGAAATGAGTAAAGCGTGTGAAATAATAAACTTTAGTACTTAAGTGATTCAGTAGGTACTAACTTATTGCGTGTCTTCTAATAAAATTCGGCTAAGTAGTCCTTTTGAAGTGGGAAATAACTTAACCAACGAAGAAAAGTTGTAAGATCCGACATTTTTCTTTCGGTTTATAGAATCTTTATTTCTCATTAAAAACAATATGTCGCTTACATGAGAACTTAATATCTAATGTAGTATTTGGAGTTTACCATAAGGCAGAGAAAGAAGCAAGTAAGTTACGTATATAATATAAAGTTTAAGTTTTTTTCCGTGATAATATGCACTTCATACAAGAGCACAACAGGCTAGTGGAGTCATATCACAAACTACAATTTATATATGCATATTTCAAAATATAACAGTAGAAAATTTGTGATGGAAATTCTATTCAAAAATGCATCCTATACGGTCTTATCTACAAGAACAATAATTATCAATTTTCCTTTTTTAGCCACTTTTCAAGAAAGAAAATACCCATTAGCCCATTAGAAGCATAGAGTATTGTTAGAAGGGAAATAGTAATTTTTGATTAAAAAAATAAAAAAATATCAATAATGATAATAATAGTAAGAATAATCGCCCCATAATAGCAGCCAGTAAAATACCTATATAGTTTAAGGACATTTACAAAGAAATATGCCATTTAACGTCACTCAAACCTCCATTAGTCAAAGTAGGTTTTGTCTTCCTCTCTCTAACTGAAATGTTCTTTCGAAGTTTAGTATCTCAAAAACGGCTTAACTGATTTTGATTAAATACAGCGATGAACCACCTCGATTAGGTAAACTAGCTTTCGATTAAAAAAAGACACGTCTAAATCGGTTCATCCGTTTAGGCCATTAGCTACCTATGGTACCAATGACAGACACACAGATTCAAAACCACAATGATACCTACACTTATAACACCCCTCTTTTTGGGTCGGGGTTAAATAATCGTTCCTTCAATTACGAGGGCTGTTTGATAAGTACCCGTTTATGGAAAAAAAATCTTTTTTTTTTGTATATATGCATTTATTTTTCTACGTAGTGTCCTTTTAACTCTATACATTTGTTCCACCTATACTCAAGCGTCAATAAACCATCCAAAAAGTATGATTTTGTAAAGTCATTAAAATAGGCCTCTGTGGCGGCAATGACTTCGTCATTTGATCCAAATCGCTTGCCACCGAGCCATTTTTTTAGGCTCGGAAACAAAAAGAAATCGCATGGGGCCAAATCTGGAGAATACGGGGGGGTGAGACAATAGTTCGTAGCGAACTGTGCTAATTTAGCCGTCACAACTCTGGACGAATGAGCCGGGGCGTTGTCGTGATGAAACAGTACTTTTTTCTTTTTTAAATGGGGTCGTTTGTCCTTCAACACGGCGTCAAATTCATCCAATAAATTGGCATAGTACTGCCCTGTTACTGTTTTCCCTTTTCTAAATAGTCAATATGTATAATACCCTGCGAATCCCAAAAAACGGTCGCCATGACCTTTCCAGCCGATGGGACGGTTTTTGCTTTCTTTGGAGCAGGTTCACCCGGTAAAATCCACTGCTTCGACTGCTCTTTCATTTCCAGGGTGTAGTGGTGGACCCACGTTTCGTCCACGGTCACGAAACGACGCAGAAACTCCTTCGAGTTACGTTTGAACACGGCCAAACACTGCTCCGAAGTAGTCAGTCGGTTCCGTTTTTGCTCCTCCGTGAGTAAACGCGGCACCCACCTCGCCGATACTTTCTTCATACCCAATTTTTCTTCTAATATGTGTTGTAGCCTCTCGATTGAAACGTTTACAGCAACAACGATTTCTCGAAGTTTAATTCGGCGGTCGGCTAAAACGATATTTTCAATTTTCTTAACCATATCGCCTGTAGTCACCTCAACTGGCCGGCCTGGGCGATCCTCATCAAAGACGGTTGTTCTCCCCCGCTTAAACTCGTTATACCAATATCTGACGGTTGTCATAGAAGGAGCACATTCATGGTAAACCGCTTGCATTCTTACTTTTATTTAATCACATGTTTTTCCTTCCAAAAATAAGAATCTAATTACAGACCGATACTGTTCTTTCTCCATTTTAACAATTTTAAGTTCACGCCTTCACTGAATCGTTGTCAAATGAGAAAAAAAAAAACAATGCCATTTTTTTTTAATTTTCCCGCCTCTGAAAAATGGCTTAAAAAGGTGGTATACTTATTTGCGACCAGTGATATTAATATATTTAGAAAACGGGTACTTATCAAACAGCCCTCGTATATAAGGGCAACTTACACGTGCCTGGGCTAGACATTAATCCTAGGCTAGAACAAATAATTCAGACGATACAAATACGTCAAGTTACCCCGGGTTAGTTAGTTAGTGTAAGTCGGCATTAGGTATAGATGAATAAAGTTTTAAAAATACGTAACTAGGTATTCTTTAACTTGGTCCTAAGAACTAAAACTTTTGACTGTGCGCATAGTTTGCTTTGATTTAGTTAGAGCAAATAAAAAACTATGCGAACACTTTCTCAATATGCATTCTAGTCATAAACCACAATTACATCCTACACATAATATTATTAAGTACACATAATTTTGCATCAGGAGGAAAAGAAGAACCGTTCTTATCACTGTAATGAATTTCAAAAACTTTCTACAGAGTCGAGCCCATTTGGACTGTCGATCGAGTAGGTTGTAAAAATCGTTCACCCATAAACTGAAATATAGGTTAAGACGGACTCTCTCCAAAATTCATTCAAAGTACCGTAATCTCGTCCTTTTATTTTGTAATTTCTTCTTACCACCAATTTTGAGCAGTCGTTTAACATTTTAGGGCTCGTTTTATGATCTCGAGTCTGATGAACATGGTCTTATATTTCTTGTTATGGCTGTTCGAATACGATTGTTGAACGCTGCCCGCTATAGGTTATTTCCTTGACTGAGAGTGAGTAGTGCTTCTGTTGTCTGGTGCTGTTAATAAAATTTTGTTAAAAAACACGGGCGTTTACGTGCACGTTCTATTTGATGCTACTAAGTAAAACTTACGATATTGAGACTAGGTAAGTACTACTAGGTAGGACTAGTAGGTTCCAGTTATTTCCGGTCATATCATATACAGTAGCTTCACAGTATATGTATAAGTGATGTAATGTTTTATACGAACGTGAAGATCGAATTCTTCAAAAAAGTGTCGCATGCGCACTATTCCAGCACGGCTTTTAATAACCCTAAATTTCGTCTACGGAAAATGAGTCTTTTTTTGGGGAACTTTTGTAGAAACATAAGAATTGCTTCACAACTCATTTAAGGCATTCAGATTACTCCCAAAATGCATGATTCGACTTCACGGAAAATCCATTTTTCGCCTTATAAATCTGCAAATCTAACATTATAAAAATTTGATAATGAAAGTCTAAGAGATTATCTAGTGAATGTGGGGACCCGAAACACGATTGATTAAACTTGCCTCGATAGAAAACAATTTCGGCAGAAAATCTGCTTTTTTGGTAAAGGAAAATCTATTTTATCCGATAATGTGTCCGAATATTAAAATGATTTTTTGTCTGTATATACATTAATATGTATATTAAGGCTTGTCGGGACTATTTTATTTTTAAATGGTGATTTTCATGGAATAAAAGGTATTTTATCCTTACACGCTACGAGACATGCGCGACGGCCTGCCGGCGGCCGGCTACTTCCTACACCGATCAGTCGGGCCACGGCCTTCGTGGAGGGTACCCGTGTTTGACGTCTTAGCCCTAGCCATAAATAATTGTGTATTTGTACACTAAAAACAAATATGTCTGTAAATTTATTCAACGACCAACAAACGTGACGAATAAACGTAACAAAAAGAAATTATCCCGACTAAAAATCAAGAAATGAAATTATTGAACTTGACAAGGTAAACATGTCAGCATAGTATGAATCGGCATTTTTCCCATGATTGTAATTAAATTATATTACACCTAGCGTTTTTGGTTGTAATTTGTATTTTTACGTTAAAAGAATAGATTTATATGAGTTCCAAATATACAAATTAATACGTAAAACCTATTAATGTTAGTGTTTTTCACTTTTCGTCCTTCTAAAAAGTTCGTATTTATGCTGGGTGTAAGCTGCATAATAGTAAAATTTTCATCTAAGACGAAGGCAATTAGGCTAAACATCCACCACACACGCTTGACACGCTATGGAATCTCTCAGAATACATTTGATATTCAATTTCGTTTCCTTAGTAGTTTGTAGGTATTCTATGACTTAGGCAATCAGACCAACAGCCACGCACACAATTTGCCACAATAATTATAGTTTAATATTGTTTGATTCAAATTGTTGTAAGGGGTATCGATCGCGATTTTGATCGCGAACCGCGAATTCGACTATACTGTACGGTTTAAGGTGGCGGATTAAAGTTTAACAATTTTGACGTAAAAAATGGTCATGGGTGTCGATTTCATACAATTTCGCTGCGGTGAGTTCGAATCTGACACTATTTTCTTGATCCAAGATGGCGGATGACAGTTTAACAATTTTGACATAAAAAATGGTCATGGGTGTCGATTTCATGCAATTTGGCTGCGGTGAGTTCGAATTTGACATTATTTTCTTGATCCAAGATGGCGGATGACAGTTTGTAATTTTAGACGCTAAAAATTAGGCAGCTGTTTAAATTACTTGCAATCGAAGTGAAAAAGTGTTATCCATATTATGCAAACAATTTTGTGATCCGTCTTCGCGCGCTGTCAATGGTGAGTATGGGTAGATGCGGGGCCCCGCGCGTCAGGCGACCGTCGGTTGTTTATTTCACCTCATTTCAACATTCCACGCACGAACTGATTTCACCTTAAAAAGTACATAAAGAGCGCACTCCTGAAGAAAGTATATTATCCACAAAGTTGAGGAATATATACTTACGTGATGATACGACTTGGTCAAGCCCGAAAACAGAAGGTTATTATGAAATCAATGTCACTTGGCTGCCTCCCGGAGGTATACGTATCTCTAGGCCGAACACGAGTTTTCGAACCCTGCGTAACGTTACGTTATCGTATCGAAATCGAGAAACCTCACACCACACTAAATTTTTGTTCTAAATACGCTCACGGGCGGGCGCTGTTCAAAACGTCATACTTACACATTTATCGATAACGTTTCCTACTCGATTACGTTACGCAGGTTTCGAATATTCGTGCTCGGGCCTCTGGTGTCTGGCTTTATTGCCGTTGTCTCCTAGCTTACTTACTTCACCAATTTTTAATCCCCGAGCCAAAAAGAGGGGTGTCATAAGTTTGACGTGAGTATCTGTATGTCCTGTCTCTGGCATCGTAGCTCTTAAACGGATTAACTGATTTGTACGCTATTTAATCGAAACGTTTTTTAACCGCAAGCTATTTAATCGAAATGGTTCTTAGTTACGTCGAGGGTTTTCCAACTTTTCTCAGTAACCCAGTTACATTTTTATTTTCTAATGGTTTATTCATTTGTGATTAGTGGTTGTGGTTACGTATAGTAAGAGATATTGTAAAAGCTGCCCCCCTCCCTCCCCCCTCGTTATACCCATGAATGGTTTTGTGCTATTTTTCTTGGCAATCATGTACCATGTAGCACGGCGCGCCATTTTGTCGCTTGTCGCGCAGTGCGTCCCTTTCATAGTGACAGAATCAGTGAAGGACGCACTGAGCGACAAGCGACAAAATGGCACGCGTGTTAGCTCCCATGGTGAAACAGCATTTAACTTTCTACTTACTGGACAAAATTTAAATCTTTTTGTTGATTGGTCAAAAATAGATGCCAAAAAACCATTTTATTTCTATTTAAAATTACGCCAGTGTATTTATTTCGTGGCACTAAAATGCCAGAGGTTTTAAAATAAAGTAAGCATAAAGTAAGTACAAAAGTTCCCAATAAGTTTAAAGCCCCGTCTGCTCCAGCTACTGTTTATCATTAAATTATAATACAAAACTATGCCGCAACTTAACTTTTAATGAAGGCGCACGGCCTCAGTATAGTGTACAGCACAATGGTTTGTAGTTTTCGCGGCGGCGCGCGGCGACGCGGGCGCAGTATTGTCGGGGCGGTACGGGAGCCGCGCGCCCACGCGCCCGTCCCAGCGCTTGTCCCTGTCAACGGTACAGAGCTCAACCGCTTAAATATCTTACTTTCACAATTGTAATAAGCCAACGTCAAAAACTCATCATGTTCAACAGCGCACGCGTCTGACTTCGCTCATTTAAAAATACATTTTGTAAGCGTAACGGAATAATGGTTTGTTGCACAAAATGCAAAATTCATTAGTGTGATGGGGAAATACATAATAATAAAAGATAAATTTAAGGAGCTCGGAACTAAAAGGGATCATTATGGTATGACTCGGTCCATCCCAAACGAAAGATGCTTTCTCACAAGAACACTTCAATTGTGGAATGAACTTCCTTTTGAGGTTTTCCCAGCGTATTACAGCATGACGGTCTTCAAAAGGGGTATAAAAAGGTTTGTGCAGGGTCGGCAACGCGCGAGTTATACTTCTGGTGTTGCTTAACACCAGGCGATCCGCAAGCTTGTTTGCCACCGACGTGGTATAAAAAAAAAACCTGTTTGTCTGTTTGTCAGTCTGTCCGTCACAGCTGGTTATCTCAGGAACTATGTAGGTACTAATGCAATCGATTTGAAATTTGAAACAGTTTTAGATAATGCTTGTCCAAGTATTTTGTAAATATAAAGTCCTAAAGGATTGTCATTCAAACTACGAGACGACGGGTTTGGTCGATGCTAGGAATGCTTGGCTTATGGCTTGTCCGGGTGAAAATCCTCCCGCTTATCCAAATTTCCTACGGAGCTGGGATGACACACTATCGAAATTAACTTATTCTAATATTCTCAGTTCCAGTTCAGGCCCAGACCGAGCAAGGCTTTTGGCTGTGGCAAGAAAGGAATCCGGTGACTGGCTTCATGGTTATCCTTCCGTTAACACCGGAACCTTTCTTGAGCCTGAAACACTGAGAATTGCAATCGGGCTAAGACTGGGTGTTGCGCTGTGTTCACCAAACCGTTGCCTCTGTAGCACCAATGTGGACGAAACGGGACACCATGATCTTTCCTGTCAAAAGAGCGCCGGCCGTTTCTCCCATCATGCCGCGCTCAATAACATAATCCGCCGGACTCTTGCCTCTGCAAACGTGCCGGCCATTTTGGAGCCAAGCGGCATTGCCCGCGACGATGGCAAAAGGCCGGGCGGTATGTCTCTGATTCCCTGGAGAATAGGTAGGGTTCTGGTTTGGGATGCGACCTGTGTCGATACAGTAGCACCCTCACATCTCCAGGGAACCACACAAAAAGCTGGTGCGGCGGCAGAAACGGCCGAAAATAGAAAAAAATCTAAGTATCAATTTCTCGGTCCGAATTATAATTTTGTTGCTGTCGGGTTTGAAACTTTGGGTCCATGGGGTCCCAGCGCTTACAAGCTTATTTCTGAGTTACAAAAGCGCTTAGTTGATGCAACTTGTGACCAAAGGGCTGGCAATGTTCTCTCTCAAAGAATCAGCATCGCTATTCAGCGAGGCAACGCTGCCAGCCTTTTGGGCACTATGCCACGGGGGCCTTATTTAGATTTAATTTAGTTTTAAGTTGTAGTTTATTTAGTTTAAGCTTAGATTTAATGTCATTGTAAATTGCTTTCATTATGTAAATAATTTAAAATGTGCATATTTATTTTTAATGCAATTGGTTCTTAAATTTCAAGTGGGGTAGCTAGGTCAAGAGGGGTACCTATTTCAAATTTAATAGAAAATATTATACTCGTAATAATGCTGACTTTAAATTACGGTACCTATGTGCCTTTAAAACGTAATTACATTTATTGTAATTTTATCGCTAACATAAAAACTTCATGGTCACTTTTATAAATCATAATGACCCTTATAAAGCCTATAATTATAATGCAAATAGTTTCAGTTAAAATTACCAGTATCTTGTGAATTACAGCACTCCCAACAAAAGCTGAGCCTGGCTGGGTTTGGTTCTGTGATTTGTTCCAAATAAGTAGGTAGGTATATGCCAATAAAGCCGGAAATAACAACTCTTATTTAGATGTAGTTAGAATAAATTCATATGAGCTCCTGCCTACGTACCTATTATGTCTGACGTGATAATCTGCAGACTCAAAAATGTAATATGCATATAAAGAACTTTCTTTTTGGTGTCAAAACAATGGCGATGATTCGCGAGTGGTTAACTATTTAACAGTGGAAACGATGAATATTAATAGGATGAAAGTTCTCAGGACTTTACAACTGAACATACTTGTACTTGTAGGCCCGAGTACAAATATTGGAATCCTGCGATTCCTGCGTAACGTAAGTACCTAACTTTACCGAGAAATTCGTATGACGTTTGGAACAGCGCCCGTGTGTGAACGTAAATGGAACTAAAATTTTGTATGAAGTTTCTCTATTTCGTTCGATACGATAACGTTACGTTACGCATACGTAGGATTCGAATATTCATACTCGACACTCTATAGCCATATTATGTGCTTTCTTCCGAGGATGCTTTGATTGTGGAATGACTTCTTCGTTAAAGTTTATCCAACGATATGAGTAAATTAAGGAAGTCGTCCGGAGATAATGACATGAAAACATTATTTTGTATTGCTTAACATTCTTCCTTAAGCTCCCTGTCGTTAGTGAGCTTTTGTTTTCTAACTTGATATCGAAGAGTACTGATACTGATTGATAATTCGTAAAAACTAACGCTATAAATTATGTATACTATTTTAATAAAGGTGTTTTAACGTTTATTTTTTTATGTCGTTCTGTCGAGTACAATTTAATACATAATCATATATTTTAATTTATGGTTCATAATCTACTATTATTAATAAAGTTATTCTACTTTACAAATCTGTTAATTGATATCAGTAGCCGACTGCAAAGAACCTCTGGCTGTAAATTACTACTGTCGAGCGATTAATCTTCTACGAATTAAATAGAGACGTTCAAAAGCTTTGAATAAAGTCAGATTATGAGTTTAAAATAAATCATAAGCGTTCGTTGAACCCGCAACGCCGAGGTGCTCAGACGCACAGGCTTACAGGGAGAACACAATCCCGACACGCCCGCTTCCTTCGACGAACAAGTGACTGCGCTAATGAAGCGCTGCTCATCTAAATATTCATGAAGCCAGTCATAGCGTGCGTGCTCGCTCCAAAAACTGGAAGCTCTACGTCAACGCACATAGAACACTTTCTACAAAAGGGCTCGCACTCGTATTCATATCTAACAAAAGCCTACGCGTGCGTAGACAGATACAACAGCCTCTTAATGGCCGCTACAGGTTTTGCTAATAAAATGCAACTGCTGAAGTCGATGAGTTATGGTCAGGGTATATATTTATTATATCGAGCGCAAAAATAATACTTACTTCAATGTTATTTTTAAACTTCCGACTTTAGCTGCCTATAAGTATACCTAGGCCACTTGGATAAATTTTGGCTATAACCAGACAATAGACTCTTAATCCATTTTCAAGTGTAAAGGTTTTGCTTTGTACAACCATTACTTTGATGCACATATAGAAGAGCTACGGCGAGGAATCGAGATTGCAAATCAGTGCGGAGGTCGGGCGGCCTCACAACCTCGACTTGAATGACTCATAAACACTGTGATTTACTGAATCCACCGGTGATTTGTAGTCTATTAATTTCAGTGTCGCTGACCGAAAGATAACACTAACCCATAATAGCACTTACAGTATACATACATGGATTAAAACATGATCAATATAAGTTATAAGAATACGTTAAATCACGGGTGGCACGTGTTCTCTTCAATAACATAAAAAGTCTTATCTTTATTATCTCAAGTAAAACGAACATGAGTAGGTAATACATCTACGAAGAAGACAATATTTATGACCCATGATTTATGAGGAAAGCATTATTTCGTATCGATTTTTTGTGTAGTACGCTGTAAACGTGTGTAATACATATTAAATCACACGATTCCACGGCTGCCTACGCTACACGTATTACCTAAGTGTAATTTCTATCAAAACCACTGGGTAGGTACTTATTCCTATTAGTAGTTTAGGTACCTAAGTACAATCCTAACCTAAGTATTTTTGACAAGTTAATTGATCATCATTAATTAGGTTCATAGATGTTTTTTTTTATCAAAAACCATATCAATTGCCTGTTTTAAGTACCTATGTAGGTATACAAATCGAAACGGTATAGCAAATTGGCGATATAAAATTGCAATGAGGCGTGACGGTTGTGGCGAATGAAATAGTTGGTATTAATTTGATAGAGTGTAAACCGCAAACCAACGACCACATGCCTTAATCTGAACATTGTAGGTGAGCGAGAAGTTATGGGGCGCGCGGCACGGGACGTGGCCCGTGGGGACGTCGGCTTGTGCCGCGGTAAACTATACAACACTTTTATACGATGTCATCAATTTAAAACGTCCAAACTTTCAACCGCGTGTTAACTAATTTAGTTCGCTGCGTAATTAATAGAGCCAATCAGTTTACTAAATAAAACAAACCACTTTATTACTCCTTCGACTTTGTAATTCAGTTTTAGAGCTCTTGTACTTGATATCAGATTATATTTATTGTAATATGTACTTAAACTGTTACGTTGCGATTGTTACATATTATTCAAGTTGTTATAAATTACAAATTTATAACGGATATTCCTTTCCACTAAGCAAACTATACATCCTCGTAGCTTTCAGGTCTTGTTGCAATATTAGTGAAATAAACGGATCACTCACGTATGTCAGTCGAGTACTCTCTTGTCGGTGGAGTTTCTTCCAATCATCTCTCCTATAAGCCAGCCCCTTGACCTCGTGATACGATACACCACCGGCCTTCTCCTTTCTGTGGTCCATGTAGCTTCGCCTAGGTCGACATCTTCCTCTCTTTTAAGGTATATATTAAGAGTAAGTAGGTAAAACAAGAAATGGGTACCTATAGGTTACTTGCTTTGGTACAAAGGTACTGTAATATAATAAGGTAAAGACCTTATTGCTATGAAATAAAATTCTCATCATTACCTACGAGCTTGCAAAACAGTCATAATCAAGGTAAGAATTATAGGTATGGTAAACATACGACACGGAAAAAAAACGTTTCCAAGAATCAAAATTCATGCACATATATTTTCCCTCATTTCGCTTAATGGCAATGTGGCAAATTGTGATCGATCGATGTAGTATCTTGCGTAAAGTAAAATATTCAGTAGCCTGTTGCTGTACCTACAACGCCTTTATTGTATAAATATTTCTATAGAAATAAGGATCGAGAACTCAAGTGCAGTTTACGGAATGCTATAACAATTGCTTGACGGCCTGTGGAAGTTAGGCGTTCGTTAGCTTCTGGTGATGGCTTCATTTGATATTGGAATATTTGTTAGTTATTCAAAAATGTTCGCCCTCGTTATAGTGGCCGCGCGTGAGCTATTATTTTGCCATTTGCTTAGGAATTTAGCTTAGGTATTTAACATGGAACTCTTTTAAAGGAAGTATTTACACATATTGTATATATTATCTGTTATTAAGCTTTTTCAAACAAGGCTTTGTCGGAAGTATATTATATTATACATGCATAATTAAGCTCTGTATCTTTTCTTAGTTACATTTTTACATATGGCGCGCACAAAACATTTGCATTGTATTGCATCAAGTAGAATTTATAATGTCAGATTCTATTTTTAAAACATATCCAATGGAGAGTTGTAGCGATATTACATCACTGGTGTAGCAATAGTAATGACTGTCGCTGTTAGTTATAGGCCGGCTCGGACTATGTGGCTAAAGCAACCTAGAGCTAAATATAGGCTTTCACAAAGCGAATAGATAAGAGAGTCACCATTAAAATGATAGAGGGATGATTTTTGTGTCGGTCAAAAGGCATTAAGGTGTGCGGCCGCGATGTTTATCGAGCCGTACATCGAGATCAGCCGCCATTAGCGCGGCGACGCGGCTTCGGCGCGGGCGCAGCTAGTCCATGAGAAATTGTTCACGCAGAGAATGATTATCGCCTATAAAGAAAGCAAACACTCTTACCGATATTGATAAGATGATTATGTTTTCGACTGATTTGCAATTTGAAAGCGCGTTGTTATCATCGCTCGCAAAGTTGAGTGATAGAGAAAGCTGTGAGGCATTAAGTTTTGTACGTAGGTACACTACATGAGCACTTATTGGAATCGGACTCGGGTTCGGTGGAATACGTTAATATTTTTTCAATTGCTTTTGTTCTTTAAAAAAAGTAAAAAAAAAACAATCGACAAAAAAACACTGGGTATATAATCAGCGAAGCCGCTCACAAAATTTCACGAAAATCGGTTGAGAAATGCGACCTGTAGAGGAGAACAGCCGGACAGACGAGACGGCCGCGGCGGCCCTACTTTTGACAATTAGTACCTAATAAAAATGACGATGAAAACGAAGGTAGGTAGTTGTGAGCCGCCGTCAGCTGCGCCGAGCAGCCGCGCGAGCAGAGCCGCGGCGCGCAGTTTACGTCTCACCACCGGCGTAGCGTGTGCTCCCAGAGAAAGGACTACGGATTAGTCCGAAACATGTCCGACTATAATCGACTGACATACGTCAGTGATCCGTTTATTTCACTATGATTGAATCTCACGGTAGTTTTATGTTAAAACATTATACTTACTCGGAAAAAGCATAAAATTCCACGAGACCCATACGACGACGACGACGAGACGAGGTAATAGACGAACTAGTTATTTAATTTACATACCTACTGTACGAAACCTTCAATGCGGGAGGAGTCTGACTTGCACTTGGCCGGTTGTTTATTTACCTCGACTTTTCGGCTATGGAGATGAAAATGAAATGAATGTGAATCCTCTTCAAATTAAATTTTTATTCCGAAAAAAAAACGATTATTACTTATATTGAAAATTGCGACAAAGTCAGCAGCAACAAAGTTTCAGTGCATTTCGCTGCGTACTCACGTGTCACCTGGGAGAAAGCAGTGCATACCTATAGCCGCGAACCTGACACGTGTTGGTGCTTATCTAATTAGTATCGGATGTCGGGAACTAGCGCCAACCGCAGCCTGCAACGGTTACCTGTGGCGATCAGGGAAACAAGAGATCGCTACATATTTTACCTGAATTCCACCGTATATCTATCGACGGAAACGTCGTGGAGGACATCAACTTAAAATCTCTATTAGGTACAGTTGGCAGCAATAGTTGCTAAGCAACCGAAGCGCTCACAATGATCTAAGCACGGCTCTATTGTTATTGACATACGAGGGGCGGCTGAAAAGTAATCTACCTAACAATGAAACAAAAGACTGTCGTGGCTAAATTTTTTTTATTTTTCTATATAGTCCCCTGCTAGTAAAATGCACTTACTAAATTTTTCAAATATTGAGTTTAAACCATTAAAAAAAAAACTTTCGGTTTGTCGTCAAAAAAGTCAGTAACCGCAGCCTTCATTTCGTCATCGGTCATAAACCTTCGTCCCCTCAGGTCTTTCTTGAGAAGTCTAAACAGAAAATAGTCACAGGGGGCTAAATCTGGACTATAAGGGGGGTGGTCAATGGTTTCGAAGCCATTGTCTTTAATTGCTAGCTTCGTTGTGCGGGCGGTATGCACTGGTGCGTTTTCGTGCAAAATCAGAATTCCTTTGCTTAGTTTACCTCGCCGTTTTTCTTTTATTGTCTCTCTTAGTTGATATAGTAAGTTTGAGTAATAATCAGCATTCATTGTAGTTTTCTTCGGTAAATAATCTATGAGCAAAATCCCTTCTGTGTCCCAAAAGATTGTAGCCATAAGTTTACCTGCCGATGGACAGACCTTGAATTTCCGAGGCGGCTTCTCATCCTTAAATTTCCACTGTAACGACTCTTGCTTACTTTCCGGGTCCCATTGTCGAATCCAAGTCTCATCACATGTTACAATTCTAGAAATTATTTCTTCCTCTTTCCCTCGACTCATGTCCAAAAACTCTTCGCAACATTTGACACGCCTCTCCATGTCAAATGCAGTCAACATTCTGGGGACCCAACGTGCACTAACCTTGGACATGTTCAAATGCTCATGAATTATTTCATTGACTCGCTCTTTACTGACGCCCACATCTCTAGCTATCATACATACATACATACTGCTTCACTCGTCGGTCCTCTAATATATTTTTTTTCACCCTGGCTACATTTTCATCGGTGACGGCCAAAACTGGTCTTCCGCTACGAGGATCATCTTCCAGGCTCTCACGACCTAACTTAAACTGCTTTGACCAAAACTTTATAACAAATTCGGAAGAACACGAACTGCCAAACACGCATAACATACGCTGTCTGATCTCCGAAGGCGTATTCCCTTCTTTAGTCAAAAACTTAATCACCGCACGCTGCTCGATTTTATCCATTTTCTCTTTTTCTACCGACATGTTTGAAACAATTGTAGGAGACAAATAAACGTGATGCAATAAACAAATGAATGTAATATATTTTGAAAATAGAATAACACACGAATATAAATCCATACCAGCCAGCACTATTTTTGTATATATTTCTGACCAAGGAGATTACTTATCAGCCGCCCCTCGTAGGAGATTGTGCAGATAAATCTGAGCGTTTCGTTTGCTTAGCAACTATTGCTGCTGACTGTACCACTAGAAAATACGAAGCTTTTTGATACGTGGTCAGTAAAGTGTTTCATTTAGGTACTGCATCCTTCAATTTTC
Source organism: Clepsis dumicolana (assembly GCA_963691665.1). NCBI lineage: Eukaryota > Metazoa > Arthropoda > Insecta > Lepidoptera > Tortricidae > Clepsis > Clepsis dumicolana. The sequence goes on along the minus strand of OY829507.1, from coordinate 10,479,507 downwards.
AGTTCTCTTTGCATTGATTGTAAAAGATCCACACTTTCAGATGTTTCATCTCGAATAACTAATTTTATAATGGGGAGGGTAGGAAGATCGACCCATTGGTCCTATGAGTGTGTCGTTTACCTAGTTACGTACCTAAATACATACGTATTTAAACTTACAAATGAGTATTAGATGCGGAATTTAGTTAGGTATTTAATTGAAATGGTCCAGTCTCAGGAAATAACTTTGAAAGGAGCCTTTAATGCGTGTTGCGCTGTCTGTACCTTCGAGTGAACTTGACAAAGTCCCAAAGTAATGTTTATTTTATTTTTATTTTTTATTTATTTATTAAGAAACAAACAGTCAATAAAGGTACAAAAATAACCATTACACAATGAGTTAATAAACAGACCTATAATTTTGGAGCGAAGCAGTTATAACTCGACGCGCTCTAGAGAATGATTTGGATTTGATACAGCCCTTGAACTCTTAGCCTGATCTGGGGGCACAGCAGTGCCCCCGCCAAGTCCAGTACAACCGTACCAAATCAATCTTTTCTCGAAGCGATCAAGCGACTTACGGCTCCCTTTTTGACCCCCTATAACTTCGTTGTGAAGCAAGAAAGGCTAGAAGTTTCATTTTTTAGTTACCAAGAGAACATACTATGAACTAAAAACAATTACTTTGCTCACCCGCGACCACTAATGACAAATAGTTATATCTGTTTAGTTTAGTGGTGGTGGTGATAGTTGGGTTTGTGTGGCATGTGTTGATTAGTGTAGCAGTGGACGCGGAGGTGTTGCATGGAAACATACGTTTGCCGCACAGATATAACTATTTGTCATTAGTGGTCGCGGGTGAGCAAAGTAATTGTTTTTAGTTCATAAATATGGACCTCCGCAAAGTAACGCCTGATTCAATAAATTATTTTGAAAATACTATGACTAGTTATTTTGCCATACTGTACCTAACTAAATATAAACGAAGTTTACGAATTGTTATAGAAATTCTGATGTACTTCTAGCAACCACACAAACTTCGAACGTTGAATGTGAATTAGCGTTTAACCTATAAAGGAAGGAACATCTGAAAACCTTGAATTTTGGGGGTATGTTTAATATCTACTCCGCTTTTCTAGAAATGACGCACAGTACATTTGACCCGCTTGTAACTTGGTTGTACCTAAGCAATTTGGAGGCATCGCAGTATTGGCAGTGCCCCCGCCAATCCGAGCACAGCCGTACCATAATTTTTACGTCAGTTTTGAAATAAAATCGATTAATACTGGATACGTGTGTTTTTTAGTGTATTTCTTTTACTAATTAGGCAAAGTCTGGATAAAAAAAAAATCTAAAAAATTTAAACACCTTATAGTGGTCAACCGTGGTCTACAACAACTACATAGCATAGGTAAAAACTACTTAAAAAGCTGGATGTCGAATAATTTATGAATTAATTTCAAAGTAAAATGCGAAACTTCAACAGTGGAGCAGGTTGACAATTTTGTTAAAAAGCTCTCAGCGGTGGAGATGAAACCGAATTTCCTTCTCACAAGCTAAAAAGCTCGTAAATTAATTTTAACGGGGGAATTTATTGAAAATGAAAACGGTCCTTGAAAAGTTGAAATAATAATACTATTAAGAAGGTTACTCGGACCTATTTAACGATACGAGTATAACTAACTGAAACCATAGGTAATGAACACGATTGCGCAAGTTCACACAAAGGCAATTCATTATATGTTAATTTTCACTGATGCATATTTTAAAATTAATGATACAAATGACTTTAAGATTATCTGTACCGTCTTTTGTATTAATGCCGAATTGGTGGCCGTTAAGTAACGAGCGGAGTTGGCTAAGTCACGTTTAACTTTATCGAGTCGGCATCGCAAAAATTACGTAAGCACCTACCAAACAATCCGATCACAAGGAATACCTGCGTGCGCTATCGGATGCACCGATACTGTCTACCTTACCAGTCAGCATATATCTACCATAGAATAGTCCAATGAAAACGTTGAGCACTGTTAGAATTGTGTCATTGTTAAACGTGGCGTCGGAGAGAGAGTGAAGCTTGTTAGTCTATGAACATTTGGATAGCTTATAAATACTTATTACCTACGACAAAGTCAAAATGTATTTTTATTACTTAGGTAGGTACTGCCAATAGGTTATATATTTAATTAACTTTCAGTCTTACATGTAAGCGTTTTAATTTTTTCTAAGTACGTAGGTACTACGAGTACTTATTTAGTATAGTACCTAAGTACCTACTCGGATAGAGTAGCAACTTTTGCGTTTGCATCGGAATCGTTTTGAGACCATTATTTGATAAAGTACAGTTAGATAGTGAGATTAGTGAGCTATTACAACCTGATAGGATAAGAACATAGATCCGTGGAGCCGATATTTAATAATATTATATTTAAAGTTATATTCAACGATGCTTGAGAAAATTTACGTTTAATTTACTAATTAATGTAAAAATTGGTAGTTGTTGGGCTAAATTAAAACGACAAAATTAAATTATGATTTCATGATTTAGTTATATGTATGACATTCTGTAATTCTTCGTGTTTGTACTTAAATGGATTTCTGTAATCATTGATGCCCCCTTAAATATACTAATTTCCAATTAACATAACATAAGATAGGTACTTCGTAGGTACGTGACACCATTTTGTTTACCCTCAGTACAATAGTTTTTTCGTATCGTAGTGTTTCCCTAAATGCTTTTATGTTACTCGGTACGCGCACCCCATGCACACAACTACCGGAAAATAAATGCACTTAACATTTTTTTTTAAAGAAGAAAGCTCAGTTACCTACTTAATACGCAGAATAATTAAGCAAATTTAAAAATGGAAAGCCGTGATAGCCTAGTGATTTGACCTATGGCCTCTCAAGCAGAGGGTTGTGGATTCGAGCCCCAGCTCGCACCTCTGAGTTTTTCGAAGTGAAGGAAAAACATCATGAAGAAATCTGCACACTCCTGTGAAGCAATTCAATGGTGTGTGTAAACTTGTTAAGTTCCCAATCCGCACTGGGCCCGGGTGGGAACTATATAGCCCAAGCCCTTTCATTATAAGAGGAGGCCTGTGCCCAGCAGTAGGACGTAAATAGGCTGATAATGGTGATCATAAAAATTGTTAACTATACACATAAAATTATAAATTCGTATAAATATATCGAGACCACTTGACTTTGCTGTTTCATTTCCCACATTGACGGAGGTCCGTACTAGAAAAAAATCGAAGGTGGTTGGGCATAAATCGTGGGAAGATCTACATAGTTAGCGGCGCGGCGTGTGCGCATCGAACGGACGTCTCACTTAACCGAGCTCGTGCACCTGATATCTAACTATTAATTGTAAATAGTAGATATTGAAATTGTTTCCACTACTTAACCTCATAGGGTATCTTGAAAATGTATAAAAAATCTTTAAAAGTTTAAACAAAATTAATAAATAAATATCACATGGAACAATTGACACTAATTGACCTACTAGTCCCAAACTAGTACTAGACAACGGATAAACATACTTATAATATTGTATTTCTCAAATTTCAAACTGATAACCCAACTACACTTAGCTACTGACTGACTTATAATAGACAAATACATACTTAAATACATATTAAACATCCAAGACCCGAGAACAAACATTCATTATTCGTCATACAAACATCTGCCCCGACTGGAGATCGAACCTGGGACCTCAAAGTTCATTGTCAGGGTCTCTAACCACTAGGCTAATAAAAAGTTTTTTATTATGCAGGGTAGTGTAATAAAAAGTTACTCACGAGTAATAATGTTTTCAAACCCAATATGCAACAAAACAACAACAATGTCTGGTATACATATTATCATTATGCCTTGAGATTTAAGTATCACCAAGATTGAGAACGCGCGACGTCGGCGAATGTAGGCTACCGTAGTTATACGAAGCCAGACTCTTTGTTTTAATTCTCGGAACCATAAAAACCTCATGCTATTCCAAAATCAAATGCCAAGTTTTTTTTCCAATATATTTCAACCGTCACAAAGGCGCAGAAACAAAGGCTAGCCAATACAATTTTGCGATCATTAATTTTGTTAATGATGTTACGAAATATTTAAAGCTCAATATTAAAAAGCTTACCCCGAGTACGTAACTACTTAATATTTCCAGTTTTTACTAAAGAGTTTATAAAATGTTTCATAGAGTCTCAGATACCTATGTTGACTGTAAATTCAAGTCGAAAGTCAAATCTTCCAATTAAAATAGAACCAAAAATTTGACTCAACACATTACTCTAAATTAATTAAAAAAAAACTAAATATGACTATGATATTAGTTTTGTAATAACTTTATTTACCTGTTATGTTGATTACTTTAATGAAAATCATTAGTTATTCATGTGGTATCTATGAAACATACATAAGTTTCCCTAAGTTTCATAAGTTGCCCTTCCGTGTCCGTAGCACTGATGACAATACCTACTTGTCGTATATCAACGTACTTCTATACAAAGTGTGGCATAAAAATATGTCTCTGTCCAGAACACCATTATTTGTATTGCAACAGGGTCTGAAAGGTGGTCTTAAAAATTTATTATTAGGGCAAATGGGGTGTCATAATATGAAAAGGTTCTGTTGGTACATTCTAAAACTTTTTTAAGCTCCATAGTTTTCGAAATACTAAAGTATATTAAAAAAGTTACAAAAAAATACCACCCCTCCCCCCCCCCTTCTTACCTTCGAAAATTTGCAGAGAGAAAAATCTGAAAGATTGCAGCAAAAATAAAACAATGTCTCTAAATAACAGTTTTTCAGAAACCGTTTAAAATTACATTACTTCCATTCTATCTATCCTACATAAATTGAACGGACTTTTAAGTATTTAGATATGTAAAGTAAAGTAAGTAGCACCACTATTATTTGATGATGGCTTGGAACCCTCGGTGTGCGAGACCGATTTGCTCTTGACTGGTTTTTATGGTCTATCTACAAATAGGTACCTATACCTACTTAAACTCGAAATCAAAGACCGTGCTTAATATTCTGCACAAAAGAACTGAACTGCTAACGAAATAAGCATGCAAATGAGGTGAATTGTAGATCGATTGGAAATAGATCGTGTGTCAGCGGTCGGGAGGCTGCGGGGCATGATCATCGGTCCACGAGCGCACGCGCACGACCCACACAGCCGCCAGCGACAGCGGAACACACACCAAACAATGTATACGATGTATAAACACGACTCGCATCTACTTTATACGGAGAAGTTATAAGCAGAATCCACTATATACGTAGCGCGTAGTGCCAAGAATTTTTGAAACTATGAAAGTAAGTTTATAAACACACAATAAGCTGTATTATAATCGTATCGATAGTAGTAATATAATTTATTATAGACTAGTTTTTTTTTATGCACCTATTTATTACATGCATTTATGCACCTAATTAGGAATCTGTGTAGAGTCGAGTTTTGAATTATTTGGTGTTTACTAAGAAATTACATTTATTTTAATTCTTGACGTACTTAGATAAAACTATTCTGTCTGTAAGCCTTAAAAATTAAGGAAGTGTTCTAAGATAAATAATAACTTTTTAAGCAAAGCTTCAGGTATTTAGGTATTTTCATGTTTATACGTAATAAAAGCGCTGTCATTACTAAAGTAGCTGTCCAAAATAAATCTAAACGCACTGGAGAGTAACGTGCATACTGTAAACCGTATTTTACTAGAGAAAGCGCATTTTACGTATAGGGAGACGTTAATACGATTTCACACTGACCTTTCCTATTGTTCGTTGTGAAACAAAGGAGATCGATATAACGACGCAATTAGTGATTTCTAACGCAATAATTTATGCTTCAATATTTCAACCATCTCGTTCTGCGAACGCACGACGTTCCCTCATTTAGACCATAAATTATGTGATAATATCTACGCTAGAGCTTCTTCGAAGTTCATTTTTCTACTCAGCGGTTCTGATTAATTTAATACCTTAATTATTGTATTGCGTTTTCTTCTTAATGAATTAGAGATAAACTGGAGTATAACTTAAGATATACTTAAGGTAGGTATACATTTTGAGAAGAGGCCTGTGCCCAACAGTGGGACGTAAATAGGCAGGAGATCATGATGATGATACATACGGTAAATTTGTTTACGAAATCCCTCGTAGGTACCGTCAAATGTGGCAAAATTACCTTAACGTGTCATCTTTACCATATGTACTTCATTTCTTGCTAACTATATTTTTTTACTTCTCTATCTAAAGAATGTCGCCACGCTTGACGCTTCTTCAATAGTCGAGTCTTATACATATATTTTATATTTTGGAAATACGTATTTACAAATTAATTGTAAAGTAGGTAGGTAGGTACCTATTTACTCAAACGACCGTTATAACATAAACAGCAATATCTAGATTGAGGTTTTAAAAACGAATAGGTCTAAGAAACTGATATGCCTATAAAATTTGTATCTTTACTAGAGGTAATAAATAGCACACATTGCTGAAGAATCTTATTCTTCTCCCGACCAAAAGCTAACGATTTGCGACGACAGAGATCATAACTTGTCAAAAATATTAGAGCAGGCTGACCTTTTGAGGTTCCGTTATGCATTTAAACTAGAGGTAGAGCAGTTTCGACTCAGTAACGACTTACAAAACAAGAAATATTTAATAGTGTATTGTTATATAACTTTTGTGTCTGTAAATTGCCATTCTAGACGATTTAGGAGTTTTAACGCACTTTGCCACTATACTCGTCCTCATTAGACACCGAGAAAGAAACAAGCCTTCAGTTAGAACAGTACATTATGATGAAACATAATTGCCTATTTCATCTAACTGTCCGTCTAAGGTGTCCGAATGTAATTACCAAAAGTCAAAATGGTCCCGCCCACGAGTGCTCACACGAAGTGTGACGTCATCCCTGACAACCTGCTCACAAAACTCAATTACGGCACCAAATTTAGAGGTCTGCACTTCGACTACTATCTTTATTATACCTAGGTTTTATAATTGTCATATTTGTATTAGCAGTTACAGCCATTTTCACCGGGACTATTTAGTGTGGTCTATTCATTACGATTAGGTTCATCACTGTGATTTATTTAGAAGGGATAGAATTGAAGGTAATATTACTCATTTTTAAAGTAAATTATTTTATTTTCTTGATACTGTGTTTTCCTTCTTCAAGTTATTGGACTTATTTTTATGATTTTTCGAAGATATATTAATACTTTTTCGAGTCTAGCGGATAGTAGAGAACCTCGGCTATTCTATTGGCATACCTATTTTTTTAGGGTTCCGAAGCCAAAATGGCAAAAAGGAACCCTTATAGTTTCGTCATGTCCGTCTGTCTGTCTGTCTGTCTGTCTGTCTGTCCGCGGTACATCTCAGAGACTATTGGTATTAGAAAGCTGTAATTTTGCATAGATATACATATTAATTAGGCCGAAAAAGAGCTGGGATAAAGTCTTAAAAAAAATTTTTTTTGGGGTACTTACCTCCCCTACACGTAAAGTGGGGATGATTTTTTTATTTCTTGTTTTTTTATCTCTCGTTATTGTTGAATAGGTCTTTCAAAAATATTAGGGGTACCTACTCAAATATCATTTTTCAATTGACCCCACACTGCGTACAGTTTGCTTTTTAGTAGGGCTCTGCTAACACTGATTACGAATAGGTGTGACGAAAATACATTTAAATTAGGTATCTATGCCAGGGCTTTTTCGGAATGGCTTAGGAACCCTATCCTGGGCGTGTCCGACACACTCTTGCCCGGTTTTATTATAATTTTCCTCATCACAATTAACGATTACATCGTTTGTAAGCACGAGTATGTTAGTTTAAATCGTTTGAACTTTGAACAGTGACGTAGTTTATGCACTCGCTGCTCATGCATCGATTCCCAGGATCGGTAATCTCACATAAAGCAAATGTTCCGGGTGGATGGCGCGCGTAACTCCGGTGGAGTGACAAGACAATAATTGCACTGAACTGCCCTGAACTATCGCACGACGCCCTCCGTATATCTTTCTAGACAAATTTACGTTTACTCTGATCAAAGACAGACATTCAACTACTATTCAGTATTAAATAGACCCTGAAGTTTTGACTCCATTTATTAAGATAGCTCAATTATGAATTCACGATAAAGGTCGTGGATTACCATTGCACAATAGGTAATTAAATTAGATCTCATCCTATTATTTAAGAGTACCTATCACTCAAGTTGATGCAGTTCCCTCCACTCCATTCTGACTCTATCTACGTAGTTCGATACTTGTCTGATAATAAAATCGACAAAATATGTTAGATAGACTGTTAGATGATTTAGTAAGCCGTATTCCTGTACTAAATTACGTACAGAAGATTAAAATGTAACGCAGCTTTAATATAACATTCTTTACTCCGTGGTTGACTCCATCAATTAGAGTGAGCATTTAATCGGATAATGATGACTGATAATAATCTCGGAACCGTTACAGATATTCTCAACATTTTAAAATAATAATAGCTTATAGATATCGCTCATCTGGCTTTAAGTAAGTATAGAGGAGCAAGATTATTAGCAATTTCTTTTAAATAATATACTTAGCATAAATAAACACATATTATATCCTAGGTCCAGTCTCATGTCTATTCGTGCTATTAATATCTCTGCTTTAGATTAGAAGTTGACCGACTTAAAACATAATTAGATTAATTATTATGTATGAGATATATTGACATTAATGTTCATATATTACGCAATTTTCTATGAAATTATATACTTAACAGCTTTAACAGTTGGCGCCTACAATGGAGTTGTATTTATTTCATAAAACTTCAGCTCGTCTTTGGCAAGGAAACCGCTGTAAAGGTTGACCGATGGTACCTAACCTAAATCCACTAACCATTTACTTTCTACATCATAGCTTAAAACATCACGACATTGTCTCGTTGAAAAGTAGATCGTATCATCGCATCAAGCAGAGAGTGGTGCGGAGTGGCCGTCACGGCCCGGCCAGCCGGCCGGCCGCGGCGGCGACAAGTGATCGCGCACAATCACTAATTGAATCAGTCTCTAGTCACAGTCACTGGCACGCAGCCTGCATATCACTTTCAGTTGACGAAATTATGATTTCTTCCGCGTTATCGCATGGTCAGATTCCGAGGAATCTCTGATGAAACGGAGATACCAGGCCGCGGAGCGTAGCAGCTAGTACTTGGGCCCAGTGTCGGACTTTGTGTGAATGTTGAGCAGAGATAACGATTTGATTATATCATTCATTTCATCACTCATTTACATAAAACTACCGTGAGACTCAATCATAGTGAAATAAAATGGATCACTAATGTGTAGTCGAGTTTAACCCGTATTGTTTCGGAGTAATTCGTAATCCTTTTTCTGGGAGCGCACGACCCAGCGGTGTGCGTCTGGCTGCCGCTGGGTCGTGTACTCCCAGAGGAAGGACCACGAATTAGTCCGAAATATGTCGGGCTAAACTCGACTATACGTAGGTACATAGTTCCAGCAGAAAATTTAACCAATAAACGACATGTAATCGTTTGCAAATATTAATCCCTCCGACCCGCTTTTTCTCAGTTATTTTGGTTGCCTGGCTCCTTCTGGTTGATCGATCATAGTACACTATTATATAAGTGAGCTAAGTTGATCGAGGCAGGTTTTAAGCCTGAGACACAGGTGAAGGCTTTAATGGACCCGACGAATGTATTGACCAATGCTCACACGTTTCATACGGCTACCGTTTTTCAACACACTTGGGAGGAAAAATAATTGTACCCACCTACTTACCTTAATAGTAAAAACCGGCCAAGTGCGAGTAGGACTCACGCACCGAGGGTTCTGTAAAAAAATTTAGGTATGTAAATAGTTCGTCAATCACGGGAAACGAGTCTCGAAGATTTTTTTTATTTTCCAGAGTGTTGTAATTTGTCCAGTGTCAGCAAAGCCCTGCTCCTAAGCAAAATGTACGCAATGACCACTAACACTGGTATATTGGTCACTGAGATATACAGACATTCATAAAATAATAAGATTTTCTAATTACCTCACTTAGTTGTATTATAACAGCTCCCTTCATACCAAATTTCAAGTTTCCAGGACAAGTGGAGTACTCTATAGGTTTTGATTTCACGGCAATTTGTATGGAAACGCCTTTTTAATGATGACTGTATCTTTTGATTGCGTTAACTAAGAAGTTCGATTTTTAACGGGTTCAAGGGATTATTGGCCTGAGTATTTATTTTGTTTGTTTCATACGATAAGGAAGGCAAACGAGCAAGTGGGTAACCTGATGGTAAGTGATCAACATTGTATTTGGTATTACGTATATATAGTAATTTCAGAATGCTACCTCCACGCATTTCAGAGAAAAGGGATGTTGACAGACAGACAGACAGGCAGACTGACAAACAGAGGGACAACAAAGTGATCCTATAAGGGTTTCGTTTGTCCTTTTGAGTTATAGAACCCTAAAAATTACCAAAATCTTGGCAAAATGCCACAGGAAGCATAAAAAATAGCGCATAAAACATAATATCACGGAATTAAGCGAGTCACGTATGAAGTAGTCCGAGTTTACCCTATTATTTGATACCTTTTAGTGAGCTAATTTTCGCGTCAATACTAATCTTTCTTAAAGGTTCCATTCACCGGGAATTCAACATTGACATGAAATATTTCTTTGTTATGAAATGAAATATTGATTGATAACGGTAATTTATATATTAACTTTTTAAAATCATTGTTAATTTACAATTATATTTCCTAGAAGCCTCAACCTATGATTTCTAACAGTACCTATCTACTTGCATTAAGTATTTATTACGAGCCGGTGATAATTATTATGGCCGACAAATCTTCACTTAAGAGGACCGTTACTCTGTTTTGTTGCAGTGAAAACATTCATTTCTTCATTTGCATACAATGGGCTGGTGCCAAAAAATATTGGAGTGTAAACGCTTACCACGAACATATTTAAGAAAGTTCTCTACTCTAAGCTTTATGCCGATGCGACACAAAATAACTGATGTTATCACTTGGGCTTTTTTCTTTGTCACGACATTCGGTTTTTGGTTTTGGAATAGTCGTTTATGTTTTTAAAGTGTAATTATTTTAAGAAGTAATTTTGTATAAGTTAAAATTCAATCATAAGAAAGCTGCAAGCACCTAAGTACGTGTAAAGTGTAAAGGTACGTGTTTAATAATGCTCACCAGTAACTAAATAGTTAAAAAAATGTTAAAAGCCATAAGTAAGATAAATATACCAGCATAAAGGACACAAGCACACCATTTCCACAATTTTAAACAAGGCCCTACTCTCTCATATGTAGACCTGCTATTAATTCATACAAAAAATGAACCGTAATTAAATCGACCATTGTGGTTGTCTACATGTGTATGCAAATGTGGTTTTTATGCTTGGCACAGATAAAACAATATGGAAACTGATTTATGGCAGACGAAGAAAAGCAAACGATCCACCCATGTCTTAAAGACTTAAATAGTATAGATATGTTAATTAAAGGAAAAAGATACAATAAGAGAATAATCAATGTCGAAATTGTCTTGCTGGCTAGTATCATAAAAACCTGTACTAAAATGACTTCGGTATAATCGGTGTATTATATTTGTGCTTAACAACTTTCAATAACTTAAAAGGATTAATAATTGTATGGATTTTATTCGATGATCTAATTACCAATTTAAATGTGTTCTACTTATTTCTGTGGTGGGCCTTAGAGTTCTATCATTACCGGATAACGGAAATAAATGTAAAAAATAGATTACTTATTGTTTTTGTCGTCAGAAATGTTTTCATATCGAGTAATCACAGAAATGACTCAAAAATATGTGACTTACGATGTGCAAGTAACTCCATGCTAATTTCGGCTCTACAATCAATGCTAGGTGAAACTAGAAACTCTTTGAATTTGATATCTAATTAAGTATTTCAAACAGCAAATAAGTAAGTGTTTTCATGTCAGCAATTGAATAATTTATGTTACGAAATTTGAAACTTGCATACACATAATGTAGAGGCGTAGAGCATGATTTCTGAAATATGAACATTACAGGACCTGAAATTGTAGGTTTTCAAAATGTTGATGACTGTTTAGAGAAACTCTAATCATAAACAACATAACGAAGCCGCCTCCTCAGTAGCTTAGCGGCGACGGTGTCCGAGGACTTAGTGTTCAATCTGGAGATGGCCGATAAACATATTTCGGCACCGGCTCTTGACGCAGATGAAGTGAACTAACGGAGCTTTTCCCCATTGTACAAGTGATTGTTTTAAACTATTAATTGTACCGATAGTGCCGCGGACGAACAATGCACGAGCTAACTAACAATGAAACCGGAAAAAATCTTTTGCACTAATGTGAGACATCGTGACCTCTTAAAACGTTTTAACATCCAATAAATTATAGCCACGTGAGGCTCTCGGTAGACACCTGTTATTATAATATAGACACTGAGTTAATGTCGTCCTCTTTTCTTTTGTATTCAGCGATGATGTATGCCCGTTATATTGGAGCTAAATATTCATACCCACACGGTTTTGTTAACTTTCGTTACGAGCAAGTTCAGGTAATGTTCCGAGTGGTGAGTGCACATTACTGCATATATTTTGGATTATTCTCTGTTTATAATAAAATTTGATTTAACGGGCATCACATACTTTTTTCGGCAATTCGAAGAAAAACATATATGTATAATAATTATACCTAATAACGTTTATCAGCGGTATTTTTTATGTGTCCTCATAGATTCTATGACATAGAACTTAACTCAATTTTAAATATTGCCATCGTCTTACTTAAAGACTTGGCCGTTAAATTTTTAATCTTAAAATAAATAAATTTATGTATCATATATTAAGAATCCTATATATTAAATTAAGGAATTTTTTTGCCAGTGACTGACCGCACTTGCCTTTTGTAGGTAACAAATTTTTGGGAGTGCTATTAAATACAAGTGAATACCAACTCGTAATTTAATACCGTCCAACTTAATGTACTTAGTCTTCAAAACATTTCGCTCACAACTAGGAAGCATCGTCTTGAAGGTAGTAGCGCGGCAGTTTGTCGCTCGCCCGTCGTCATTGTAAATTCAAACTACCGACACTATTTATTACAAAATGTATCTCGATTTTTTTTTATCAATTTGAACGCCCTAGCATACTTTTTGCTTTTTCTCAATCAATTATTTATTAGAGCACTCTTCAAGGATGTATTTTATTACGTAATATTGTGCCGAACAGAACTATAGTTACTCCTAATTACTAGACAGTAAATTTTAATAAAGCACAACAATTTAATACAATGATTTGTTTACTTTAAATGTATTATTGTAACAATCAAAACAAATTGAATACGTAATACACTTATCCAATTACGGCATAAATTATATAAAGTAAAGTTTAATAGTAACTTTGCAAAATGTGCTTCTGTCGTAAGTAGCGAGATCAAATCAGAAGCTTCATCCGGCAAGCTTCCTAAGGAAACGCGAGCCTAGTGAATTGTTGACAAGCGTAAATCGAGCGCTATATCTCAAGAGATTAGGAGTGCAGAGCGCAATGATTCGGTTTCGCGGGCGGAAACGGGCGCGCCCACGCGCAGGTCAGAGCAGTGACCTCAAAGCTCACCTCGGCATCGAACAGCACCGCGCGCTGCGCGGGCGCATATCCTCGCGCATACACCTCATTGTTCCACCTTCCAATGACGAGCACAGGTAATTGGGTCTCAAGTTGACAGGTTCATAGCGTAGCGTAAATCTATGCTAATAGCGTAATAAATTAATATTGCTGTCCTTACACGCGTTTTGTTGTAATTTTAAATGAAAAGAAACCGTGTTAGGTTTAAATTTACTTCACATAAATATTACGCTTGCACATTAAAAACGTTTTTTTTCGGCCAAGTTTATTCATTTCTTTATAATCATTGATTTATTTTCTAATTAGGACACGATTTTAATTAACAGTAGTTATATAAATATTACATTTCTAAAAAACTAAAAAAAAAAAATTAATAAATATCATGGGACAAATTGACACCAATTGACCTAGTCCCAAACTAGGCAAAGCCTGTACTATGGGTACTAGACAACGGATAAACATACTTATATCGATAAATACATACTTATATACATATTAAACATCCAAGACCCGAGAACAAACATTCGTATTCATCATACAAACATCTGCCCCGACCGGGATTCGAACCCGGGACCTCAAGTTTCATAGTCAGTGTTGCTAACCACTAGGCTATCCGGACGTCAAATACTACAAAAACAAAAATACAAAAATACACAACTTGCATAAAACAAATTGAAGTAGCATGTCCCGATAGAGAAGGTACCTATTTACGATCAAGGCAATTATACCATTTTATACCTACGTAATATGAATCGCTAGGTAAACCCAATTCCTATAAATCTGAACCACTTATGATAATACAAAATAGAACCTATTGACTCAGACAATTCGATTAAAGATAGTGCGCGAGAGTCGAGCTCGGGCGCGATATGAAGCGGTTAAATTAACTTTCATAATTAGAAACACCAATAAGGCAGAACGCCCAACTCTACACAAATTACACCTGCGTTACTAATTATGCCAGACGCGGATATATCTTCTCGAATTGGTCCTGTTCAAACTAGTACGACTGTGAAGCGCTTAATATTTTTTTCGCACCAATACGTCTATCGCCTGAATTCTGCGAGTTTCTGACTGCAGACGTCCAGTGCCCTTAGTGTAATCAAAAAGTACAAAATACGTCTCGATCGCGTTTGCGTTAAAGTGTCAAATAGTATGAGAATTGTTAAACGCAAACGCGATCGAGACGTATTTCTTGGCCTGGTCGGCGATTACACTAGGCGCTCAGAGCGTCTAGCGCAATCAACGGCCAAAAAAAACTATGGGCAAATTACCAGCAGCAGCGCTACTAGTGGCACGTATCGACAACAAACAATTCTCATACTATTTGACACTTTAACGCAAACGCGTTTCAGACGTATTTTTGGCAGATGGATGGGATTTGGCCTAGTGGAATAGACGGCCAAAAAAACGTCTCGATCGCGTTTGCGTTAACGTCTGAATTACTATTACTAACGATTGAAACGTTTTTCTGGTCAAGAATTACACTAGAGGCTCAGTTGTCAAAGCATCTAGTGTAAACGACGACCAAAAAATACTTACGTCTCAAACGCGTTTGCGTTAAATTGACAAATACTTATTATGAGAATAGTTTGCTGTCGTTACGTAACGTGTCGGTAGAGGCCAATTTGACCATAATAATTCAGACATTAACGCGAACGCGATCGGGATGTTTTCGTGTGTCAAAAATTACACTAGACGCTCAGATAAACCTACATCTAAACAACACATTAAAATGGGTCAAGTTCGACTAATCGATTAATCCAATGATTCTTTTTTGTACTTAATTATTTTTTTCTTGCAATTTTAAGTGTGAACTTTATTCAAGGAAAAGTATATCTTCTAAGTATATTTGAGATACATGATGGTTAGTAGACAAAAGTGTTCGAATGCTTTACTGATAGACCGGTTTGCGAAATTTTGGAAGCTTTGCGAACAATGAGAGATAGTATCTGTTTGAACAGGATCTCATTCTTTCCTGACCGTGTTAAAATTGTATTTATTACTCACATCTGTCACCCCGGTAATGACTCCCGCGCATGAAACCTGCCCGACGCATCAAACATTTCGAATCAATTAGTCTGTTTAAGAAACACCGTCTTAACGATCGCCCGAAAACTTATACGATGGAGTCATTGTGCGATGGATGGTAAGGGTTCCTTTTTTTTATTACTTTTAAACTCTACCACTTAAAGGTTGACTGAGTAAATATCCTTAAAGTGTTAAGTCCGCCTTTGCCTATATCTTTATCCTTCGTAACTAGTGTTCTTCCCCTGGTTTTTTATACAATAAAGTGTCCAAAAAATACAATTGGCATTATTGGGTTCGCTACTTCTTACTATTTACTGTCTCGAATTATAATTATGTTCTATGAAATGTTCAAGTACTTAGGAATGTGCTTAGTGAGGAATCAGTTGAAACTTTTTTTTTATACGACGAGGAAGGCAAACGAGCAAGTGGATCACCTGATGGTAAGCGGTCACCACTGCCCATAGACACCCACAATACTGAGGGTTCGCAGATGCGTTGCCAACCTAGAGAGCTAAGATGAAATGCCTCTTGTGCCCGTAATTACACCGGCTGTCTTTACTATCCACACCGGAACACAACAGTGCAAGCACTGCATTGAGATAGCAAATATTTTATTCTCATTTTCTCCAGTTATCCAGACACCCAATTCATTTCCTCGGCTGTTTTGATTTGATGTGGATTGAAGTCATTGTTGACAGGTTTTTTTTTTTTATATGAATTTCGAATTCACCTTTCCATCGAGTGTTCCATTTACATAAAGCGACAGCAACAAACAGCTCGTGACTATCAGATCAAAATATTGTTGTGATTGCTTTAGCACTAAAGTAAACATAGGTATTAACTATTAACATAGGTACCTGATGGAACACTACTTAAATCAAAACAAAATGAATGAGAATTATTTATTTGGAATGGATTTACGGTAAATTCGAAAGTGATATTTTTAGGGTTCCGAAGCCAAAATGGCAAAGAGGAACCCTTATAGTTTAATCATGTCCGTCTGTCTGTCTGTCTGTCTGTCTGTCTGTCTGTCTGTTTGTCTGTCCGTCCGTCCGTCCATCCCTCCGTCCCTCCGTCCGTCCGTCAGTCCGTCCGTCCGTCCGTCCGTCCGTCCGTCAGTCTGTCTGTCTGTCTGTATGCTGTCTGTCTGTCCGCGGCATAGCTCAGAGATTATTGGTATCTACTACAAAACTGTAATTTTACATAGATATACAATTAATTAGGCCGAAAAAGTGCTGGGAAAAAATCTTAAAAACATTTTTTTGGCGTACCTCCTCTACACGTAAAGTGGGGATGATTTTCTTATTTCTCGTCCACCCCATAGTGTAGGGTATCGTTGAATAGGTCTTTCAAAAATATTCGGGGAAATATTTAGCTTTAAAGTGCTTATTTTTGTTTGGAGTCCAGTGTCGTTGTCCCCCCCCCGTAATATGAAAAAATCAGAGCAGCAGTGCATATAGTGAATTTAAAAGGAAAACTTCCAGAGATAAGCAGGTTTGGGAGTAATAGTTAATTATGTGTGTCTATGTCAGTAACCGATATAATTTGACCCCACACTGCGTACAGTTTGCTTTGGAGTTGGGCTCTGCTAACACTGGTTTCGAATAGGTGTGATGAGAATACCTTTAAACTAGGTATCTATGCCAGGGTTTTTTCGTAATGGCTTAGGAACCCTATCCTGAGCGTGTCCGACACGCTCTGGTCCGGTTTTTTTATTTGCGATTGTGTCTTGCTTAATTTGGAGAATAGAAAAGTTCAACAAATAGTAAGTCGTCATCGTTGATGAATGTACTCTTTCTAGTAGTCCCCACCCTCCTTCCCCTTAGTCATGAAGCGTATAAGCGACGTCACTGAGTACGCATCTCGACTAAGGGAACAGAGCAGTGCCCTTAGAATAATCAAACCTAAAACGTCAATTAGTCACGTGCGAATCGGACGTTAACATTCTAATAATTTATCAGCGCGTGAGTGCCGTCCAAATAATGTGATTGTATTATAATATTTTTATAGGTACCTAGTTATAATATTTTTAATTTATATACCTAATTAAATTTTTATGTATGTAGGTACATTTTTACTTATATATTAAGACTAGTATTTTGGGTGGGGGCCGCGGGCCCCGAGGGGCCCGCGGAGGGTTCCCTGCCACCATGTTTTTTTTTAATATCCTTAACCTAACCAATTATCAACCTAACAAACTAAGCAACTAATTAACCAACCAACTTATAAACTAACCAAATAACCAATCAACCAACCAACCAACCAACCAACCAACCAACCAACAAACTAACCAACTAACCAACCAACCAATCAACCAACCAACTAACAAACTAACCAACTAACCAACTATCAAACTAACAAACTACCAAACTAACCAACTATCAAACTAACCAACTAACCAACCAACAATTTATCAAACTAACAAACTAACCAACTAACCAACCAACAAACCAACTAACCAAATAACCAACCAATCAACCAACCAACCAACCAACCAACCAACCAACCAACCAACTAACCAACTAACTAACCAACCAATCAACTAACCAACTAACCAACTAACAAACTATCAAACTAACGAACTAACCAACTAACCAACTATCAAACTACCAAACTAACCAACTAACCAAATATCAAACTACCAAACTAACCAATTAACTAACTATCAAACTACCAAACTAACCAACTAACCAAGTATCAAACTATCAAACTACCAAACTAACCAACTAACCAACTATCAAACTACCAAAATAACCAACTAACCAACTATCAAACTAACCAACTAACCAAGTATCAAACTATCAAACTACCAAACTAACCAACTAACCCACTATCAAACTACCAAAATAACCAACTAACCAACTATCAAACTGCCAAACTAACCAACTAACCAAGTATCAAACTACCAAACTAACCAACTAACCAAGTATCAAACTACCAAACTAACCAACTAACCAACTATCAAACTACCAAACTAACCAACTAACCAAGTATCAAACTATCAAACTACCAAACTAACCAACTAACCAAGTATCAAACTACCAAACTAACCAACTAACCAAGTATCAAACTACCAAACTAACCAACTAACCAACTATCAAACTACCAAACTAACCAACTAACCAAGTATCAAACTATCAAACTACCAAACTAACCAACTAACCAACTATCAAACTATCAAACTACCAAACTAACAAACTATCAAACTAACCAACTAACTAACCAACAAACTAACAAACTAACCAACTAACCAACTAACCAACCAACCAACCAACAAACCAACTAACCAAATAACCAACCAACCAATCAACCAACCAACCAACCAACTAACCAACCAACAAACTAACCAACTAACCAATCAACCAACCAACTAACAAACTTACCAACTAACCAACCAACCAATCAACAAACCAACCAACCACTCAACCAACTAACCAACCAACCAATCAACCAACCAACTAACAAACTAACCAACTAACAAACTATCAAACTACCAAACTAACCAACTAACCAACTATCAAACTACCAAACTAACCAACTAACCAAGTATCAAACTATCAAACTACCAAAGTAACCAACTAACCAACTATCAAACTACCAAACTAATCAACTAACCAACTATCAAACTACCAAACTAACCAACTAACCAAGTATCAAACTATCAAACTAACCAAGTATCAAACTATCAAACTACCAAACTAACCAACTATCAAACTATCAAACTACCAAACTAACCAACTATCCAACTATCAAACTATCAAACTACCAAACTAACCAACTAACCAACCAACCAACCAACCAACAAACCAACTAACCAAATAACCAACCAACCAATCAACCAACCAACCAACCAACCAACCAACCAACCAACCAACCAACCAACAAACTAACCAACTAACCAATCAACCAACCAACTAACAAACTAACCAACTAACAAACTATCAAACTACCAAACTAACCAACTAACCAACTATCAAACTACCAAACTAACCAACTAACCAAGTATCAAACTATCAAACTACCAAAGTAACCAACTAACCAACTATCAAACTACCAAACTAATCAACTAACCAACTATCAAACTACCAAACTAACCAACTAACCAAGTATCAAACTATCAAACTAACCAAGTATCAAACTATCAAACTACCAACTATCAAACTATCAAACTACCAAACTAACCAACTATCCAACTATCAAACTATCAAACTACCAAACTAACCAACTAACCAAGTATCAAACTATCAAACTAACCAACTATCAAATTATCAAACTACCAAACTAACCAATAACCCAGTATCAAACTATCAAACTAACCAACTAACCAACCAACAAACTAACAAACTAACCAACTAACCAACCAACCAACCAACAAACCAACTAACCAAATAACCAACCAACCAATCAACCAACCAACCAACCAACCAACCAACCAACCAACCAACCAACCAACCAACCAACCAACCAACCAACCAACCAACCAACTAACCAACCAACTAACCAACCAACCAATCAACCAACCAACTAACAAACTAACCAACTAACAAACTATCAAACTACCAAACTAACCAACTAACCAACTAACCAAGTATCAAACTATCAAACTACCAAACTAACCAAGTATCAAACTATCAAACTACCAAACTAACCAACTAACCAACTAACCAACTATCAAACTACCAAACTAACCAACTAACCAAGTATCAAACTATCAAACTAACCAACTATCAAATTATCAAACTACCAAACTAACCAATAACCCAGTATCAAACTATCAAACTAACCAACTAACCAACCAACAAACTAACAAACTAACCAACTAACCAACCAACCAACCAACTAACCAACTAACCAAATAACCAACCAACCAATCAACCAACCAACCAACCAACCAACCAACTAACCAACCAACCAACCAACCAACTAACCAACCAACCAACAAACTAACCAACTAACCAACCAACCAAGTATCAAACTACCAAACTAACCAAGTATCAAACTATCAAACTACCAAACTAACCAACTAACCAACTATCAAACTACCAAACTAACCAACTAACCAAGTATCAAACTACCAAACTAACCAACTAACCAACTAACCAACTAACCAACTATCAAACTACCAAACTAACCAACTAACAAACTATCAAACTACCAAACTAACCAACTAACCAACTAACCAAGTATCAAACTATCAAACTACCAAACTAACCAAGTATCAAACTATCAAACTACCAAACTAACCAACTAACCAACTAACCAACTATCAAACTACCAAACTAACCAACTAACCAAGTATCAAACTATCAAACTAACCAACTATCAAATTATCAAACTACCAAACTAACCAATAACCCAGTATCAAACTATCAAACTAACCAACTAACCAACCAACAAACTAACAAACTAACCAACTAACCAACCAACCAACCAACAAACCAACTAACCAACTAACCAACCAACCAACCAATCAACCAACCAACTAACAAACTAACCAAGTATCAAACTATCAAACTACCAAACTAATTAACTAACCAACTATCAAACTACCAAACTAACCAACTAACCAACTATCAAACTACCAAACTAATCAACTAACCAACTACCAAACTACCAAACTAACCAACTAACCAAGTATCAAACTATCAAACTAACCAACTATCAACTTATCAAACTACCAAACTAACCAACAATCAATTTTGTATGGCGGCCATCTTGTTTTCGCCATTTTGAAAAAACTTTGACCGGCTCACCCATTGGTTCGCTGTTCTGAGCGACTTTAGTTCCGGGCAAACTCGGTAGGTCAAGTCGATACATAGAGCTACCCCATGTGTCGGGTCAGTTTCCAAGTTCAGGTCAATTTAGTATTTTTTTGTTGGTCGTGGCGGCATTTCTGATGTGATGGTGTATAGAGTCGAACCCAACCTCTAAAGGCTGCTACAAAACAACAGTAAGACAGTGAGTCAGACATTACATTGTTTGGCGGCCATTTTGGAAAATTGAGAAATCGAAAAAATAATTATGGCGTTAAATATTGTGGCCTTCAAGAGCCCTGGATGCAAAATTTCAATCGAATCAAACAAAAAAAAAATTTTGCCGCCATTTTGAATCCGCCATCTTGGAAAAAAAATTGCTTCATTCGATTGCCCTTTCTAATTTGAACAACATTAGTTCAAGCACCTTATATCTATCTAGACTGGCCTCTGAGATATTCGCTTTTCAATTTTGTATGGCGGCCATCTTGTTTTCGCCATTTTGAAAAACTTTGACCGGCATACCCATTGGCTGGCTGTTCTGAGCGACTTTAGTTCCGGGCAATTTCGGTAGGTCAAGTCGCCGCGGAGAACTACTCATGTGTCTGGTCAATTTCCACATTCAGGTCAATTTCATACTTTTTTAGTGGTCGAGGCGGCATTTCTGATGCAATGTTGTAGAGAGTTGTACCCCACCCTTCATGGGTTCTTCAAAACAGCATGTCAGTGAGCCAGATTTTCCATCGTATGGCGGCCATCTTGGAAAATTGAAAAATCGAAAAACTAATTACGGCGTTTGATTCAGTTACCCTCGAGAGCCCTGGATGCAAAATTTCAATAGGATCAGAGTAAAAAAAAAAAACGCCGCCATTTTGAATCCGCCATCTTGAAAAAAAAAATATCCCGATAGATTACCCCTCCCACCCTGAATGACATTTGGTCGAGCACCTGTCATCCATCTCGACTGGTTTGCGAGATAATCGCGTTTCAATTTTGTATGGCGGCCATCTTGTTTTCGCCATTTTGAAAACATTTTGACCGGCTCATCTATTGGCTGGCTGTTCCGAGCGACTTTAGTTTCGGGCAAACTCGGTAGGTGGAGCCGTTGCAGAGAGCCGCTACTTGAGTCAGGTCACTTTCCACATTCAGGTCGATTTCGTATTTTTCCTGGGGTCGTGGCGGCATTTTGGATACGACGACGTATACAGTTCCACCCCACCCCTCGTGGGTTCTCCAAAACAGCATGTCAGTCAGTGAGTGAGTGAGTGGGTATCGAGCTATATATATTATAAAAGAATCTGGTCAGACCACATTTACAATTTTCGTTTATTTCCCATGAAATAAACAAGAAAAACTAAAAAAATAAATTAACACGTTGCCAGCTCAGCAGGACCTGCAGGACTCTGCCTCGGATGTGAAATAATGTCTGTCGTTCTACATTTTATTTTTTTGCATTTAGTTTTATAATCCGATACCCCAAGTGAATTCAACTCACAAAACATACAAGTGCGCAATTTTTTGTAGGCAGTTAGAATTTACTGAGTACTACTTGTAAAAAAAAAACGTAACAGATTTTGACATTGCTTTTGGAATTATCTAGGTAATTGTTAGTAACACTTGTAAATCCATAGAAAAAATATGCAAGTGTAAATTTTCTCTACTAGATTATTGTATTTAGCTATTAGAACAACACCCATCATTTTCTAACACTTTCATCAAGAGCTTACGCCAGCATTATTAAAATCACGTAAAAAAATTGCAAATCTCTTAAAAAAAATTACAAGTCAATGATGGCTGCTGAAATGTATTTAAACCTGTTAAAAGTAACCACAGTTTTAATTTGTAACAGATTTATCAATACCGTGTTTTTTTACAAGCAGTGAAATTTTAAAAGCGTTCTATTTTACGCAAAAAAAATCTCATAATTCTCAAGTCGGCTTATTTGATTAGGTTTAATTATAGTAATTTATAGACAAAAATTCTAACGAATTCATCAATAGCTTCAAATTTTATTAACTTATCAGTTATCCCTAATTTAAATACACGCGACCTCGCGCGAGCCAGGCGCAGCGCGCTCGCAGCCAATCACGTACAGTCAGCGTCATATACAAATATGGTGACATCCAAAGTGATCAAATAGTTCGGCACACCATACTAATCGTATGACGCTGACTGTACCTGTAATAATACAAGGCCGTACTCCCGCAATCCAGCTGCCGTTCGATGTTAACAATAAAATAATCGATCTATTCACTTACTCACACTTATAAAATAAACGTGAAAGTAACTCTCTGTTCTTTTATAACTTTTATGATTGTGATGAAAGTTGGCATGTGAGCAAAGACATAGGCTACTACTTTTTATATCCGTGAAAAATACTTACCCTACGTTTGCAACATTAGGTTGTTGACGCAATCATTCCAGTGAAAACTCTTTGCCTTTTTTTAATTTGACATGGTCCTAATGTGCTGAACGTTTTCATGGGCCGACTGTAAATAAATTGAAAATAAAAACGAGTAGATTGTTAGACACCGAACGGCAGCGGGATTGCGGGAGTACGGCCTTTTATTATTACAGGTACGTGATTGGCTGGCTCGCGAGAGGCCGCGTGTATTAAATTAGGGATATAACTGATTAAAGTAATAAAATTTGAAGATATTGATGAATTCGTTAGAATTTTCGTCTATAAATTACTATAATGAAACCGAATCAAATAAGCCGACTTGAGAATTATGAGATTTTTTTTGTGGAAAATAGAACGCTTTGAAAATTCCACTGCTTATAAAAAACACGCTATTGATAAATCTGTTAGAAATTAAAACTGTGGTTACTTTTAACAGGTTTAAATACATTTCAGCAGCCATCATTGACGTGTAATTTTTTTTAAGAAATTTCGTAATTTTTTAACGTGATTTTAATAATGCTGGCGTAAGCTCTTGATGAAAGTGTTAGAAAATGATAGGTGTTGTTTTATTAGTTAAATACAATAATCTAGTAGAGAAAATTCACACTTGCATATTTTTTCTTTGGATTTACAAGTGTTACTAACAAATACCTAGATAATTCCAAAAGCAATGTCAAATTCTGTTATATTTTTTTTACAAGTAGTATTCAGTAAATTCTAACGGCCTACAAAAAATTGGCCACTTGTCAGTTTTGTGAGTTTATAGAGTAATTAACATGTTCCAGTACTGGACTATTTAAGAGTGTTGTTAATTATACATACATACTTACTCGTATATACCTATATTTTTATTTATTAAAATTTGATCTTCTTATTTTCATAGTCGTTGCAGTTTTTGCAGTGTCTAGCAAGCCTCACGGATTATGTTGTATTTTAAAGTTGTTTGATTCGGTTTGCCGTGGCCGTTTCAAATAAGTTCGGCGCGCACTGACTGACCCCGGCCCGTGGAGCTGAGCTCTGCGCCGCGTGCTATTTTAACGAAATCATACTTTAAGAGCATAACAATACAGTACGATTATTCTAAGTTTACGACTGACAAATGGTTTGCCTTCATTTCATTTTCAAATTTAATGTCGTACAAATAAAATACTTATTTTTAAATTTTATTGATTTTAAAGTTGAAAACTGACTGCCGTAATGCTGGTCATTACCTACGGTTTCTGAACGCATTATAGAGGACTTATGATATGGGTGTAGGTAGATTGTAGATAAAATAGGTACTATATTTGTACGACATTAGATTTGAAAATGAAATGAATGCAAACCATTTGTCAGTGGTAAACTTAGAGTAATCATTCTGTAAGATAATAATATATTAATATGAGAACTGAAAAATCGCATTATTGTAATAATCTATTCTATATATGTATATATATAAAAAAACAAAGTCGTGTTAGTTTGAACATATAAGTATATACAGCTCAAGAACGGCTGAACCAATATTTATGATCTTTAATTTGTTGTATTTGTCTAAAATAGCAGATTAACTAATAGATTATCGGATAAATTCCAGTCGAAAGCTATAACGACTTGTTTTGAGAGTTTGAGTAAGGTCTGCATGATATATACCTACTTAATTAGGCTTTATCGAGCAGGTGATATAAAAAAATTATAATAGGCACATCTAACTTTGCCGGATGTTGAAAAACCAAGTAAGTATTTAAAGTTTCGTTTCCAAATACCGTAAACTAACGTAATATCAACCATTCACTTCAATGGTTATTTTTCTTCTTCTGATAAACTGAACGATATTTGGTCATGTCAAGACCTGTATGAACGATACCATTCCTTAACAGTTTTAAGGAGAAAGGTATGTACTTTCTCTACACACATATCGTAAGTCCGGTATGCGTTCAGAAACCATTATTACGTCAATCAATTTTCATCTTCAAAAACCAATACAATTTAAAAATGGGCCTCAAATAAAAAAAATGGTCAACACGAAACGTCAGCTCGATATGTTTGTCTATAATAAAAAAAATCGGACAAGTGCGAGTCGGACTCGCGCATGAGGGTTCCGTACAAAGATTTCCCTTCTTTTAAGTGTTTAAATTGTCCAGTATTATCAGAGCCCTGTTCCTGAGCAAAATGTATGCAGTGTGGGGTCATTTTACATTGGTCTACAGTGACATATACAGACAGACATAAAAATTTAAAATTTTGAGAATTTTTTGAGTGGTTGTGCTATAAGAGCTACCTTCATACCAAATTTCAAATTTCAAGGAGAACTGGTAGTACCCTTTAGGTTTTCACAGTACGGCAATTTGTATCGAAATCACCTTTTTAATGACTGTATCTTTTGATTAGGTACGTTGACTTAGAAGTTTGATTTTTTCACAGCTTCAACTGCAGGCTTGAATATTTGATGTTAATTTCAGCCCGCTACCTCCACGCGTTCCTGAGAAAACGGGTCTAGACAGACAGACAAACAGACGATAAGGATTCCGTTTTTTCTTTTTGAGGTACGGAACCCCAAAAACAGCCCAATCCCAGAAAAAAAGCAATTGGTTTATTATGCCATCGGCTTCTGAACCCATCTTAGAGTACTTATAGGTAATATGTTTGTAGATAAAGTGATATATACAACTCCACATAATTAGGCCTTATAACACTCGAGGAATATCCTCAAAAGTGTATTTTACCGTCAAGTTTTCTTTAACTGTAATTCATTAAGACAAGAAGATGAATGAAAAATAAGAAACACAATTTCCGACCACAGTTTTGCGTACCTTATTATGAATATTATGATAGGTAACTTACGTATAAGAAATTAAACACAATTCTATGTTTTTCCCATATATTAAGAAAGCTAACATTTTACTTCACCATCATACTATATGTAAAACCTAAAGGCCTAAAGAAATCTTGCAAAAATCTGTTACATATAAATTGCGAACCACGTAAACCGGCATTATAATCAATATTTTCGTTTTAAGCTACACTTCTGATCTTGATTTACGGCATGCGGTTTAACTTGCGGTATTATTAACAAGTTGTAAATCATCGTTCGGAATTAAGACCACGCTGAATCGGCTGCCGGGGGATTGCTGACGGAGTCTTTAATAGAACAGGTATTGTGGCCGAAGCCTAAGGATTTAGCAGCACACGTGTAACTCTGAGGTCTAGTGTTTATTTCAGAGTTTTCCTTATGGATTAACATCAACCTCACTTAGCATTGGAAATCAGACCGAGCTGAAGATGTCTCCCAAACAACACCTACGTAGGTGCTGTTAACCTGTTGCTTCAAAACAATATGTAAGTTAGTTCCAGTTGCTTATTTTGCTCTGTATATGTCATGAATTATTAATTCAGGAAACGACCACATTCGCACCTACCATGTTTTGAAGTTTTGTTGTTTTAATTTTAAAATTGCTGACGTAATTGGTCGTTCTTAATAATGGTGTTATTACGTAAAAGGTCATCACAAGCAGCATAAAGGTAGGTGTATTGCATTTATTTAATTTACGTCAATGAACAAACATATTTAACTAAATACAAAGTACATTATTCGCAAATAGGCTAAACTGATAACACGAGGCGTTGTAAATATACTTTCAATACTGATTAACTCAATAAAGATTTAATTCTGCTGGTGAGTTAAGTTAACACGCCGGGATGCGGCAGGCAGTGCTGCAGTGGCGGCAAATGCATCACGGGCGATAATGAACCGACTCGTGTGCACGACTGCGCCGCGCTTGCGCACTCACACGTAATGCACTATCCTGGCCTCGCCGAGTCGTGCAACACTCACTCGTTGCCATATAAAACAACCCTTCTTATAATATTTGACTGTGTGAACGTTACCTTCGGAGTACTCGCATTACGAAGAGTATCCATGCAACTGATTTGATCGAAATTTCACTGATCTCTGGTCAAATATGGTATGATAAGATAACGACTATAGTGTTAATAGATAGCGCGTTACTAACATTATGTAACGATGCAAAGTTTGCGAGGTTTTATTTATAGACTAATGTTAAACTACAGTTAGATTTCTAAATTATTCAAGTTCAAAATGGATCACCAATTCAAATTAAATACTAACGTTTCCGTTACATAAAGACATGCTGACTCCGAACTCACAATTTTGGTACCTACTGATACCTACGCTCAGTTGGTAGAGTAATTGCAGTTTACTATGTAGGTGCCATTCAGATTCTGTGGTTGCAGTTCGGGAGTAGGTAACCTAAATTACTGTTAGGGACTGACCTTTATCGACATTACCTGAAATTTGAAACCGACCATAAACCTACTTTTCTCCAATTTTTTTAGCTTTAGCTAAATCTATTTAGCTAATCGTAATCACACGTAATCATAACTTACTGTATTAATTATGTGTGACATGAAGCTCGTTTTTTGCACAGGTGTATTTACACTTAACATTATAAACTGAGTTCAAGCCTTGACAGGTCGAACTTGTTACCTGTTGGTTATTATGTATAAAGGTACCTAAGTTACCTGTTAATATATTTGCAGAACAAAGTCGCAGTGAAAATGGACGCCATTTGTGAACAAGACAGGATCTCGGGTTTCTTAAACTGGCACCTCCCACGTGGTGTCTTGTGCCCTTAACCTTTCGAGCGGCCGTATCGCGGTTTATGCGCCTTATAATGCGCTCTCCGCACCGTCTTATACGGCTGGTCGTTTTTCTAAATTTGGAGCAAATGCTACCACAAGACAATTAAGCAAAAATGTTCACTTTCTTGGAAATGCGCTCCTTGCAAGGTAGGTTAGATTATTCAAAAAATGTATATCCGTATATATTTTGATTTAAATCACGTTACGTTAACCGTCCTATTATTCAATCACACGTATGATTATAGTGAAATAATCGGATCACTCACGTATGTCAGTCGAGTATAGCTCGACATGTTTCGGACTAATCCGTAGTCCTTCCTCTGGGAGCACACGCTGTGACACGCCACGCCGATGGCGAGACGTAAACTGTCTCTGTCTGTGTCTGTGTCAGTTTACGCCTCGCCACTTGCGTGGCGTGTGCTCCCAGAGGAAGGACTACGGATTAGTTCGAAACATGTCAAGCTATACTCGACTGACATACGTGAGTGATCCGTTTATTTCACTATGATTGAATCTCACGGTAGTTTCATGTTAAAAGTGGCACGTATGATTATGTAGAAATTTGCACTCGTTCGTCTATACAGACCTTTTAAGTTGGTTATTTATGTTGTAACAAATATAATAAAAATCTTTTAACAAAAAAGTAAAACCGCCTTCAAAAAAACCTTAGAAAAAAAACGTAAAATAATCCTGTAAAATAATGATAAATAAATAAAATGCGTTTATTTCGGACAACAGACAATAAAGCCTAAAGTTTTATGGCCTAGCACTAAGCAGCAGAAATATGAAGTCGGTGCGGTGCGAGCGGAATATTATTTCTTTGAATGAAGCACCGACTTCATATTTCTGCTGATTAGTGCTAGGCCATAAAACTTTTGGCTTTAGTGTCTGTTGTCCGAAATAAACGCATTTTATTTATTTATCATTATTTTAGAGGATTATTTTACGTTTTTTTTCTAATGTTTTTTTTTTCACGGCAATTTTACTTTTTAGGTAAAGGATTTTTATTTCACAATTTTACGTTGATTTAACATTTTCAGAATTATCCTCCAACTCCTAACCGTTAAGGAGTTGTACCTTCCATCATCAGCTCATCAACATAAGATGATGACTACCGGACGCAAATACTTGAATAGCCTTAGAAAATATATGAAACACATGATACGTGCCTATAAAATTTGAGGGTTGCCCTCGATTTCCCTGAGATCCCATCATCAGATCATGACTTGGTGACAGTGGGACCACCTCAGGAGTATACCCATTTGAATAATGATTTAACATTTTCAGAATTATCCTCCAACTCTTAACCGCTAAGGAGTTGTACCTTCCATCATCAGCTCATCATCATGAGATGATGACTACCAGACGCAAATACTTGAATAGCCTTAGAAAATATATGAAACACAGTACGTGCCTGTAAAATTTGAGGGTTGCCCTCGATTTCCTTGGGATCCCATCATCAGATCATGACTTGGTGACAACGGGACCACCTCAGGAGTATACCCTTTTAAATAAAATAAAAAATTGAAAATCGGTCTACAATTGACGGAGTAATCGATGTACATACACAAAAAAAAAATACATACAGTGGAACGTAGAACCTCCTCCTTTTTTTGAAGTCGGTTAAAAAGTAAAGGTACATACGTACTACCTGGCTCAGTAGATAGAGCGACAAAATAACTTTAAACAGCTACAAATTTTCCGTGTAAAACCAATAGCAGTTAGTACAAGTACTAAGACGCCTAAAGCACAAGTGTGCACGATTTGGACTTATTTACGTTAAATACTTTAGTAGTATTGAAACTCAACCCGCGCCAACCGTGAGCACCTGCGCCGGCGCCGACGCCGACGCACTTTCCAAAAAGGCTTACGTGGCTCGGTAAGGAAACAATCCATTTAGTGCCCGGCATTTTTAATCAGGTTATACTTACATTCAGCAACAATAAAATTAATTTTTAACATCGCGCATCGTGTTTAAAGAAAGGTATTGATAATGACTAGGTATTTATTAACATGGTTATAATCTGGTGTAACAAATGATATGCTTTTCCATTACGACTCTTCTACCCACATAATTATGTTTTCCCGGTCGCGTTTACAATATTTCGTAGCTTTCGATTTGAATACACGTAATCTAACATATAGGTAAGCAAATGTCATAGTTCAGAATTTATTACAAGCAACATAGGATATTGTTGTCACAACACAATAAGATTTAACAATTGTGCAGATATGGAATATTTTATTTAGCCGTGTCGAGTCTCCCACGCCATTGGATTCAATTATGGAGGAAAAGCAGATAGGTCGGCGCGCGAGTGGTCCGTTCGTGACCCGTAAATTGGAACGGTCCGTCGCACGCCCTTGTCGCACCTTGGTCGCCGCCGTTCCACCGCCGAGCACTGGCCAACACAACATAACATAACACTGTAACGGCACCCAAACGGACAACCCTACACACTCAGATTTTACTTCTCACGCACATCCAATTTAAGAGCATCGACACAAGTGTTGCCGATCCTTTTCTGGACGTAACTATTCCTCTATACGACAAAGTGCTGTGTTAGCACATGATATAGAAAATTAAAGGCACGATACGGATAGAAACTTTGCTTTCTACTATTTGTTAGTTGCTATAATCCGCGTACTTACAAGGTAGGTACGCCTTATGCGAGTACCTTATAAAGTATTGAAGCATGCAGGTATGTTTTCAAATCAGCATTCGTTCCAATAAATTTTCAAATTCTTGATTTGCATTGGATTTTAAATGGAGTTTAAAGTCCATCGTGTACTTAGACGGACGTACTACTGAGTAGCCGACAGACTCAATAAAGTAGGTTAAATTGTAGTAGCAAGGTATCGGAATAGTAGCGTTAACAGGTGTGCGCTCCGTATTTGGGGCATAATGTCTTACAAACAATGGACGAAGCAAGCGGGACTACTACTGCCCTAATGGTGATTTAAATTATAATCGTTCTTTAAATAAACCAACAACCGCTAAGCGAGCGCTTTAAATAAACGCAACGCAAGCAGATCTTTTTATCGTATGGTAGGTATCACTTAAAAAATATTTTAGAATGAGCAAAAGTTCTTTTATATAATACCGCATTAACTATTCGCAAAATACTTGGGTGAGCATCATCTAAAACCGTTCTAAATTTCAAGTCAATAGGATTCGTAGTTCCTGAGATAACCAGCTGCGAAGGACAAAGAGACAGACAGACCGAATCACACCATACATTTTCACAATTTTGGTTCGGAACCCTCAAAAGAGGAAAGTGACTGACTGACTGAACCAGCGATCAACCACTGCCCAACCACTGGAGCTTTTGGCACTTTGAGCTTGAATTCTGGCAGACTTGCATCTTAATGATTATACAGGTGCGCTAAGAAGGGATTTTTCGAAATTCCCACGGGATAGGGAACAAGCTTATTTCTTATTCTTTCATGGCGGCAAAGCCGCGGGGCATAAGAGACTATATTTGTACAAAATCAAGTACGGGTGAATCAGTTTCCATATTCGTGAATTGAAAATTTGCTACTTTTTTGCAAGATTAGTTGTTAAATAAAAATACTCGTCATAGAATCAATAACGCGACCATATAAGACCGGCAAGTTAATTTAATATAAATTCCTAAATAAATGGCACGAGGCAACAAAACACAATGCACATACGCAGTTATGTGTCCGAACATATGGCACACATTATTAGTAAGTCATAGTACAATATGGCCCACGGAACAGAGATAACAATCTTACGAGTACATCTATAGAGAGAGCGAAGTACTTGCAGTATTTACGGAAATGTCTTCGTATGGTAATATAATGACACTTAAAAGGGGTATTTAGAGTTAAGTAGAGCTTATTCTTGTTTTGTTAAAATTATGATTGCTTTAATTGCCGTCTGCTGGTGCTACGGCCAGTCACCGAGCATACTTCTAAGTTAATTTTCCAAGTACGCTAATCGCATCAGATTAAACGAGAATGCGACAGGTCTCCACTGTAACGAGTAGCGAATGGCTATTTTGCGCGGTAGAGATGCACACACCGTTTACTGAACTGTTTCTGTAATTATTTGGGTTCCGCTCCCGAAAGGTCGTATTATATCATTGTTTATCTGTGGTTTTTAATTTCTAAACAAATCAATAATCAATTAAGAAAGGAAGAAAAGCAGACCCTTAGCCCCAAAAAATATCCAGCAAAAATTTTAGTCGGTAGATACACGAGTATTGGTCGTGCGCTGATTTTGTTTGAACAACTCTCTTCTACCCCTCCTAGGTGAATAAATGCAAACCGCGAATAAGGAAACCATCAAGGACGAAAAAGATCATGAAATTTAATGAGCCAATTAAATATGCCGCCACCTTCATAAACACTTCGACGTCGTTCTATTCTCTAATGAAGTGACTTTAGCTTAGCTTTATTTGGAAACCGACTTAATTTTGAATATTTAACCTATCACACGTTTATAGTGAAATAAAAAGATCACTCTCGTATGTCACGAGACGTAAACTTACGGTTACGTTACGTAAACTTGAGTTTACGTCTCGCCACCGGCGTGGCGTGTGCTCCCAGAGGAAGGACTACGGATTAGTCCGAAACAAGTCGGGCTATACTCGACTGACATACGTGAGTGATCCGTTTATTTCACTATGATTGAGTCTCACGGTAGTTTCATGTCAAAAGTATCACACGTTTTTAGGGTTCCGTACCTCAAAAGGAAAAAACCGGGCAAGAGCGTGTCAGACACGCCCAGGTTCTTAAGCCATTACGAAAAAGCCCCGGCATAGATACCTATTAAAGGTATTTTCATCACACCTATTCGAAACCAGTGTTAGCAGAGCCCTACTTACTCCTGAGCAAACTGTAAGCAGTGTGATAGTTTTTCTTTTAAATTCACTAAGTATATGCACTACTGCTCTGATTTTTTTCACATTTCCAAATACAACAGTTTCTCTGATACAGGGGGGGGACACTTGACTCCAACAAAAATGAGCACTTCAAAGCTAAATATTTTGCACACGAATAACTCTATCGAAAAATGATCTTCGAGCACCCCCAATATTTTTGAAAGCCCTATCTAACGATACACCACACTATGGGGTGGGGGAGAAATAAAACAAT
This sequence comes from Clepsis dumicolana, assembly GCA_963691665.1. NCBI lineage: Eukaryota > Metazoa > Arthropoda > Insecta > Lepidoptera > Tortricidae > Clepsis > Clepsis dumicolana. Next base: position 10,445,915 of record OY829507.1, on the reverse strand, counting down.
CATCCCCACTTTACGTGTCGGGGAGGCACCCCAAAGAATATTTTTTTTCAAGATTTATCCCAACACTTTTTCGGCCTAATTGATATGTATATCTAAGCAAAATTACAGATTTCTAGTACCAATAGTCTCCGAGCTATGCCGCGGACATACAGACAGACAGACAGGCGGACATGAAGAAACCATAAGGGTTCCTTTTTGCCATTTTGGCTTCGGAACCCTAAAAACGGAACCCTTATGGGATCACTTTGTTGTCCGTCTGTCTGTCTGTCAAGACCCTTTTTCTCTGGAACGCGTGGAGGTGGCATGCTGAAATTAATATCAAATACTCAAGCCTGCCGTCCCTTGAAGCTATGAAAAAATCAAACTTCTTAGGCAACGCAATCAAAAGACACAGTCATTAAAAAGGTTGTTTCCATACAAATTGCCGTACCTTGAAAACGTAAAGGGTACTTCTAGTTGCCCTAGAAACTTGAAATCTCTTATAAACTCTTATAGCACAACCACTCAGAAAATTCTCAAAACCTTAATTTTTATTGTTTGTCTGTAGATTTCACACACCAATATAAAATGACCCCACACTGCGTACATTTTGCTTAGGAGCGGGGCTCTCTTAACACTGAACAACTTGAAATACTGATGAAAAGCGTTAAGCTTTGTACGGAACCCTCGTGCGTGAGTCCGACTCGCACTTGTCCGCTTTTTTTAATTTAGTTCTACTGTTAGTATGTATGTATGTTGGTACGTATAACTAAATAAATAAATAACTCTTTATTGCAATGAGAAACTTATCCCTTATAGGGATCTCTGCCAGTCTGCCAGTTAACCTTCGAGCGATTGACAGGACATCCGAAACAAGACAAACCGAAATTTTGAAATCGTAAATATCATAGAGTAATACTTCATCAATATAAATATTATACATACAGACTACATGTAAAATACATTAATAAGTAATATATACAAATTAAAGAACACAATATAACAAAAAATAAAGTAGCATAGTTTTAACTTTTTATTTATAGTGGTTAAAAATTATTCCGTGGAGGCTACGAATAATAAATAGTTCGCCGATTGGAGGTCGAAATACTAGAGATAGTATGCCTATGCCTAACGATTTAGGGTCTAACTAAATTAAATTAAATTATTTGTTAGGTACATTTATGGTACCTACTCTCGTAACAGTAAAAGTCACGCGGAAGTCGAGGTGGTCAGATTAACAAGGTAACTACATCAAGACCTCCAATACGCGGTTGTCTGTAAAGCTCGATAACCAAAAGTATGAGATACGAGTAAGTACGCATTTATTACAAATAAGTATTAATAAAAACAACAACATCTCGATCAAAACAGCTTAATTCGCTAATTACAATAGAAGTGTACCTATTCGCGTAATGTCAACACTGCAACCTATGTAACTTGTTAAAGCAATGGTTTTGCTTCTTAAATACCTCTATTTTCTAGTCAGGTAGGTAAGTATATTTTAATTAGGTATTATTACAGTACATTTTCCTCGACATCGTGCAGCAGAAAGTAAATAACGCACAACTCATACCCCGACTATTTCTAAGAACGTCACTTTATTTCTTTTTATATAATTGTTAATACCTATTAGGTTTAGTATAAATAAAGGTTAGGTATAAATGAAGGGTACACGGAAAGAACATGCCTAGTCACTTTTTTTATAAAACGAGATTTTAATCTCAAAATTTAGTGCACTCAATAGACTATACGCTATTACTCAGTTGCAAATAATATTTATGTAAGTTGTCTTTTTTATCACTTTAATTATATTATGGATAATTACACCGTTCCAAACTTTCAAATCGCGATAACTCAAAAAGTTGCTAAGGTGACTAGACATGTTCTTTAATTCCGTGTACCCTTCATATGTACCAACATGCTCCTGAATTCATGACGTATTCAAGGTTGTTGAGTTTGAGTATGATGTAACGTATTTTATGAAAAACTAAAAACTATTTTTTTAAGCCGGGCTCACATAGGTGGGTATGGGATATAGTTTAAGTCCCGACTTAAATAATTTTGTTATTCACTTACTTTGAACCTTTGAAGCCGACTGTACAACACAAAGGAAATTAGATTATGCTCATGAAACTATTAATCCAAAGTGGTGAACGCTGCAAACGTTAACCGAGCGATTATCATAAGGAGTACCGTCTGCGTCTTAATTATGTTATCATTCATCGATGTGACGAGGCCCGAACGGACGCATACATAAATATTTAATTGAATGAATAACACGTTCATCGTAGTCGTCGAGTTGTTCGCGGAAAGCAGCGGGCGTGGTTGCGGAGTTTCGCGGGCGCAGCGCTAGTACAGTCGACAACAACGTAAATGATGTTCTTCTTCAGTGTGTAGGCGTGGAACCAGCACTCGATAAACCTCCAATGTAACATCGGCCATGGCTTGAAATAATGGAGTGTAAAATACGAATAAAGCATATTAGGTTAAAAAATTAAAAGTAGGTCATCATCATCATTAAGGTATCATTATCTTCCTTAGTGTCCGGCTCGTCACTGGGCGCCTAAGCGATTGACCAGAAATAATGTGAACTAATTTCCAAACAGTCCCTTCCTCTAATCACCTTGTTCCTTACAAACGAATTACAGTGAAGTATAGGAACTAACTGGTGTCGTTTAGCTATACGGTAACCGTCACTGTCTTGTCAGTGCAAAAAAGTTTATCAAGGAAAAACATCGTAAAAAAAGAAAATAGTCACCGAATTGTTGATTTTCTTCTCACGCGTAAGTACCTAGGTACAACTGTGACGTATCTAAAAAAGAAATAAAATGTGAGACTCCAAATAATACGCCATTTTAAAGAATACTTATATTAGAAATTACCTAATTTTACTAAAAAAATGGTCTACTGAAATATTTCAAATTTAAAGCTAATGCTTTGATCAGTGGCGATATCAAAGCTCGCCACTGATCAAAGCAGCACCGGACCGAGAATCTCTACATGCCGCATCCCACTTGTTTGCAACAAATATGAGATAGGTAGGTACTCGTCACTTCAGTTTGTGTAGAAACTTTTCCAACATTGATATTTCGGTCATTTTGCCATTTCTCCATTCAGGAACATTTTTTGATCAAACGGCTATAAGTTATGCGAAATGTTTGCTATATGGTTTTCGGCTTTATTTCCAGTTTCTAATTCGTTTTCGCATAGAAGCTTTGAACTCTCTTCATTCACGTTAATCCTAACTATCCTAACTAATATTACAAATGCGAAAGTAACTGTCTCTGATTGGTGCAGCGGTTTCCCGTGAAGAGGTAACAAACAGACATATATAATATTAGTTAGGAAGTTAGGATTAGGATAGGTAGGATGTATTCTGTGAAAATACTTAAATCGCGTTTTCAGATTCATACACAAAACTTTGCTTCTTCGCATTTGATGTCAACTGTACGTTTCACACCACACTTGGTCCGTACATATATAAGCACTTGGATGGCCTGTATTAAATTAAATGATGATCGAAAATTAAATAAACAGTAAATTATGCCTTTAAACAACTAATCACTTTTGGCCTAATTTAATAATATTTTCTTGAGCCTCGTTAAGAAATAATCTTTGAAAACGGACAGCCTTAACTTAATAAAAAAAATACTTATTGATGTCTTCGAAGTAACTTCAATTGTGTAATTGAAAGCAAGTATTACTCAAAATACTGGTAGGTACTTAAAGCGAATATTGTCAAAGAAAGGACGATTACTTAAAGAAGTCGAACCAGGAATAATAAATTAATCGACGCAATAAAAAATATTCACATCGTCAGCTTTCTCTTAATACTCATGTCATATTATATTAAATATATTTTTTGTAAGTTCACTAGGTACTTTCTGTGAAGACATACGTCGTCATGATCATGATGGCTATTGTGAAGTGACTCTACCGATGCACTTTAAATGCTCGTATCATAAATTAATATTCCGGCACCTGTCTAAGTATTTTTTGTAATCTAAAACTTAATATGGCCATTCAAATAATTGAAAATGGTAACAATGTGATTTATGCAAATGGATAGCTTGACGTTCGATTTAAACTGTAAGACACGTTGCGCCGGCGGCGAAGTCGGCCATTAGGCGCTTCACAGGACACGCGCTGCCCCCTGCCTTATCTCTCGTATCCGACGTGTCTGCCACTCTTTCGTGTATGGCAACATGGCAATTTTTTTTAATAAATCCAGACGCGAAGGTCGCCCAGTAACGTGACAAACTCGGAGATATTTATCAATAATAAATACCATCGAACCTTGACAAATCAAATTATTTTTATTTTATAATTTGTTTGTCGTTTTATCTTTTTCACGTTGATTGTATTGGTTCACGTTATTGAACATGATTTTATTGCGTACCCAGCAATAAAATTATGTACATAAATTAAATACAGACCTATAGATCTGCGATTCAGTGAACAACAGAAATACAAAACAATAAATTTCACGAATTCTATTAGAATCGTCATACAAAAACTTTACAAGAACCCTGTCATTTCGAAAGTGCCTTCCTGCACAGAACCCTTATGCGTGACAGGCGCTGATCTTTAACTTCACCAATTATCCTTCAGATTATTCAGAATTAATCGCACTTAAAAAAATTATTCAAAATGAAAAACATTAAGTCGGGATAAATGTCTTAACGGCATTAAAGTTGTACAACGACAGACGCCAGTTACATGACAAACAATCATAAGGACGATGAACGCTTTGCGCAACAAAATTAATGTCTCAGGTCCCTTAAAATTCGAGTGAAATTTTACTCGAGGAAATATTGCTGAGAGAAATACCAGTAGGTTGTGGCGTAACAAGAGGAAACTTTATATCATTGACACCAGCGACACCTAGGTGTATACTTATGGTAACACACTTTAGGAGGAGTTAGCTCTATTCATGAGCATTCAATACCGAATTTTGGCCATAGATGAAAGTCACGTTTTCAACCAGACTCTGAGACAAATTATGGAAAGGGGTGGAGTTCAACAACTGGGCTTTATATGGGCATAGCCAGAGGCCTTATTATTGTCTAACGCTTTGCTTAGGCATTCGTCATCTCTTTCTCACACGATCTTGTACCGTTTGACAAATGTTTGTTTGTTTGGCGATTTCTAAAGCGAAGCCGAGCGCATTTGACAATAAGGCCTCAGATCAAGTCACGCGTACCTAATCTTAAACCTAACCTAAACAATACTCTTTTTTTAATATATTTTCTTCTGATATGGGGTGTATCGCGGGAAGGATATAATGACAAGTAGGTACAATATTTACTTCAGTTAACTCAATTGATATTTTAAAATTCGAATTAACGGTATAACTTTCACACTCGTTTTTCGGCAATTCGAAGACTAATAATGGGAAAAAATACATGTACCTAATAACCAAATAATAACATTATATTAGCGTTATTAATTTATTACGTTTTCCTTGTACAAATTAACACGAATTTAAATTGTGTTTTACTTAAAAACGTGTGTGAATTTGACCGTAGAATTAAAATAAACTGAGTGTTAATAATAAGTCAGCTCTAGATGATATACTATTACTGCTTTGGTAAAACGTTAAATTTGATTATAATTAAGTGCAATAAATGCTGCAGGTTTCAAATTAAATAATTCACTCAAGTGAAATAAACGGACCACTCGCATATGTCAGTCGAATATAGCCCGACATGTTTCGGACTTATTCGTAGTCCATCCTCTGGGAGCACACGCTTCGATGGTAGCGAAACGCAAACTGTGCGCTGCGGTTCTGCTCGCGCGGCTGCTCGGCACAGCTGACAAACACGACACGGACAACAGGATAGGTAGTCCGACACATCAGGCATCCGTTTATTTCACTATGATTGAATCTCACGGTAGTTTCATGTATAATTCATTAAGTAGGTACTTAAAAAAGTCGTGATCGTGACACTTAATTAACTGGATAGTCTGGATACAATACTGTCATCATTGGTACCTACCTACATTTATCTTTTTGTCACACATTTTGGGACTTATGGCAGTGATAATGATAATAATAACATTAACATAATTATTAACTTGAACATTACCGGCGCTAGACGCAAACATTGCCTTAATAGAATGATTCATCAAGTCGAGAGAAAGTCTCAAGCGCACAAAGTTCGACGGAGTCACTAAACCGATAGCACTTGACAATGAACAATAAGTCTCGTAATAAAACGTATCACGCATCAAAAGAAAATGGTTCTTGTCACAACAATACTTACTTAAGCTAGAATAACACTTCAGATTGGTAGAAAAAGAGCACTTGAGAATTGTACAATAGCCTATGCTTGCTAACACGTGGTCAAGAGCCAAGGAGTTATTCTTGAAGACAGAATGTAGACACGTACTTCTGTAAAGACGACACCCGCCATTGAGACGCAAGTGTGGCGTCTGGTCAGGTTCATGAGACAAACACGAGCAATAGCGTTTTATGTCTTTGTACTGTATGATTACTCGGGTATGTTGTCATTTTAAATTAGCGTAGTAGAAATACGTCAATAAATAACCACAATTACCTACAGTTAGGTAAAGGGGACCAAGGACGATTAAAGCAAGAGGACTGCCAATGACTACACAATGTCGCGTTCCTTTGAAATAATAAGCCTGCTGGAGCTTGTTTCACTATACATAGAGAGAGAGAGAGAGAGGAATCTGTAAAACTTCGTATGACACTTAGACCGCTGCTTAACACATTAGCGCCACCTATAATACTTATTTAGTTTTTCTTAGAGCTCTTATATGGCGCTATTGTGTTAAGCAAATGTCTAAGTGCGACATTCGAAATTAATGGAACTGAGACCTTTTTTTTAGTTACAATTTATAAGTAGAAGTCTCTTTCTAACAAAAGGTGATAGAATGAGACTTCCGCTTGTCTTCGCTTTTATAATATTTAAAAAAAATCAATAAGTAATTTACGTATTCAGTGCGAATTCTGAACGAATTTTTTTTGCGACGCGAAAGACGCGTTGTTTATGATAACACTGTGTAAAATGAAGTTATTAGATGATTCGATGTCAGATCGCTCTTAAGCGATTTTTTCGTTTTATTTCAGACGTACAAACAAATATCACAACATTCACATACTTACTTAACTTTTTTGGAAGAAAATATAATATACTTAACCCAACCGTACTTAATCAATTTCCGAAATCTAAAACGTGTAGTTGTTCTAACATGTTTTCGACAGTAAACAAAAGAACTTACTCCAAAGTACGCATTGATTCCGTTTGTCTATGCAGGTGTGCTAACTCGAGATATTTAATTAATAGGTACAAGTACAAATTACCCAATGCCTGACTTGTTGTTTAAATTATAAATTTATCCGCCACTGTTCTCACTTTCAATGCTAGTTATTTATCATTCGTTGAGGTGTGATGGTCACACATCAAGATTTGAAAAGCGTCATTTGGAGTAACAACAATAACTCGTGGCACTTGCAATCTACGGATAAATACTTTCTAAACATCTGACGGCTCTGACCTTGCCGTTTAATTGAGTGCTACTTGCACACCGTCGTTTATTGGAATATATCAATACCTTGACACGTTGGGTCATTCAGTCACTTTTTACGTACCTGTCTATGTAGATAACTCGAGATTAAGCTGACTGGCACAAAATCAATGCTCACCTTTGATCTTTTGAGAATGCGCGCGATATATCTATATCTGAGAAAACCGACGTTGATATTTCGCCAACGCCACTGTGATGTTTGGATTGTCGATAGCTAAGCTTATACGTTTTTATGTAGGCGAGTAATAAGAATTGGTGCAAATATAGGGTAAACTACGGAAACTACCCCATTATCGGCACTTTAATTTCAATCATTGGCACCCAGGTTTTGTCAGATTTTCACCCTGTCTGCTTTTATATATATTAAGGGAGAAGATGCCAACATTTTACGGAAGTTTACTTTAGTAGGTAAGTACCAAGATACATAGAGTTAAGCGTCTTTGTCATCTTAACTAATATGAAATTGGAACAATAAGTAGTTTGAATAGACGAGTAAAGGTAAGTAGTGAGTATATAAACACTTTATTGTACTAAAAAAAACAGGATACAACACACAATTTACAAAAAATCTAATTCAAGTACAAAGGCGGGCTTACCCCTGTAAGGGACCTATGAGGGGGTACCTATTTTGAATGCGAGTGATAAAAATACTAATAGAAAGACAGAATCCAAACTAAACATTTTTATTTGTAGTTAAAATTAAACAGCTACCTATTTAATAATAATAACATCAAATATCCATTCATTTATTTTGGACGAAGTGGATACTGGATAGGTAATTATTACCGGTTCTTCTACCTACATAGGTACATAATTATCTAATAGGTGATTTCCGCGGGGAACTCCATTAACTTCTTTTGCAAAACCATAGGTAGAGGGGTAGAGGTCTATTCGATGGGTTATAAGCAGTAATTTAAAAGCTTATCGTCGAAACACAGATTATGAACGACGATTGGCCGTACCTCGTTGACCTGCCGCGCACGCGCCGCTGTGACCGCGCGGGCGGCATTAAGAAATACTGTCGCAAGCGCACCTCGACTCTTATGCTTTGAATGAACCTCATTTGGATCCATCACCTACTCGGTGACAAGTTCTAGGCTACACGTCAATCTTGCAATATTTTAGGTGGGTTTTGAGTAGATGTTACTCACTCAGATCCTATTATCAGTTTTCGTCATATTTTTCTGACCTTAACGTTCATTTATTTACTTGTATCACACCAAGCTTTGGCTCTTCATTGTTTAAAAAATATGAGCAACTGAGGCACCATACAATAATAAAATTAAAGGTACGAAAACTTCAATATAGAAGAATACATTAAGTATGTAAATGCATGTGTAAAAAAATATTACCAAATTAACATTCTAGTGTAGGTATAACTCCTGATCGTAGCCTTTAGGTGTGGTCTTTTCAAAGAAAGTGTCACCTCATGTGCAACCCGGAGTGACATTTGGGCGCAGTGTTGCCAACCGTACGGTAATTACGGTATTTGTACGGTAATTTCATGCCCCGTACCGTAATAATTATCGTGTGACAAATGTACGGTAATTTTAAGACCACAACTAAAAATCTTACAAGATGTACGGTAATATGAAACACTCATAAAAAATTGCAATACCTAACTCGTAAACAAACTCTGTTTACGCAATAACTGAAGGCATCTTTTCTTTCCGTTCCGTTCGACGCATACGTTCAATTCATTCAATCGCGGCAGCCCAACTTTTGTTGCTTGTTAAAGTCAGTCAATGAACACGAATATAACTCTGCGTGATACGAAACGAAGTGAATCGGATGAAGTGATTGTATTTTTATAAATTGTTGTTTTATTTAGGTACCTATTAATTATGTGTCCTAGGCGAAATTCCATTTTGTAAGTCTAATTTTACACTAATCTGATCAAAATATTTTTGAATTGTGCTTAACCAACGGTAAGCACTAAAAATCACCCACAACACGTTTTTATCTCAAAGGTAATACTGCTTTTACCTGAAAACTGCAAAGAAATATGAATATTTTGGTTTGCAAAATGAAAATCCCAAAAAAACGGAGTGTACCGTAATTGTACGGTAATTTTAAGGTAAATTTGACATAATTCTAGCAACAAAGGTTGGCAACACTGTTTGGGCGACACTTGCGCCGGCGCCGCGCCGGGATGCGGCGCCCGCTCCGGATCGTGTCGCCGGTATCGCTTTCACGTCGCGGTTATCGCCGCAGTGATAATCTGCATAGTGCGAACCGTTATTGAAAGCCACGGTACTAGTTTGTGCGTGAAGGCTACAATAGCGGCACTTTAATCTGATATTTATTGGCCGAGAGATCGAATGAGGCTATGTGAGGCGACCCAAATCTGGAACTAATAATAATATATGTAATGCGCTGCTCTAGTGAACTTCACTAGTGTCGTGAACAGTCGAAAACCTGCCGGCATGTCGTACTTAGCTACCTACAATTACCTATACAGGTACAGACGTTTTTGACAATCGTACCAAAGTAATTATTAAAAAAATATACACCGTCTTCGAAGTCATGTTTGTTTTTAACCGACTTCAAAAAAGGAGGAGGTTCTACGTTCCACTGTACGAGTATGTTTTTTTTATGTATGTACCTACATCGATTACTGTCAATTGTCAACCGATTTTCAAAATTCTTTTTTTATTCTAAAGGGTATACTCCTGAGATGGTCCCATTGTCACCAAGTCATGATCTGATAATGGAAGATACCCTTTTTAGAAGTTCTTGCATAACCCAATTTAGGTATTTAATTTTCCACTTACCATCCTCTTCCGCCACTCATTAAAAAAGTGTACCTTCCCTTCTATTTGGAAAATAGCCTACATAATCCCAATTCATAAAAAAGGGTCTAAGACCATGATTGAAAACCATCGTCCTATTTCAATTCTAAATACCATGGGGAAGCTTTTCGAACGTATTGTTTTTAATAATATTTACCCTGTTGCAAGTAATGGCATCTCTGATAAGCAGCATGGTTTCTTAAAAGGACGATCTACAATTTCCAATTTAGCCTGTTTCACGAATTATGTTAAACGAAATGGAGGGCGGAGGACAGGTTGATGTGAACTACACGGACTTTGAAAAAGCATTTGACCGGGTGGATCACGTCATCCTTCTCGCGAAACTTGACTGGGAATTCACGGCGATTTACTGAGATGGGTCAAATCTTACCTTACTAATCGCTCTCAAGCCGTCGTTCTTGGCGGGTATAGATCAAATTTGATCAGTATTCCCTCTGGTGTCCCTCAGGGCTCGCACCTCGGCCCTCTCTTCTATAACGCGTATATACATGATATAGATACGTGTCTTGTCAACGCACGCCACTTATTATACGCGGATGATAAGAAAGTATTTATGCGAACTAAGTCCTTAGCTGACTGCGAGCGTATGCAGGAAGATTTAAATAACCTATTTGAATACTACACACGCAATAAGATCAAACTTAGTATTAGCAAGTGTCAGTGTATTAGTTTCACTCGCAGACCTAATCCACTAAACTTTGTATATAACTTTAATGGCGTTGTGGTGGAGAGGGTCGAGGTTGTTCGGGACCTGGGAGTTATGCTGGACGCTAAAATGTCCTTACGGGACCATGTTGACCATGTGGTTAACAGGTCTTTCCGTAATCTCGGTTTTGTAATGAGGACCTGTAAACCATTCCAAAGCTTGTTGAGTTTAAAAATCGTTTATTATGCATATGTTAGATACATTCTCGAATACGCCTCTCCTATATGGTCACCCTGTTACGCTATTCATAAAACCCGTATCGAAAGAATCCAAAAGAAATTCTTAGCTTATCTAAAATATAAATTTAAAAAATCACATACATCCTAATTTATTGAATCAGGCGTTACTTTGCGGAGGTCCATATTTATGAACTAAAAAAACAATTACTTTGCTCACCCGCGACCACTAATGACAAATAGTTATATCTGTGCGGCAAATGTATGTTTCCATGCAACACCTCCACCTCCACTGCTACACGAATCAACACATGCCACACAGACCCAACTATCACCACCACCACTATACTAAACGCTGACGCGTTTCGGCACTCTCCACGAGGCCATTTACGAAGCACAACAACAACCGCTCAACATGCCACCACTTCCACTACTGACATATGTAAACCATGTACTCAACTTAGTTAATGACAAAACCAACGTACCCACTAATATTTTATAAATTCCAAAACTACCCTTTTATGTAAGTCCTAAACTACCCTTTTTTAAGAAATGAATTCCAAACTACCCTTTTTATTTTTATTTTTAATCTACGCCAGGTACCCCGTTATTTTTAACCGAGTACGGTAAAAAGAGAAGTCATGTTCTCATTATTACTATGACACATTATTAAAATTAGAACCAAGTCGTAACAAATGCGAAGAAACCAAATTAACTTGTTCATTAATAATAGACCCCATGTTGTTGTACCTAATTATTTCCAATTGTTCTAAAACCGATAGCCGCAAACCCTTATCACAATAATGTAAAATTTCGTACGTATCTGAGTCTAACAACGAATGATTCGTTTCTAATAAATGCTTGGCAAAGTTTGATTTCTCTGGATGATCATGCCTATATGACGAGACATGCTCTTTAAATCTAGTATCAAAGCTTCGACCGGTTTGTCCAATGTATACTTGACTACAGTCGCCACAAGTGAGTTTATATACGCCCGACCTGTTCCCTTTATCCACCTTTTCTTTGTTATTACAAAGTCTAGAACGTAAAGAATTAGTAGTCTTAAAGGCAACATTGATGTTATTTGATTTTAAAATATTATAAATCTTGTCAGACAACCGGCCAACATAAGTAATACTAGATCTAAATTTGTCAGTAGGCTGAGACGGCAACGCAGAGTAAAGCATGCTATTCACTATCCGTCCCTGCTTCTTTTGAACCAGACTATTAACCATTGCTGTACTATAACCATTTGTTGTTGCTATCTGATATATAGTATGTAACTCAGAATCATAATGCTCTTTCGAAAGAGGTACAGTTAGTAGTCTATGTACATAACAATGGAAAGCAGCCAGTTTATGCTGCCATGGGTGAGTAGAATTTGCAGGTATGACAGTATCTGTGTACGTAGGCTTACGGTAAATTTGAAACTGGTGCCTATTATTTACTCTTGTAATAGTTAAATCCAGAAAATTTAATGAACGATTTTCCTCTAATTCTCGTTTGAACTCCCCGCCGCGTTTCATAAAGACCTAAAAAACCTTCTGAAAAATTCTGCATTTACCTTTGACACCGAACAAAAGAGGAGCAATGTGATTCCTATGAATCCGCAGGCACCAATTTTATATGGTTTATCTAAAATTCACAAGGATGGTGTTCCTGTTCGCCCTGTTGTTTCATACGTGAGTGCTCCAGCGTATAAAGTAGCGAGGAAGTTAAATAGCATTGTTCGGGAAAAATCTTCTTTTAAGCCAATATATAGTTTAAAGAATAGTTCAGATTTAGTAAATAAAATTAAAGACATTAATGTACCGCCAAACTCAACATTACTTTCTTTAGATGTGGATAGTTTGTTTACCAACGTACCATATAGTGAAACCTTAAATATTCTTAGATGTCACTTAGAAAGGAAGCGTTTACATCCGGGGGAGGTTTGTGAGTTAATAGAATTAGTAACTTTATGCATGAAACAAAATTATTTCAGATTTAATGGTCAATATTATTTGCAGAGTGATGGTTTAGCAATGGGGTCACCTCTTAGTCCTTTAATTGCTGACGTTTTTATGGATAACTTTGAAAAACAATATATAGTGGGGAACAGCAATTTAGTATATTATTATAGGTATGTT